>CP092096.1:15685000-16077500 GCA_029203775.1 Neoneuromus ignobilis | reverse complement strand
TTTTTGATCACACCTCGTATAAGTTAGATCTGTTAATCAAAAAGTAATTTGTAATGGATATTATATTAAAAACGTTTTTTTTTTAATTTTCAATAAATAGTTACGTTGTACTAAAATTTAGATTTATATTTCAATTAAAAGCAAATTTATAAAAAAAAATATTTTAATTACACTAATAAACTAAATTATATATTTTTAAAATTCATGTAAGACGTTAAGAAATTGAAAACGTTATATAAGATTTTCTAATAAGAATGTCAGAACTTTGACAGTTGGTGGCAGCCATGTTTGAATTTTTTCCAACTCATTTGGACATTTTAACTCAGTTTGGCAAAATATTATTTAATGTTTAACTTTTTAACAACGCTTAGAAATTGTAAAAACTTGAATAGACTTATTGAAACGAAAATATAATTAGTCCATTATTTTACGAAATGGACTCATCAATTGGCCATCAAGATCATGTTATGTAAAATCATCGGTTTATGTTGATAGATCATAAACTACAGGAGCATTAAAAATAAATATTGTGTAATTCATGAAACTTGACCACAATTATATGAAAGAGTGATTAAAAAATTGGACTAAACGAATGCTGCTGGTCATTCGATTGAAGTTGTGTTCCATCATTAATGCCATAGAATATGCTCAAAAATAATAAATAAATAACTAATTAATTAAATACTTTTTGTTTTATTTCCATTTAGACTTCTAAAGCATTTATTGAAAAACTCTCTGCATAAAATCTGTATTTTTAGAATTTTTATCTCATAAATGATTACAGTAAGTGTTGTTTTCGTTAAAAAATGTTACGATGTTATTTTAATGCTAGATAATTAACAGCCAGCGTTTGTTACCGGCTTATATTTCATCGTAGTTGTTGCTAATCTCGGCGCTACGGAGATATAATTGAATTTTTAAGATTAATCGCATCTCTATGTTGTATAATTTGGATTTTATTTAAGCTATTACTGGGATTTGATTAATTATTTTTTTATAATGTCATAATAAATATTACTTACGTTTTCGTGGATTTCCGTTCGTATTAAAGAAAGCATCGTAGTGGATGTCTGTTATGTGCCAAAAGTAACCTGAAACGAAAAGAAAGGAGTTAATATAACAAATAACATACATAGAATTTTTTTTTAATTTTCTATAATACACGTTTATTTAAGAAGGAACCAAATGTATAAATAATAATCAATTGACCTTTTTGTTTTAAAAACTGATATAAAATCGTTGTTAATTTATTTAAGGTTATGAGATGTCATGTTTCATTCTCTATAACATGTTTGAAAATATCAAAGTGGTTATTAGGACACCATGAAGTTAAAAATAACAACAGAATATAAAAAATATACATACAGATTTAATTAATAACTGTCAACGTGAAAATATGTCGAAAAGAAACACCGAAACTTATATTTGACATTCGATAATTATTCCCATACCGTATGTCACTAATGTTCGCGTACAGTTAAATTATATGATGTGAAAATATTTGGGGTTAAATATTGCCTTCAACTATAATGAAGGGATATTAATCCTTACAAAATATTTAAGTATCATTGACCTTAATCGCATCAAAATTGCATGGTGTTTAATCACAGCGTGAACCTTAAACTTACGAGAAGCTAACCATAAATTTCAACCCAATACACTTGAAACTTACCAAAATTAATTTTGGGCGCTATTAGTTACTAAATTAGTTCACTATCTAAGCGTAGTTATTAATATTAAATTAAGACGTGAGAATTTCATTGCCGTTTAACTACTATACGGTAACGATGATAATAAATAAATAGTTTTTTAATGTTGATATTCATTCGAACGAAATATTTCCTGCCACGAACACTTTTTTTAAAAAATAAAATAATATTTTTTGAAATAATTTATTCAAATATTTTCATTTTCATATAATTCTATAATTTTTTAAAAAATATTAGGTGTTAACAAAGAAACCTTTTTGATCAACATTTTGTCTAAAAAGATATCAACATTTGTCTGAAATAAAACTGTTATGAAAATCACAACGATCCTTTGAAAATTCCACACTCGTCGAAATAAAACCTACATATGTTGTTACAGTGTGTCTTTCTTCTTCTTTTTTAGTATTTTTACGATCATGAAAGTGTAGTAAGTCTTACGTACTTACGACAAAAGTATTATGACCACACTTTTAGCCAAGATACAGCGTTGCAGAACTTGTGACATTATTCGCTTCGAGTTCTAAATTTCATGAAAGTTATCTACAGTAAAACATTGTTTACATTTTGTTTTACATACTTGTATGTTTTATGCTTACGGTTGTAGTAGAAACGTTTTATATTTGTTAAGACAAATATAAAAATTTAATGGCTGTACGTAATATCGACATTTAAAGGAAATGTAAAAAAATAATTTCAAACCTATTACAAATACAATACATTTTATTTTATAAAATAACGAAAATGCCTTATAATTAAAATTAAATACTACAGTTAATTTAATTAAACATAATATAATTGATTTTGTTATTGTTTACTATTTAATGAGCGTGTTTTTAATTGAATTATATTTGTTGATGATTTAAATAATTAAATCAAGAAAATAACGACTTCTGAATTTATTGAGAATGTATTTATTTTCACTTCTATTTTTTTTAGAATAATATTTAATTAAAAATATTTTTTGTAAAAACATAAAATATGATATAAGCTGTTATTGTTTGTTTTAGAATTGTGGCGGATTCATTTTAACACAAATTGATTTTTCATCCCCAACACCACAATGGTTATAAAGTGTTTAATAATAACTTATTGTTCATTTTTTGTTTATAACAATACTCGGCTATTATGTTGGGGATAAAAAATCATTTGTATTAAAATGATATAAGCTAATTAGTGCCTCTACTTTTAAACAATACATTTTTACTTATTATAAAAATTAAGAAAATAATAATTTATGCATTTTCTTGTTGTGATAAGTAAATTTGTGTGTCTTATAATTTTAAAAGCTATATTGGTGATAATATATTGTAGTTACTGGTATGGTTTCATAGTTGGACAGATTGAAGATAAGGAATGAGACTAAAAGAGTTACCCTAGTCCTTTAGATTGGAGATTGGAATTTTACGCCATTATGTCTATGGACTTATTACTACAAGACTTTATAAAAATGTTCAAAAATTAGTTATTTTTTATTTTATTCATTGTTTTGTATTTCGATGGTCATGCCATTATCTTCAATAAATAATAAGTGAATATAAAATCACTTATTGTTCATTGAAAGTAAATTTTTCATAGTATCAAAATGAATAGCTAAAAATTTTAATTTTTTTCTTAAAAAAATTGTTCATTAAATTGTATTTATTTTAAATGTGTTTTAAATAAATACTGAATTCAGTTTTTACTATGTAACTGAGAATTATAAGTATTTGTAGATGTTTATCTGACAAAAATATTTTAATATACTAATGATTAGAATTATGACATACAATTAATTCAGTAAATAAAAGATTGAATATAGAATAAAATATTCAAAAAAATGAAAATATTACATTACTGATTAAGTATTTTATCAACGACAAAATACTTTGCAGTAAACAAAAAACGTTTCTAGTTTTATTTTAAATCGTTTTCAGTTTATAATTTTTTTTAGTTAAAACAAAGAATTTTTATAGTATTTAATCAACATTTTTATATAAGTTATCCAATTTATTTCATTATATATATATATATATATATATATATATATATATATATATAAGTATATATTCTGATATTAACTTAGTCTTTATGTTCAAGGTTTACAGGGTTATTTTTATAATAATAAATTATAGTACAAACTTTACTCTATATTATTATATTCATAAAAGGGAGTGCTATATAACAACCTACCGCCAAATAAACGCTGCCGTAGGTGGAGAAGAAGAGTAAGCCTTTGAGATTTTGTGTTGTCCTAAGACCAACATGGGACCTATTTATATTTATAATATAGATATATGATTTTGGTTTGTATAACCTTATACGATACTACATGGAAATAAATTACCCACGCCATTTCGTAAATGAAACTATAACGTCATAAAGTAAACAATATTTACATATTGATTATTCGATATCTTTATTAATATTCGAAAATATTGTTTATAATGCATATAATTCAGAATGTTTCCAAAGTTTATATAGAATTCGTTCTATTTCATTCGATTTGTATTCAAGGAAGTTTCGTTCTTTTTTTAAATAAATAATTAAAAATTAAATTAGCTTTATTGGACAGAAAGTTTAGTTTCAAATGAAATATAAATTATACGATGATATTTATAATTTAATTAATTTGTTTAATATATATATATATATATATATATATATTGATCCGTTCGTATAATGAATTTGATTAATAGCTTCGTTGCCAAATGACCATTATTTTCTTCGCTTAATACATTCATAGGAAGAGGTAATACCTTAATTGATTGATGAATAATGCAGCTCGCCTTGAATACTTGTTTATATTAATATATAATGTATAAAGTCCCAGTACAGTCTTACCCCACGTGTATTGTTCGAATTTTCGTTCATTAATTTTATTAAATTTATATATACTTCATCCTACGAATATTATTTTCTAAATTACTTCATTTAAGTTTTCGTATAAATAAAAAATCGTATCTTGAAAGTGAAATGTTTGTGTAAAAGCGATGAAGGGAATTATGATCCAATGAGAATATTTTATTAGTAAAATATGTAGAAATTTTATAAGAAATTAATATTTGTATTTTTTTAATCAACATCTTTTAAAAAGAAATTATTATTTCCTTATTATATTAATCAATTAAATTCGAATACAAGAAGCAAATATTATTAATATATTGTAATAAATAATGTACTTAAGAGAAAAAAACTCTATTATTTATAAAACAAATATTCATTAAAATTTAAATCTAAATAGAGTTTCATGGTAAATGTATTGAATACAGTTGACAGGCGAGTTATTGCCATGTTTAGATTGAGCTGATAGAGGTGGGATATGGAAAGAGATTTCAGGGATGAAAAGCGATGTAACTTGTACGGATGGTATATGGGCTATATACGTCTATCGAGAGATTGTTTTTGATTTAAAGGTGAAATAAAAAAAGAAAAAAACAGTATCTAATATCAATAAAAGATTTTTCATTCATTTGAACACAATTACTAAATTTATCTGTTATAAATTTGTTACATTGGATATTAAATAAAATAATTTAAATAAAATAATTAAACTCTATCAAAATAGATAGAGTTAATTTTTTAAGTGATTTGTTAACTATTAATTTATTCTTATATATATTTGGTGAATATTTATAAGATTATTAGTGTTGTATATTTAAATAGAAAGAAACAAGAATAATTATATATATGTGAGTGTGTAAGAATGATTGTCACAATCTTTAAATAAGAAAAAGGACAACTAACATCATACGAAACATCTTCGCGATATCACAAATGATATCCATTCAATTCCAAACAACGAATAACAATGGAGAGAGTATATATTTCCTACAGCTGTATCTAAAACAGTCATAATGCTTTGATAAAATTATGTTCCGCTGTAGGGATACAAGAATAACTCGAACTTATGACATCCTGAATGTACCAAATTTCCTACTATCATTATTATTTCATATGTATGCTTCTGGGTAAAATTTGCTAGTCGTAACAAAGACGTTAAAGTGAAACATACTGTTCGGATATAATTTTTTTACCAACGAAGGTTAAACTGAAAACTAAACACAAATAATATAATGTTTAACATTTCACATGTTTATGATTTTTTTATGATTTAATGGTATCTTATTCATGGATGATAAATTGTTGAATCCATAAAAGAAACTATTTCGAATAAAAATATTTTGTAGAAAACAAATTCAATAAAGAATCATATCTTTTTGTTGATATGTTTAAAGAATGTCTTAAAAGTTCGTATCTATTTTTCTGTTATTTTCGATATTAAATATTTTTGAAATTTAAGTGTAGTCTATTACAAACTGTTCTATAGAAAACTTAAACGTTCACAAAGATATAATGTCTATAAACTTTTGTAACTTTTAACGTATTTTTTAAGATACTTGATATATTGTTAAGGGTACATATTAAGTTTTTTAATTCGTCTAGTTTTTCAAAGTATTTCTAGTAAAGAAAGAATTGTAAAGAGTTTTATGTTCTTATCTGAAACACATTAAAAGAAAATGGACTTTTTATTACCAAAGAATTCTTTTCAAGAACGAACGGTATTTTGATTTTTAAAAAACTATTAGAGTGCTTACAATTGTATCTTTTTGAAATTACAAATAATTGTTTTATTAATGAATAAAATATGTTTGATATATTATACATTGTAAAACAAATAAAATGAATATGTTTCTAGTGAAAGGTACAAATACGAAAATGTATGATGTGACGTTGATGAATGTTATAAGTAAGGTGATTAATTAGTATATTATCTATACAAAATTCAATATATCAAACAAACAATACAGAAACATATTAACGACACCCTGTTATATTAACGCAACACTGATTCACTAACAGACCAAAAAAACGTATTACTGTAGCTCGTGTATGTATGATGTTACAGAATCATATAACTAGCAATAAGTTTGGCAACTTCTGCTCGGGAATATGTGTTGTAATATTGTGAATGTGTGTGACTAGTGTCTGTGCTTGTGTCATACACTGCAGGCTTTACGAAGTTGGTTTTGTGATGATCCTATACACTTACACATACAAGGCATATATGAACATATAAATAAATATATATATATATATATATATATATATATATATATGTGTGTGTATGTATATATGTATAAACATAGAGGCATGCACATGTCCCATGTGCAAGACACGGGGGACAAGTAGGGCGAATGTGCCAAACCGCACTTTGATATAGTCCGCCCTAGGGAGCTTGCTTATGTTATGGATGCCAGCCAACAGGCTTGTTGTTGCCGCCTTGGAGGAACACTAGGTTTCATTGCAGAGTTGGATTCAGTCGTTTGGAGTTACTAAGACAATGACGTATCGGTTTTCTTATGATCGGAAATTTATTTGCGAACATACTGCAACTGCAGAATACAAAGTTTAACGTAATACACCGAATATATATATATATATATATATATATATATATATATATATTTGTTCATTCATACGTACAAGCAAAAAGATACGGAGACAGTTATGAATTTATTTCTCAGTAGTTTAGTAAACAGACTGTTTGTCTTATAGTGAATATCATTTTGAAATCTATATATTATTAATCTAGTTATTTTTACTTTTCAAAAAAGAATATATCAAGACCTAATCGATAATTACAACATATTTCATTAAAATTATTTGATTTTCTAGCCAAGAATTGAATTGTTAGACAAATTATTTTTATATGTGACAAACAAATCGTAGAAAAATATCCAATCTATAATAATAGTTGTAATATAATAGTAGGTATTAAAAATTGGCTCAAATCCAGAAAGTAATGTCAGGTTGATAATAAATTGTTCGAAAAGTCTAAAATATCATTTGTGTCGAACGAAAACAAATACTTTTATTTATTATAAGTCCATTTTCAATTCAGTTTTTGTAAATTTGTTAAAAGCATTTTTCTTATATACTAAAAAAATATTGTTTCATAAATAGTGATTATTGATTTTATTTTATTTTATTATAAGACTTTATATTTAAAACACATGTATAGTAAATAAATAAGTTATATATATATATATATATATATATATATATATATATATAATATTTAAGAAATATTTTTACAAATGTAAAATCTATTCAATCAGGGTAGAAAGATTTAATATCATTAAAAATATATATAGTGACATTAAAAAACAGTCTGAGATATTTAACTGAGAATTTAAAAAAAATACTATAAAAATTATATGAATTGAAAAAAATATTTTAAATCCAACGCTTTTTGAAATTTTTTCTTTAATAAACTTTAATAATAACTAAGATTATTTTTTGATAGAATAATAGTTTTATCTTCTTAAATCTATTAGTTGTGTATTGGTTTACATAATTTATATTGATCATACGAATAGACTATCCTTGATGTTAACTATATTTTCACAGTTTACATTCTGTACTGTCACTTCAACTTTAAATATAACCACGCCCTTTATTGACATTTTCACTATATATAATTTTAAATAATTTACTTGTCATTTTTATGAAGTAATGGTTTTCTTCTTAATTTAGCAGATAATTCTTTACTTATATATATATAATAATTAGTAAATAATTTATATTATAAAAAATCTAAATTAAGTGATTATTCTTTGAATTTTTCATTAATTATTCATTCGAGAAAAATCGAATAAAGATAATTAAAATAATATAAGATATTTGTGAAATTGTACGAAGAATAAAATTATTTGAAAATGAAACATTTCAACTGCTTGATAAATAAAATAAAATTCTAGGAATTTATTCTCTCTACAAAATACTTTATCAAGTTTTCAATTCTATAGAGAATTTGTAGAAAGTGAGTAAAATTTGTTGAAGATAAATTGTTTTATAAAGATAGATAAGAAGTGTTTTTTTTAATATAACGAAATAAATTAGTTTTTATTTATTTATTTTTTGATTTTTATTATGGATTATGAGTTGTACATTAAAATCCATTTTCATTATATATATATATAAAATTTTAACATGTTTTTTTAATAAAAACCAAAAATAAAATAATATATATTGTTATATGATTTTAATTAAAAAATATCCTTTATTTTTCATTTAATTGTCAAATAATTAGTTTTATAACCTTAATTTAACAACATTATTCATAAACACATCAGTATAATACAATTCTCAAGAGATCATTCAAAAGATGAACTGTTGAGAAAGAACTGTTTGCATCGTTTATTTTTTTTTGTAGCTCTTCGTACAAGTAGCAAAAACATTGATGTTTTTAAAGACATGATCCAGTTTTGTATTTAAAGCAAGTGTAAAAAAATATTATTCAAATGCGTTCTTCACGTTTCGTTACGTTCGAAAAAAATATTTAGGACAAAATCTCCTGCAACAAAGTTGAGTAGTCGAGTGTTTGCTCTTGATTGTACGTGCTTCATCTAGTTAATACACGAAATCTGAATTTTTCTGTAGTAAAAAAGTTTTCAAATTATATTTAACTAATGAAACAATCAACGAAACGTAAAAGTTTCTTTTTTTATTAAATTTATTTTAGTTTTTATAATGGGAACAAATTTAAAACGTGTATATTTTTCTCGGTTATTTTTTTTCTTTAATTTATATTCAAACTTGTAATTACTTTGTTCAATATTTTAAACAGTACACAGAATTCAAAAACTTTGTTTTTTTTGTTAGACGTTATATTTTTTTCATGGAAAATATTTTTATGTATGATTTTGTTAAAAGATATAAACAATTAACTATTTTATTTATCAGTAATTGTATTTCTAGAAAAACGGAAGAAATAATTTTCAAAAGTACTTAGTTAATTTAAAATATATTTGAAAATACCATAAATAAATTCATGCTAAATTATTTTACATATACTAATCACCTAAACATCTAAAGTAATGTAAATAGTAGATTGAAATTTGAGATAGTTTTGTTTTACAATTAGATAAAAGCATACACAACACTATTTTGAATTAAATATATATATATATATATATATATATATATATATATATATATATATATATATATATAAATTAAAATTAAGTAGCTTTGTGTGTGTTTTGAATCGTGTCAGAATAAAATTAATTAGATTTTTTCGTATTATATATAATTAATTTGAAAAAGTAAAACACTAAATATCTGAAACGATTGTCGTCAAACAGAACTTTTGGCAATATTTTAATGACTTCTTGTCACGAAAACATTTAAGTTGTCCTTGGAAACTGTTAAATAATTTTGTTTAACTTGTTTTACAAAAATTTCTCATAAATACTATAATTTATATCAAATCAAATTATACGAATTAGTGCATGTTGGTTCGACTAAATAAGTAATTCGAATAATTTTCAACGTGAATAGTGTCTTTATTCTTAATGATATTAAAACAAGGATTTTTTTATTCAAAAGGTAATTTAATCGATTTAATGTATTTTGTATTTAGTTTCAAATAAAAATTATTTATATGAATGATTGCATTTCGTTTTATTTTTCATCATACTAAAGAATAAATTAAATTTTCTTCCTGTATAAGATAGTCAATAATAGGAATATTTATTGAAAGAAAATAAAATTTTAACGTTTACTATTTTTATTCGTTTGAGAGCTTTATTTACAATACATATTCTTAATGCAGACGTGTTTATTGTAGCAAAAATAAATCATAAATAACCTTAGAATGATTGAAACCGATGGAATTATTGTATAAAAATTATAAATTTGTTTTGTTGTGTATGCCTGTTTTTAATGTTGAAAATATTTCATTATTCTGAAACATATTAGCGGATATCAATAAAGATTACGTTTTAATATTGTGACCTACAATATTTGATTTATTAGTTTTCAGAGGGAAAAATACTCTCAAATTATTCCCCGTAATCCTTTCAAAGTGCATGCGCGAAATTTCGCCGATCACGCATATTCGTAACACATTTAATGTCTTCATTTTATGTAATCAATGTCGTCGAAAATACTGTACTGCTCGTTGGCCATATTCATTCTTCTCTGCATCATCGCTCTGGGCGTGGGAGTGACAGCCAAGCCAGCGACCGCTATTACTGAGGCGAATGAAGTTTGTTCGCGACAAAGGGCACACGAATTAAACAGTTCTCTCACTTAGACCGTGTGTCCTGTTCAGAAACGTGGCTAGATTTATTGATAAACGTACATTTTCTACAACAGGATGTATATTGTCTGAATAGTTGCGTGGTTCTTGGAATTTTGGGCTCGGTCGAATCGATAATTTCTAATACGGAAGTTGTTAAAAAATAATAGTTCAGGGTTGGTTCAAGGAGCTGCGATGATACGCTATAAAACATTTTGTCCAGTTACTGATAATTTATTACCCACTAAACAAGATATACGATCAGTTTTCTTGTCTCTTAAATATTTAATACGTGATTAATGTAATTACTTCAATTAACTTTCATTTATCGAATGTACTTTGAAAATTTCTTCAAGATAAAATAATATCATTAAAATAATGCAATGATAAGAAAAAACTCTTGGAAATTTATTTTACAGAAATTGCTAAAATTGAAATTAATAAATTAACAAAAAAACACTCAAAAATACACAGTTGATGATTTTAATTTAAAAACAACAACTTTCTTAATTTTTCTTCATTACAGTCAGATTGTTTAAATATTTATAGAAAATTTTCACTTAAACATTATGAAAGATTAATTCACTTATTTATAATTAATAAAATATATTCAGAATTCATAAATAATATCATTTGTATGAATATTAAATAATCAAGAAGTAATTTAAAAGAAATTATAAGAATTTTAACTACAAAGTTAAAATTTAATTAGGTTATTATTCTATATAAAGTAGACGTAAAATTCTTCATGAGTTTTAAATTAACGTGAAAGAGTTTTCTTCAAAACTTCATACATGAATTTTTATATTTTAGTAGAAGTAAAAAGTAAAAATAAAATAAATCGTTTTCAATTTTATTACAGCTTCCGTTATCTCGTTAATTCAAAGAACTTTCTTGAATATACAAGATAAAGTTACGATTTTAGTTATTATCGTTTAAAATTCGATATAAATTTATTTTTCTATAAAAATTAGAAACACAACTGAAATTTATAAAAAGAGAAGATTGATTTTCTACTTTATGAATTCACATTGAAAATTTACAATTTATAAAAAATTCTTATAAGAAATATTTACGAGACAAAATGATTAAATATTTAACTAAATACGTCTAGAACTTTAATTCTCGACACATGTTCGTTGAAGTTTTATTGTACGCCTGAAGTATGACAGAAAAAAAATCATTGTACAATTAGTCGATAATGTACAAACATTAAGATGAACAGAAAACACGAATAAACATTATTTCTTGAATATATAACATCTCGTCGAGACACTTGAAGAAAGAATAAACACAGGAGACGTTTTTGCAATGATTTTAAACAGAAAAAAACTGCTGAAAAAGAAAATTTTAATTGGAATAGAATTTTTTTTCTCAGACAAGTTTACTCGTTGAATGAAATTTAATCATTTGAAAAATGTCTATCAGCAAGTGAGAATAATTAGATTTTATTAAAATATTTTAACACGTATAAAATATTTAATTATATTTATTTCTTTGTTAGAAAAGTACTAACAGAAATATTTTCATTTCATGTCAAATATCAAACTAAAAATATTACTAATCTATTTTTTTAAAATAAGATGAAATGTAGTAAAAAAATGAAATTATTATTGAAACAGGAAAAGTAACAGAGTTTAGGATAGAAATAACTGGGGGAAGAGTAATAAATAAAATGTGCAACGTGCAAGAAAAATATGTGAATGTGGGTTATACGTGGAATGTTTCTCTATATATTATTTAAAATAAATTTATAAGCCGGTGGTATCATAAGCTCCATTTGGGACTCAAATAGCCACAGAACATGTACTTATTTATTTTTCCACAGGCCACGATTTGTTTTCTTGAAGAAGAAAGAAACAACACAGTTATAAATAATAGTACTCAATAGATTAATAAATTTAAAGTGAATAATATTTTTTAAAAGATTAAAAAACTATAAAATGTTTTTACTGACTTTTCTACCATTTACATATTTTCTCCTGACCTTTTCGCCGCAATTAATTATAAATTCAAACTGCATTTTTCCGTAAATAGTTTCGAATAATTATTTTTAATTTATGCATTACACCAGACGTTTTTACAAACAGACCACATAGTTTAATTGTATTATCCGTACGATTTTAATAAAAAATAAACCGATAATTCACGTGAGGCGCCCAAGACAGAAATTTAAAAAAAGTACACACACAGTCGGTGATGAATTGCTATCTCGTAATAACATTCAACTCACACACTGCTTTCACAATGCAACAGCAGCTGAGATTTTTTTTCCTTCTTTTAAATCCATATGAATACGGATAAAATAGGAGGAACATATATAAAAATCCTTACGTTCTTCGTACATTTACATATTACCTAATTTATTTTATGGAACTGACCATGAAAAAAAGAAACATGTAACATGCAATAGAACGGCAAAATGAATCACATCACCGCGTGTAGGTTTATATTTTATTTGAAGTATGTGACTGAAATATCTGCTCTATTTTTCTTTCAGGAAAGTATGATTGAAATATATATATATATATATATATATAAAAGCATAAATATATTGTTTACTTGAGAGGTTTCTTTATTTCTGTCACTGAAAATGAAAGAATTTGTCTTATACATAAATGTATTTTTATAAATGGAATAAATAGAATGTATTTTACATTTTATAAATGGCAATGTAGACATAGAGAATTTTAATGGAAATTGTGGTAAATAAAATTTCTAATATGTATATATATTTATATATATATATATATATATATATATATATATAATTCATTGAGGAATAAAATAGATATAATTAGAATATTTATTATTGCAGTAGCAAATATGTCGTTTATTATAAAACCAACATTGTGTATATAAGATTTATATCAGTGTGTACTTAGTTATTTTCTACAAACAGTTTTAATTTTTTATTAAAAAATAAATTGAATGCATTTATGAAATAACAAATATTTAATTTATTTTATGTAGAATTTCTGATTAATATTTTCTTATTAAATGTTTGTATTTTAATAGAAATATTATTTATTTACATGTATATATCTATCATTAATTTTTTTATTTCTATATCCATCTACAATGATATATATTAATCATTATCAACCATTTTTATTCAATGCTGGACAAATATATTTTTAAAACTTTTCAATTTTTTCTTATCTTTATTAAATCGATCCATAGGATTTTACTCAAGCTTTTCTAATTGTTTGGGTTTCCAATTAATACTTTGTCCATCGATGATTTTATCTTTTTTCTATAACAAATCCATTTCCATTTAAAAATTTTACTTTTGTTATTAAGTCTGTAAATATTATTATTTAACAAATCTATTAATTTATATGTTATTCTCAATATGCATATTTCCATACTTCTTTGTACTATTTGAAATTATTGGATTATTATGGAAATTAAGATTCATATTTCATTATCATACCTGAGAACAGATATAATTTTTTTTAAAAAAAACATTCAAACATAGAAAAAAATTGATTTTTAATATAAGTACTAATTCCAAATCAAACCTTGTTTTAATCTCCTGTTTATTTGATCTATAAAGGTTTCTTTTATGTTAAACTGTTTAAATGCACATAGTTTTTATTTTCATTTTTAATTCACTTTTCCTCTATTCTTCAATTCCATTGTATATTTTTTTTGTCTTTCTGTGGTTGATCATAAGACTTATTTTTATCTGAGCTTATTGAAAAAATAATATCTTCAGTAAATCGCAGATGACTAAGTAAATATATCTGATGATATCACATCGTCTTGTCTCATTGTTTTTCTAATTTTGAAATTCTTTGTTTTTTCCTACTTGTAGTATTTCTATAAGTACTTTTTTAAAATTTAATATATGTTTTTTCTATTTTACGATTTTGAAGTGCATTTAGTATCGTTATGTATTGACTGAATTGAAGAATACACACACACACACACACACACACACACACACACACACACATATATATATATATATATATATATATATATATATATATATATATATATAACAAGATTTTATATTTTGATTAATAATGAAAATATTCACATTAATTATTTTATTATATATGTATTGTTTAGTTCTTTTCCAAGATTGATTTTTTAAAAAACTGTATTTTTGTATAGGTAAAATTCTGTTATATAAAAAAAACTTTCAGTGAAACTTTGTGTTAAATTATTCTAGTAATAGTCGTGCAAGTCTATTTAACAGTATATCTGCTCGTTTTCTTTAAATACATACATACGTACATACATATATATATATATATATATATATATATATATATATATATATTGTGTTAGAATCTGGTAGAATGTGCTAAAGACATTGTACAACTTTTGACAATTATTATAAAGTTCTCGAGACCGCACAGTGACTTCCTTCGTCGAAAGTTCCTTTTTTCTCTTTTTTAGTATTTTATTGTTTCTTATTTGATTTTGAATGTATTCCCAGTGTATTCAGTCTTTCAACGTAAGCTTCTGTAGCTAGTTTTACGTGTATGAGAAACGTCATAAACAAGCACAGGTTTGAACTTTCGTTTTTGTGTTGTTAAGCGAACATCTTATAGCTCGATTTTATTCTATTTATATGTGTCGTCCGTTTTTATGTACTTACTCGTGTACCTTAGAATTTTATTATCTTATTTCAAACAAGGTAAGATCCTTATTTAAACAACGAGTGTATCTGCAAAGTTCGTAATTCACAGTGCGCAACGTATACGGAAAAAGAAAGGACTCTGTATTAATAAATGGATTACTTTCAGGTCTTGGAGTTGATTATATTAGCAGTGTATTTGTTTCAATGAATGTTCAATAATCAGATTAGTATTTAATTATATCAAACAACTTAGCTTATTTTCTATTTAAAAATTGATGTAGCTATAAAATCTTCATATAGTACATTCTTTATTTTATGACTAATAAAATATACGTTGCTTTTCTAAATAGAATTTCAATATATAATATTTTTAATATGTACTAAAACTATTTTATTTGAAAATAAAGAAAACGAACATGTTCATTCTATATTATTAATTTTTCTTAAAGAGAAAATACAAATATTGTGTAATAATATCCAAAATCCAATAATAAAAGTTTCAGTTCCATAAAATTATATTAAACTTTATTATTTCGAAAATTAAAATTTTAAACGATTTAAAATTTAAATATCTATTCTATAGATATTATATTTGTTTTTCATATTTTATAGGTTTATACGTTTTTTTTCAATTCGAATTTTCTTATTATTTTTTAAGATCAAACCCAATACTTTACGTGACTCAATTCTAAAATAAACACTGTAATTTAAATTTCATTTAATCATTTTTTATAAAACCAAATATAATTTAGTTCCATTTTCTATTTTATATTAAATGTCTTTTACAACTTAGTAATTGAATTAATAAAATCAAATAATATAATTAAATATTTATTTAAAAATATATAATATCATTAAAAGAAATATTAAGTAGTATAGAGTAATTTAAATATTAAATTAATTTCCTTGATCATAGTTCAAAACGAATAAAACTTGTGCAAATATAAATCAGTAAATATATAAAGTTATAAAATTACATCTGCCTTTGTTGAAGGATTTAAATTAAATAAAATTTAATTAATTTGTGGAAAAGAAGACTGTTACAAGCAACAGAGTCAAAAGCACAACTAATTTACTTAACTTTAATAAGTTTATTTAAATTTTCATTTACATATAATCACTTTAAAATAAGATTTAGCATCGTTAAAAAACTGAACAGAAAAGTCATCAGGTCCTTTAACATTTATATTTCGATATTTATATCTGTATAGAACTTTGATTTCTCTCTGATCGAAATTTTTCATTAAAAAATATTACAATTTCTACTACGAGAGATTTATAGATGAATCGAAATTTATTATTATTTGAAAAACATTTAATCATCTTCAAAGGTTCATTTGATTTGTTTGAGAATTGGCTGTTTGTACGTATTTTTTCTATTATCTTTATAGATATTTGTATATGATCTTTATATATATATATATATATATATATATATATATATATATATATAATTCTCCTCTTTTCCAACTGAATTAGTTGAAAACTTTTGAGACAGACACAGACACGCAACGAATAACAGCAAGAAAAAGAAACATTCGTAAAATCTCAATCTTGCACAACTGAATAATAAATGCGTTCTGCTGTAGATGTCATTCTTGAGATGTCAAGCATAAGGCAAAGTGGAGATTGTTCGTCGGTAGCGTAGCGGGTGGCGATGGTTGGAGGACACGGGTTCTCATCTCGCATCCGCTTTTTGTTTAACGTCGGTATTTTTTTCTCCTATTTCGGAATGAGAAATGTTTACGTATTAAGATAAGGAATTTAATAAATTTTTGTAAAAAAAAAACACATGCATACACGTACACATAAAAGAAATATTCCGTTCTAAGCTATCCGGAACACCCGTGTATGAAAGATTTAGAATTCAGAAACGTTGCTCCCCTTGCTTGATAAAATATGTAGCAATGTATCTAACTTTTTATAATATATGCGTTTAAATATATTGTACGAATTTGATTTGACAGAAAGATACATATGAATAAATAAATCTCGACATCTTTTAATTCTATTTTCAACATTTTTTTCAAGAATAATAAATATTGTAAAAACTGAATAATGAATAAAATATAAATGATTTTTTTTACTGACCAATTCCAAACTATACATTTGTATATGAAGAAGATTTTAGTTTATTTCTACAACACTAAACAATGTTTTTAAGCTCGTTAAATCGTAAATACATATGAACGTATACAATTTATGCGAGTGAATGCGTATGCTGGCCCATAAAGCGAACTATTGTGAATTATTGAGCTATTTACAGATAAATTACATTAAACATCAGAGAGGATGTTCAAAGAACTATTTACATAAACCAAATAAATGTTAAAACTTTATTTACATTGCGTCGATGCTTCAAAGAATCTAAAATGCCTTTGAGAATTGCACATCTTATTTTAGTCAAAGTAATAACTGACCGGATTTTTTCCCCACAGAGACGTTAAACGCACTACATCATCAATCTTGATCTTAGCTCTTGTTATTTTATAGAGCACGTTTATGGACTTTTGCGTTAAGTTTATTCTCCTACATACTATTAAATCTATTATTTTCGACACATAAAAAACATACTAATTTGATAGTTTTATGTTTGTGAGAACATACGATGAATAAGTGCCAAGTTACATTAATGTAGAGTAATGGGACATGAAATTGTGTATCATTCACCATATCTTGATTATTAACTACACACACACATACTTTTATATATATATATATATATATATATATATATATATATATATATAGAGAGAGAGAGAGAGAGAGAGAGAGAGAAAGAGATTGATAGATGCGTTGTCTCAAGTAGCTAAATAACTCTGATATTTAAGATTCATGTATCATTATTATAAGTGAGAATTGGAAGGATACGTTAATAAAACCCTTATCCCTTTAATATGTATATTTATGAACATTTGGTAACAAATGTTTATTAAATAAATATTAAAAAATGTTTTTTTATAGCAATCAAATTTAATAATTATAAAAATTAGAAAAAACGTTTGAAATATAGATACATAATTAAGTATACATTTTATATATACATATTTTTTTTAAATATAATTTGTATCTTTCATTGATTTTAAATAAAAGTATATTTTATTAAAATTTATTTATCAAAGAAAGTTTTGAAAAAGCATTTGATAAAAATATTTTTTTAATGTTTATTAATTTTTTTTATTTGTAATAATGATAATTTAATAATTTTTAAATATAAAAAATAACTATGAAAATAATATTTAACATTATTTCTTAGACAGACATACAGAAAATGATGTGAATTAATGAAATAGTAAACATCATTGATAGACAATGATTGACATTGTAATAACAAGTTTTGCCATTATATTAATATAGTTGTTTAAAACTGATACACACACATACATATATATATATATATATATATACATATATGCAGGTATATTGACGTTAATATAAATAATACATCTATTAATTTACTACGATGCACCTTTATACTAAACACAATGTTCTTCACAAGTTTAATACTTATTGTTGAACAGTATCTTATAACAATTCATAACTATTTGTCTGAAAAAGACATCACTGACGATGAAATGTATAAGTAGGTATCGTAACTTTGCCTAAAGTTCTATTATGAAGTTATATTTAGACAAAGTTACACAAACTATGCTTTTCATATATTATATAAATATATTATGGAGAAATATACAAGATTAATCATTTCTTATTTAAAATTAAAAATTATATATATTAGGTTGTCAAATATCTCCCTTCCGCCTTTTTGTCTTTTGAATTTCGCGGCTATGTACAAAAAAAAAAAAAGCGGAAGGGAGATACTTGACAACATAATATATATATATATATATGTGTATATATATATATATATATATATATATATGTGTGTGTGTGTGTGTGTGTGTGTGTATTATAAAGTCCAATGAATTTTTAGACTCGAAAAAAAACGAACTAACAGTTATATAAATCGAAAAAGTTAGGAACTACGTGTATTAAAAATAGTTAACTATTATAAAATAAATATATATTAGGTTGGCAAATATCTCCCTTCCGCCTTCTGGTCTTTTGAATTTCGCAGCTATGTACAAAAAAAAAAGCGGAAGGGAGATACTTGCCAACCTAATATAAATGAAATGAACATGAGAATAAAAATGGGGTAGTAAACATGTGTTTTTGATAAGAGAATAATTCAACGACTTTAAATAATACAGAGAAGTATAAAATGATATACATCAGAAATTATTTATAGAAAAAATTGAATAGATTCAAAATCGAATAATAATTACAGGTTTTACAACAAAATTGAAAATAGGCTGATTATTTAATAAGAAGAGAAGACTACTGGTGGATTGAAAATATTGATTGAGAATTTAGAAACATAAAAAGCTCCAAGAAAAACTTATTGTTAGATGGCATACAGACGTAGGATAATTAAGTATTTTTTTTATTAATTTATGAGCTTTTAAATTTTTTTGATTCAAAATTTTCATTTTGATTTAATTACATTACATTAATGATTTAAAATTTAAGAAATTATTTAACTGTATAATATTTTTGTATTTAAAAAAAATTAAAATCACATATATATATATATATATATATATATATATATATATATAAGGGATGAAACATTTTCTAATGTTTGTACGTTCCTTGGATTATGAAACAATACGTTCTCGTTTTATTTATGTTTTTGTACGCAACACATTAAACTAACTCTTTTTGTGTTTCCTGGAAGATTGACGGCGTCGTTTCACAGCTTAGTGCAGATACATGGTGCCACATGGCATGTACAGTAATCGATCATGAAGATGTCTTGTGAACCTCCCAGAGGGTAACACCACTCCATTATAGATTAGAATAATTTATTCTGTGTGCACGGTCTATGTGGGTCTTTAAATTTAATACGTTTTCTCGACAATCTATGTATTTTTTTCGTACAAAATAAATTATACATACATATATATATATATATATATATATATATATATATATATATATATATATATATAAATGTGTATGTGTAGATGTTTATATTTATGAACAGATATCATTTATTCCATATTTATATTATCGTTTTATTTCCAGTATATTTTCTAAGGAACTTGTTCTTTTTATGTATATAAAATGATTCGTAGTAGATTTTCGAATTAAACTTTAATGTAATCGATATCAATGACACATCGTGTTCAATCTAGAATATGTTGCATTATTGAAACATTTCGCTTACATTTTGACATTTTCTTTTCAACTGTCAATAAATATACGATGCGATATATATCGTTGTATACGTGAATAAAGTTCAAAGATAATATAAACGGATTTGAAAAATAGAGTAGAACAAATGGTCGATATTTTCAAATACCATTCCTTTTTTTTCAAACAGCCACATCGTCGAACAGAAATAATATTACGTTTGGAATAAATTTTGTTGTTTATATTATTTCGTTTTTTAATTTTATTTGTGGGAAAAATCAAATATATTTTATTTGAGACATAGTTGTATTTTTACATTTTGAGAAAATGAATATTTTTTATATAAATAAATCAAATGTGAATTACTTTATAAATAAACAAAATTAAAAACAAGAATTTATTAAACATTTTTATCATATCTTGTGGTTTTGAAATAATAATTCATATCGGTAATATTTTTTAACCGTATTAAAATGAAATCATTAAATTATTTTATTATTAATTAAGTTCAATTTATTGAACATAAACTTGTTAAATGTATAATAAATGTGCATAGAAAACTAGTTGTTAATATTGAATATATACTGTATTTTATTTAATATATCTGATATGTATTATAATAACTTGTATAAATTGTTTGATTGAAAGTTTGATGGGCATTATGGGTTACAGAATGTGTGCTTGATTGAAAACGAAAATCGTTCTATCGATATAAATTTCCTTTAGAAACTTGTGAAGATTGCAAGAATATATATATATATATATATATATATATATATATATATATATATATATATATATATAGTACATATTTATGTTATCGTATTACATAAATTATAAATAATTGCTTCAAGTTGATACGTTTAGTGAAATTATTAAATCCCAGTTACGCGTCATTGATCAAGTTTCTATTCATCACTAATTACACAAATTACGCGTTAATCTCCGCGACACACTTATCGATTCGCGTTCACGTTTATATTAACATAGAGATACAACAGATTTTCACTCTTACTAAATCTACGACATGCGTCGTACAATATTCTTGGCGAACGTCGTTCACCACCACCCACATGAATTACTAATTTCACGTTTAAGTGAATTCAGATTTGCCGTCACAGTTGAATTCCTCATTTCCTTGGCCTCTTATGTGCGTTTGACATCACTTTTCAAAAACATCAAAGACACTCGCTGACTGACTGGCTGGATAGCTGACTGGCGCCCCGACCACCGCGACTAGTCCGTGTTATTTGATTAAAATTTATTTATTACACGAAGACATCGAGTGATATTAACGTTAACTCATCTAGATGGTCTTTCCGTTATCAGAATGCGATAGAAAATTAATTTTGTACGAGATTTCCACGTCGAGATAAATGTCCCGAAATAAGTAGTATCATGTGAGAGCTTTGTTCGCGATCATTGTTTTCATAAATTTGATGATGATAATTTTTGTACGCTCGTCGGATTTCCAAATAGGATTTATAATACAATAATGGTTTATTTTTCGAATTATATTCTTTTGTATAGAACGAAACTACGATCAACGACTGATAAAATTTCAATCTGACATTTTTTAAACAAATGTTTAATGTAAGAAAACAATAATGTCGTAAGACACAACTGAAATTAAATTAAATACTTGTTGAGACCGAACATGAATTACAATCCCGTATACACCATTCGTTAAACGTCTATTTAAACATCTCAGATTTAATGAACACGTTGGCCAATCTTATAAATGTTCTCAATTCCGCTTTTTTTCTATGCCATTAACCATTTTCAACAAAACGGATTTAACACACTATACACTCGACGTTAAAAAAAGGTTACTTAAGCGACATTTTTCAACGACTTCTACAAAGTAAAAGAACGTCGAGGACGTGAGAATAAAACGAGATCCGAACAGCTCTACATTTTTCATCTCAAATGCATCGTTAGTCTTGCTTGAAAAAGAAGCAAACTGAATGCAGAAAGAATGACTTATGTGCTTCGCCTGTCTCGCGGCTTTGAAGTAGTGTATTTTCTAACAACGCACGCCGAATACAGAAAGGATCAGAATATCACTTGACGTGAAAATTTGTGACAGTTTTGCGACGAACGTGAAAAGGAGTAAGTTTTCTTAACAATTTCGAACGTGTGTGTTTTTATTTTATTTTATAGACTGTGTTACTTGCTGTTAGATTTGTTTCATACCAGTTGTATGTTTTATTAAGATTAAGATCAATTGAATTTTGTTGTATAAAGAAATATTTAATGTATAATTTATTATTGATAATTTTTTATATTTTTATAAGTATTAGTTTTTTAAATAATTTATTGATTTCGAATTTTTATTGTTTTAATAAATCACAATATATAAAATGTGACTACAAAGTAACTGAATTAAAAATTAAATTGTTTATAGCTATTTTGCTTGTTTTTTTTATTATGTATACATGGAATTTTAAAACTGTTTAATAAATCAATAACTAAAATGCAAAAAAAGAATTAAGTATTAAAAAAATTTAAATGAAATTTTTGGTAAATTAATAAATAATAAACATATAAATAAATTGACATAAAGATTTTTATAGACTGATTTCAAACCGTTTAATACACATTTTTCGACAAAAAAAAACACAAATTTTGTTTTGATCTAAAATTCAATTTTATATATTTCGATATGAAAACATTTTCTCTAAAAACACAAATACAAAAAAATCTAAATTCACGTACGCGTACGCACAACTCATAATTCCATGAAAACATTCTACAACGTAACAATATTAGAATAATCTAATGATAACTTTACAAGAAATGTGCTCAACTTTGAATCCACCTACATTTTACATAAATAATTAATTTCATTTAGTTTTTTCTCTTGCTTGTTACAATTCTGTAATCTCGTTTATTTTCTTATTACTACGCTTTTCATAAAACCAACACGAATATGAATTTTTCATTTCGTGTAGAAATATTTCATTCTTGGTATGTATACATAAATACATTCATATATATATATATATATATATATATATATATATATATATATGTGTGTGTGTATGTATGAATATAGAGGCAGTATGCGGAATTGCTGATTGCATCAGAAAATATAATAAATATGAAATAAATGTGTCATATTTTCTATCTAACTGTTCCTCGTCGTTCTTTTATACACGTTTTTATGAGACAACATTAATAATATCGCTTTGTTGCTGTAAAATGTCAGTATTGTAGTTTCGTAACAAAAGAGATGAGCCAAACGCAATATAGAATGATTTAATCTAGTAATAAATCGTTCAAGAACCAATTGAACGTTCACGTCGATGAAATTGTTCTCAACTTTATATTTTATAATATAACATTTCTATCTGTTTTATACTGTAACAGCCGTCATTGAAAAATTTACTGACTATGAATCACAATACATGAAGACCTATTCGGAAAAATTCAAATTCGAAATAAATGAAAATTCGATATGTAGAACACTTTAAAAGTGAATGAATGAATGGTAGAATTTATCGAAATGGATATCGCTGATATTGCGTATAAATAATAAACGTTTTGTTCGAATAATATGAAGAATATGTATTTTATTTTAAGGCTTGTATAAACAAAAATACTTTTCATAAAAAATCTAGAACATTAATAATAGTATTTTTCATTGGTACTTATCGATATTATTTATTTAAGAATAATCATTAAATATATAAATATTATCAGACCGATCAGTTCTTATTCAAATGAATGAACTCTTTATATATATATATATATATATATATATATATATATATATATATATATATATATAAATGATATGTTGATAAACATACATTGATATGTAAATCAGAAATAAATTCAAACTGAAAGATTATAACTTTGAGCTTGTAAACTCACATACAAACGTTCTGTAACGAAAGTCTCTACACACTGTGGTATTTATCAGCAGCCATCATCTACCACGAAATAAACATGTAATCACAACATTCTTCAGATTTCGGTCGCGTTTCTCTTACATTTGAAACGTGCTTTCTCTTTCGTGGATTCTGAATAAGGGAAAAGAAAATGTATCCTATAAAATTCGTCTTATCCATGCAACCAATCACAACTTTACGCACCAGCTAGCAAGTAATCACACGCGATCGACTTTTTTTTACCTCCCGTTTATCACTGTACATAAACCTACGCCAGTTATTTTCTATCTTGATCTATAAAACGTATCCTGGCAGCCGGTTCATTGCGCCGGTATTTCAAATATCGAGCTTTGTGTGTGTGTGTATTTATCGATGTTGGTTTTATGAAAATGAACAGATTCAAAGAATTGTTTTTATAAGAATAAGTTAATTTCATTATTACATTTTATACCACAATGGACGTAAATTATTCAACCATATATTTATATATATATAACGAAATATAAATTTTCTCATAGAATTCTTTGAAAAAAATTAAAATTAAAAATAAATTACTTTAAATAAAACTTTTTTGAGTAAAATAAAACATTATTTACCAATAACTGATAAAAATACAAGAATGTCAAAGACAATTTATAAAACGTGTTTACTAAAGTAAACGTGCCAGGTATTTCTCGTTTGCATCAAACATATTGTTGACAATGATGTACAAAAGAGCGACAAACGAATATTTTGATGCGTTTTTCAAATTGTAACCGAAGACGTTTCAATCTTTATCTTTCAATATTTCTGATATACATATATTCCTTGTTAAACTGAGAAGATTTTCTAGATGCACAATGCATACTCGGTAGAATTGTGTGACTTGTATAAAATATAGGGTAAATATTTACATATGTGTTATTGTATGACGTTTTCTTTTTGGCTTTAGAAAATATTCATTCGTTTGAAATTTTGAATACTACTGTTTAAACAAAACCGTTATTAGTAATTTTTTAAAAATTATTTAATTGATTTTTTTGTAAATTCAGATTTTTTTAATTTATTCCTGTATTCTCTACATTTATACAAATTATTTTTTTAATTTGTTTTAACATAAATTAATTATTTATTTAACGGGGTATTCTAGTCTAGAATTTCGAAAAAATCGATTTTTTTGCATATTTTCAAAGTTTATACCTTTGTGAATATGTCCTTAAGAGGATTTTTCGAAATTCGAATTATTTTTGGAGTTATATCTATTTTTGTGACGCGCCAACCAATCCGGTCTGGCCGGAACGAATCAATTTTAAACGCGTTTTTCTCGAAACTACTTTTTTCGACATGGTTGACGTGATATCTCAAGTTCTAATGGATCGATTGATTTACTTGAAATTTGGTACAGAGCTTCTAAATATAAGAATGATTTCCTAGGATTTTGTGAAAATTTTGTTTTTTACTGTTTTTAAAAAATTCCGAAAGTTGAAAAAAATAGAGTAAAAAATGACTGTTTTTTTACACTGCCACCATTTTGCGAATTTTTTTTTTAATTTTCCTAGGCGGGGATACTACTACAACCTTTTTTCAATAATTTCAAAAAAAAATTTGTTTTATATGACCGGAAGGGTTGGAACCACGTCAACCAGGAGACACCTTTTTTTTCGAGCCCCCACTTTGCCAGTCTGTACCTTTTTCAATTTTGAATTTTTTGTTTTTAATAATACTTTTTTATACTCTTAAAATGTCAATAAATAACTGATAAAAAATGGATAGTAAAAATATTTGTTGTTTTTTTTTATAGCGACCGAAAAACACCTAAAATTCGTGCGTCTAGACTAGAATATCCCTTTAACATTATAAAAATTTCTAAAAGTGTTCAATAATTATTAATCGTTCACTTTATTTATTGAAGTCCAATTTGATGTCCATGCTGTTAGTGACAAAGCAATTATATAAAAATCTTAATAAAATATATTTTATAATATATCAGTATGAAAATAAAGGCATGATCATCAAAATACACATCAGTGAATAAAATGAACAGTAAGTCATTATTAAACATTTATAAAATCTTTGATTTGTTGGGATAAATGATTTATTTAACTGAATGTGAATTTGATATAGTAATGAAAAAAACAATAACTGTAATTTGATTGTATAAAGTTCACAAATTAACTAATTACTCTATTTTTTAAATTGTTCTTTGTTACTTTCTTATGATTTCGTAATACGAGTAACTTTTATTAAAAACATAAGGCCATTTTTTATTGTTAATACAATGTCAGTATATAACATGGTATTAACAAAAAAAAAAGAAATCCTAAAGCCTTATTTAAAAAGTTATTACTCTATTTTTACTTGCCAATATTTTTAAATAAAGTATGATTTTTTAATGTAGACTATTTCATTAAATAAAATTATATTTAAAAATCTATTAATTTAAACAACTCATAGAAAAAGTATAAAGAGAAACATATTATAATAAAATTTATTTTTTAAAATAAAAATAAGTTAAATGTAGAACAAAGAAAAAAATAAATAGGTTGGATATTACAAAGTGTGGAGAGACAACATTAAAAAAGATTGCAGGTGTGAAGTGGATGAAAATGGCAAAAGACAGATATGAAATAAAATAAAGAAACACACTCTGAGTAAGGATGATAAAAATGAGAATAATAAAGTATATATATATATATATATATATATATATATATATATATATATATATATAATCATAAAAAGTTTATAAAAATTCCAGAAGAGAAATTATGTAATAGAGTAAATAAATCTAACCCTGTTTAATATTCTCTTTTAATATTTTCATAACATTAAACAAGCCTTTGCTCTTGTCATCAGTACACACACACAGCTCGAATTTTAATATTCAGTGCAGATTTCTAGTTTTTTAGAATTAGATTCACGTGCATGTTAATTAAAAAAAATATATAACAACGAACAGTGAAAAATATAGAAGATTACTAAAGTACGTCTACGACGTTATTTCATTGTGTTCGTTAATTAAATTTACTATTCTATTTTCTATGTTCACACAATGATGTATATGGTATACATACGTACGTGAAAACACAGGATTTAATATTTGTCTGCGAAATTCGACGTAGTAACAATGGTTTTTTCTCGACGGCTCCGAAACGTTAAACATGAATGCGAAGAATCGATGGAAAGTTACATACGTCATTGACAAAGTAGCTAGCCAATTCGAAAACCGGAATTCTGGTTGTCTACACAAGGAACTATGTTCTACGTTTGTATGTGCATATGTGGGCGTTAGGTCGGTGGTGAAAAAAGGAAAACCGATTTAGTGGTTTCATTTGAATGAAATATATTTATCTGGCAATTAATTATTGTACATACTTACACACGATACATAAAGAATTTGTTGGAAATTACTACCATTTTTTAAATAGAATTATTTGAAATTTTTTTGAGGGAAGTTTATAAATTATAAAAAATGAATATTCTTTTTTTTTAAAAAAATAACATTTATTTTCAACACTTGATAGAGATCAATAAACAATGATTTTTTTATCAATTGTTGATAGAAATTCTAAGAGTAAATTTTATAAAAATGATCTACTGTAATTTAATATAATTATTAAGGAAAATAAAAACTTCTGAATCATTATATATATATATATACTATTATATTCATTATTATTTACAGTAAAAACTTCTTTGTATAAAATGCGTTTTCCTAATCAAAAGACACAGGCTTTTCATCTCATCAAAGTATAACGAAGCAACATTTTTTTATACAAACTTCTTAGTTTGCAAAGCAGAATATGTTGTCATAGTTTTTAGTTTATAGTTTTGTGCAAAAACGTCTTTTCTCAGTAACGAATAGTCGTTCCTTCGTTTCAGTTTTTTACATCGATGAATTGAATAAAAGTTTTAGTTTTTATTCCTTTCTAATTGTATTATCTACTATGAAAGAAAATCGTACCATATTTTATTATACAGTTGTTTTTGACATAAGATATATATTTTATAAGTCTATATGTAAAAAAAATTATACAGATAGTGAATTTTTTTATAGGTGATAGATGATTTAGTAAACTGTATACATTTAATTATTTATTTTTGTTGTTATAAAACTAATTATTTTTGTAAACAGTTTGATATATACATGTGAAATAATTATTACTATAGAATTTATTTTTACTTAATTCATTTATACATTGATGTATTAAAATAATTAAATTTTTCAAAAAGATTTTACTAAATTCATGGAAAAGTTAAACAAGTTTCAAGCAATGAAAATGTATTTGAAAATAATACAAAGAGCGAATATTTGTATTTATTCAACACCATTGAATGGAATGAATCAATTTTGTATCATAAAATGAATAATAAAATATATCGTCTGTAATGGCTGACGTCAAATGAATTCAACTATTAGAGATTGAGTTCACCGTTTATGATTCTACCTTCATGTATTCAATCTAAACTTTGTAATTATACTTCATTTATTATAGCACAATTGAAACAAAAACTCTATACACTGTTACATTGTTCAAATTTTACCGTTCAATTTTAGATATTTGTTCGGGAATTTATATTTTTTTAAAAAAGATATTCATGCTGTTTAATATTACTCTTACAAGTATTGTAGTATATATATAAATATATATATATATATATATATATATATATATATATATATATATATATATATATATATATATTGGGTGTACAAATTAATTCGGTCCGTTTTTTTAGCTCAAATAATGCATTTATTTCAAAAGATAATGAATTAACAAATTAATCAAAATATTGTCCATCACTGCTTACAACTTTTCCCCACCTCTCAGGCAATTTCCGAATCCCGTCTCGGAAAAACTTCTTGTCTTTTGAGGCGATCCAATTTTGAAGCCAATTTTCGATTTCTTCGAAAGAAGTGAAGCGGTGACCTGCCAAATCGTGTTGCATCCGTCGAAACAGCCAGTAGTCAGAAGGAGCAATGTCCGGAGAATACAGCGGGTGCGGTAAAATATCCCATTTGATCATTTCTAAATATTTTTTGACAACTTTTGCGACATGAGGCCGAGCGTTGTCATGCAAAATAATAACGTTATCATGTCTGTCCTTATATTCCGGCCGTTTTTCTCGTAATGCACGGTTCAAACGAAGTAATTGCAATCTGTACCGATCACCCATAATGGAATCACCAGGTTTTAGCAGCTCGTAGTACACAACACCCCCTTGGTCCCACCAGATACACAGCATAACTTTCGAACCATGAATGTTCGGCTTTGGTGTTGATGTTGAGGTCGATGGCAACGATTGGCCGGCCAAAACGTAGTATTTTTTTCTTGGGGTTGACGTAGAAGATCCACTTTTCATCACCAGTCACTAGCCGGTGTAAAAAAACCTTTCTTTTTTGCCTTTGAAGCAGCTGCTCACAAGAAAATAATCGCCTTTCCAGATCTCTTGGTTTCAATTCATAAGGAACCCAATTGCCTTGCTTTTGAATCAGGCCCATAGGTTTTAAACGTACAGACACTGCTTGTTGGGTCACCCCCAACGTAAGTGCAAACTCGTCTTGCGTTTGACTCGGATCTTCATCGAGTAATGCCTGTAATTCATCGTCTACGTATTTTTTGGCTGTCCCGAGCGAGGTCTATCTTCAACGCTGAAATCACCACTTTTGAAGCGCCGAAACCATTCTCTACATGACTTGTCAGTTGGAGCATTGTCACCGTAAACTTCCACAAGCATACGATGAGTTTCAGCTGCACTTTTTTTCCAATTAAAACAAAAAATTAAAACTTCCCGCAAATGCTGTTTAGTTATCAAAAAATCTGACATTTTCAACAGCGTAACAAAGAACATTTTGTATGAAACTCAAAACAATACAAACTGGATGTTATCGGCAGATGTCCAATCTGTCTAAAACCACGGAAATCAGCTGTTACTATTTAAAAATTTAATGTTTTTAGAACCACTTTTGAAAACGGACCGAATTAATTTGTACACCCAATATATATATATATATATATATATATATATATATAGATAGATAGATAGATAGATAGATAGATAGATAGATAGATAGATAGATAGATAGATATTACAATAATTGCAGCTGAGGGATATAAAACTTATAAAAAAAAGGTAGAAAAATTAAAAAAATGGTGATAAAGGCTCACCAGATCTCGAAAATGATGTAATGGAAAAAAGAAGTATATTTATACAACTCATTAATATTAAAAAAAACAGTTAAATAAAATAGAATGTTGTGTACTTTTTGTAAATCTTGAATTATTTGTCGATTTTTATGGTATAGCATTTTTATATGTAATATAAAACACCAGTATATTGTTTTGAATTCATTAATATGTGAGTTTGAGGAGAGGAAAATGTTTCAAGCATACCACCAAATATATTAAACAAGTTTTTCATCATTCATAGTTACACACATACAATTTACACATACATATTATATATATATATATATATATATATATATATATATATATATATATGTATGTATATGTAAGTGAAATACTTTTTCGCATGATAAAATCTCATTTATCAACCCACATGTAATGATTTCAAACGTTTTTTCTGTGGCAGTTTTGTATAAACAGACATACATTTCTGTTTGAATTTTTTTCACTTATCAAGACACGATTTTAATAATGTCATTCTACTAGTTGTTATAGAGTTGTTGTTTTTGTCTGTTAATCAAATATTCTGGCTACTTTATCTAATAACGTTCTATTGAATATATTTTCGTTACTAAATTGATATTTTACAAATATAAAAACGCAGTATTTAATTATAATTTCGTGACATTATATGTAGAGTCACTGTTGTTTAATTAATCATTTTTAATCATATAATAGATTAGGTGTTTATTTTTATAATAATTTTTCATACATTATTAATCATTAAATTAAATAAAGGATATTATTTTATAAGTAAATTAATATTATTTTTTTTAGCTTTCAGATGATTTTTGTCATCTTTGTCTATATTCACTTTTTTATTTTTTTAAAATTATTCTGTGAATTGTTTGATACAGTTTAATTAAATGATTATTGTTTTACTCGTAATAAAAAATAATTTGTATGAAAATAAAAAAATACATACAAAATAAATATTGAATTTTCATGAAATAATAATACATGATCAATTAAAGAAAAAATATATGAAATTTTCAGATAATTAACATTTTATTTATAACAAGAAAAAAGATATGATTTTTATTATTGTATATTTCACTCAAGTTATTGTATATTTATAAAAATATATTAAAAAAATATACATTAAAAATAAAAACGTGTTTTTCCTCAACGTAAATAAAATATATTCATTATTATATTTTCTCCATTAATGTCAATATTTTCAAGCCAGATATTTTTTATATAAACCAAAAAATTCTTATTATGTATATAAGAAAATTATTTTTCAGAACTGATATAAAAATAGATTTAAAAGTATTTATATATATATATATATATATATATATATATATATATATATATATTGAAACATTTTAGATAATAAAATCTTCAACCATTATGTAAACATTTCCTTTTCGATTTCTGGAAAAGAATTAAATCATGAAAATATCTCGGTAATGTTTTAATGGAAATCATTCAATATGTATAATGAATAATTAATGAGTTTTTAAAAGATCTCAATATGGAAACAATATGGAACGGAAGAACATAAAAGCCTCTGGTTTATTTTTCTATATTCAGTAGTAGGTATACGTTTATCTACCGTATTCGATCCATCGTAAAGATCAACAAAAACAGATAAGTATTTAAGTATCGTATCGAAAAACATTGCAATAATAATATGCTCCAGAAACTATACGAGTAGATATCAGAAAATATTCAAATTAAAAAGAAATATTGTTCTTTGCGAATAAAATTTCGATAACGATTTTTCAGATTTAAAAAAAAATATCGAGTTTATTTTTACTAATCGTAAAAGAGTATTTCAGTTTGAAAGTTAAATTTGTAACTGTTAGTTCGAGATACCAACTTGTGAATGTACTCTTCTTGTTTTAATCTAAAGAGAAGGTACAGTAGGAATATAATAATGAAACTTCCGTTCGATTCTAAACTGTACGCCGTACAGAAATCTTAATAAAGAACGTTTTTCTTAAAAACATACGGAATCGATTTATTTTCTATGCGATGAGATGAGGTCAAGCACACTCGCTGAAAGAAATAGAGTTTCTCGTTTAAACCCATCGCATGACCGCACATCACCTTCGTCGTCGACGGTCGTTAGCCCTTTCGATTGTGATCAAAGTAAAACTTAAACGCCGGACTTAATCATGATTATCTCCAGACGTACTTTATAGTACTCTAAAGTGAAACAAACGTTTTCAGTGCGGATTTTTTTTGCATAATATGAACAAAGATTAGTTTTATCTGTAGTTTTAGTACCGGTTATAAACTCAATTGCATGTTATATATTTTGTATGCCGTGAACGGCAATGTATAACATTAATGAAGTCTTGTAAATGAAATTGGTATATAAAAAGCAGGAAACATGCTATTATTCCCAGTTGCTTGTAGTCCATAGAACACTAAATTTATATATTAACACAACGGTATATATATATATATATATATATATATATATATATATATATAAACTCATATGTAAATTCATATATAGGGAAAAGTTTACTATAATGTTAGTTCGTGTTTGATTTTTTAATATTATCGTAGTTTAATTTTATAGAGAATTCATTGGATTTCGTAAAAATAACTTTCAAATGATATATTTTAATTTTTTTAAATAATAATTGGAATACACAGACAATATAAATTATCAATACGTTGTATATTAAATATGTGTGGTTATGTTTTTTATTTTAAACAAATATATTTAAAATTTAACAAATTCATTTTTAATTAATTAATAGATTTCTAAAGCTATACAAAATTTTCTATCGTTATTAATCAACTTTTTAATATTTCAGAATTGAAATATCAATTTATTTTTCAACCAACTAGCAAAATAATTTATTCCTATCAAATAATTTAGGCAAGTATGTAATTTATTGCCTATTTTGTTCAATATATAACTAAAAGTTGTTAAAAACTTTAAAAAGAGTAAAAAATGGAAATACACATTTTAGATATTCAATTTTTTGGGTTTAACTTTGTTTATTGTGTAGGACTCGTATGAACTGAAGTTCAAATTAGAAACGATATTAGATTTAAAATACTAATGAATGATGGTAAGAAAATTAGAAAATTTGATAAATTCAAGTATTTGGTTACATTAGTAAAAAAATGTAGTAAATCGAGATGTAATTCAATTTTGTTTAGACAACAATTGGAAAATGAAAGGTTGTTTCAGCTTAGTATAGTGGAATAAATATATATTTCCAAAGACCAAGAATATAGAGAAAAATACTGATCGAATTTATCCTGTGTTATGACTACAAAATATGGACAATAAACAGTGAATATAAAAAAAGAACACAAGAATCATAATATGGATGGACTACCATAGAAGAAATGTTGGAACATCAAGAATGGAACATATAACAAATGATATAATATGATGTAGAATGGATTTTAGAAATCTTTTTGTACCAAGTTTTAAATCATCTAATCTTATTTCCCATAGCTTCTCAGAACACTGTTTATCTTTTAAGAAAAGTAATTATTTTTAAATTTCCGAACTCAAGGATGGTTTTATGTTGATTAAATTAAAACAGTATACGGTGATGAAGATATGTTAATTGCTTTAATTTTTAATGTTATCATTTAAGCCAATAATAATGATTTGTCAATTTTTATCCAAGTTTAATGATATTTGATAATACAAACAAATAAAAATAGATATGTTCATTGTCATTTAAAAAATAAATTTTCATTAACAATTTAAAAATTATAATACATATTTAAAAAAACACTGATTACAGCTATATACATCTTAAGAAAACCACATAATTATATTTTACTTTTAAAAAATAAGAATGAAAAATGTTATTACAATAATAAAGGAAAGTAACGCTTGCTAATATAAATTGGGAAATGGGTGCGACCGTTTAAATTCACTACCATTATTATAAATTCAACATCTATAAAATGAATACACTGAATCAACATTAACGATTACCATGCCTTTGTTAAAGAATGAAAAAAAAACGAGGAAGTATTTTTAGACGTGTAAATATAGAATATAAGAGCATTTTGATCTTCCTCCGAGCTCGCTGAATATGATAGCCGTTGAATATGAAAATGCGTACTTTTACATGAAAGGATTAAGATAATTTTTGTGCTATCCAATTATCTTGTACGTTCTTAATGACTTAATTATTAAGTAACAACAGTGTCGGGATAATGTAGGTACTTTGTTGCAATTCGTAATTACAGTTGTAAGATGTCAGTAAAAGGAATCGAGCCGAGACTCCTGAGAGATATGAGCGCAGATTCTCCTCTGGCGTTCTGTTAACGTAAACAAGGGATGATTGTTACTTTTGTATTCCATCTTCTATAATTTATATAACTAATTTATATTGTTTGTCGTTGGAATTTTCATTTGAATGGGATTCGGTGAATGCGATCTTTTATGATTTCATCGTGTTCGTTTTCTATGAAAAGGAGCCAAACTTATGTTTGTAATCTATATTTTTAATAATTGTACATTTTACGTAATTAATTACCATTTAAGTATAACGGAAGCTTTTATATTAGTTCAAAACAAACATTTCAATTAGTAATAAATAAATATCATTGAATATCAATTTTACTCATTAAAATAAATAATCGTTATAAATATGTCTTTTCAAAACATCAAACAAGTTGAAGAACTTGAATTTATATTTTCTTTAAATTAATAAAATTACTTGTACGTTAATTAATAAATCATTAAAAATATATAATAGAAAATGTAATAACTATCTAATTTGCATATTATATTAGCTTTTATTTTAATTTCTTTTTTAATTATTATTAATTTAGTAACTATACTAATTTATAATAAGTCAGTGTATTTTCTTATTAGACAATATCAATATTTACAATGATAGACGAGCGGTAAATATTTTTATGAAAGTTCAAAAAGATTAACATATCTAAATTGTTTTTATTATTAATTGCAATCTGCAACTAAATTTCTAATATTCCATGTTTAGACGTTATAACCGTGTCAAAAACTCATATAACAATCGTTAAAATACACGTCTTTTCCCTACGGCGCCATTGCGGCAAGATTTGGTAGACAAGACTCTCATGGGTTTCGACGTAGATAAAGGCTACGCGTGTTACAGCCTCGTGGTCAACATCTTACGTTTCATATTTTATGAAAGTGTATAAAACCGGGCGAAAAACAGTATCGTACCTGAGGCGATCGGCCCGTTCGTATCGCATCGTCTTCTACATTACAAAATTACTTTCAGTTCGTTGGAGAAACATTTTCTATCGCGTGTACCGTAACGCAAACGGCTTATTTTAGTCTCTGCGAACGAGAATATCATGTCATTGAGATACTTCCATTATGCTTTTTTACAACTTAGAAACATACGATTTCGAATATAATTCGATAGGGACTGGTTTTAAATAGGACAGACGAATGGGACTGGTTTTATTTTAGCAAGGAATATTTTTTAATCAACGAGAAATAAATATTCAATTCATAAATAAATGACTACATATATTATATTTCTAGTCATAAGTGGACGAAGGCCTTTATTATAACTTTCTATTTTCATTAATGCATTTCTTTTTCATTCTAAATCGACAAATTTTCTTAGTTTCCTATCACATCTCTTCATGAACCTCTCCATGTATGGTTTGGAATCTCCATATTCCCAAATAATAATTTCTGTCATTCATCAGTGGTTATATGATTGTCTTTTTTCCATTTTAAATCCATTTTAAATTTCTTGTTACAATTAATAACATTTGATTATTTTTAAAGAAACTCATTTTTCTTGTTGTGTCTATTTTTTATTTTCAAGAATCCTTCCATGTTATCTAGAATCGTTGAATTATTCTGGCATTTAAGATTCATGAGAACAAGTAGATATATGGATCACAGATTTTTCATTTCAATCAGAAAAATATTCGAATTCATAATATAGTTTTTCCTTCCAAATTAATACTATTTCATTTTTACTCCCCTGTTCACTGCATTAATTTTTTTATTTCTAATGAGCTGTATAATACAGGTTTTTAACTCCTGTGATTTAAACTCCTTTTAATTTAATTTTCTTTAGATTTGTAAATTCGTTGCAAGTTACTTGCCTTACTGTAATTTATCATAAGACCAATTTTTGACTTGAAATTAAATTAGGTTTGTTGATGAATAGAAGCGTTGTAAAAAAAATCAGATGTAAGTATCTTATATTTTATTTCCATTCCTCTGAATTCAAAATTAAATATCTTAAACACTTCTTCTCATGATATTATAGATAATTTTGGTAATATAAAATCGTTCTATCTCACTACTTCCATAATATCAAACTTATTTTTTTATGTATAAGCAGAGTGTTGAATTTTACAAAGAATATAACAGTTTAGTATATCCATAAAAGAGGATATACTATAGGAAGAATGTATTTCGATAAATATTTAAATACATACTTTTATAAGTCCATATATTCTTCAATATCGCTGATGCACTGACTGATTCAAAAGATTTTTGTAATTGTTAATTTTAAACAAGTAGTTTATAATCATATATATATATATATATATATAAATGTAGATAATTTTATAATAAAATGAAGTTATGAATTTTAAAGATGTAATTAATATTGCATTGTAAATAATACAAAAATATTCCAAAAATCCATTTTCTCAATTTTATCCACAGTATTATTATTTGAGTATGTATATACATATATATATACATATATAATATATATATATATATATATATATATATATATATATATATATATATATATTAATACGGAATTCTGATTAAATGAAATCAACTGAAGCGACGCAGAATACAGAAATAAATGCGTAATCGAAGAAAATATTCTACATTTCGAAATCATTATAATACAAATATATCGAATTGAGCGCCACTCGCTGCCAGCCGCCGTTGTCTGTGTCGTCCTTATGCAGGATTTTCGGTTACGACATTTGTTTACAAAAGCAAAAAAAAGTGTATATCGGAGAGAGAGAAAGTGACGTGAATTTAAGAGGAAAATATTAAGCACAAAATCCTGCCGAACGCCACAAACGTTTCTAAGGGACGGGTGTACCGCGTAAACTGTTCCCAACTTATTCCTTTATACATTTATATATATATATATATATATATATATATATATATGTGTGTGTGTGTGTGTGTGTGTGTATGTTTATACACATCGAATAAAAAGTGCGTTCGACGATTTTTTTCAGATAATACGATTTGAGGATTATTGGGTCAGCTGTATTGTTGTCGTTGATAGGGGATACATTGGTAAATTTATAGATTTTCATGAGAATGCGGTTATTATTTCCGAGTAAAAAGTTCAATCAAACCGACGATGTCGTTAACTAAGGATGAATTTTTATTGGCCTGGGTTGTTACACACGGAGAATTTAATTATTTTAAGCGTATCTGAAATATTTACATTTTGTGTTTATATAAAATGTTGTAAAAATTACACACACACACACACACACACACACACATATATATATATATATATATATATATATATATATATATATATAAAGGGGCTAATATTCTTCTAAGTCAGTAGGTTTTGTCCTGAAGAAATGTATATGAATGTCACTGAAAATTATTCCGGCAGGAAATGTGTTAATTATAATGGACATGGTTTCTCCCAAAGAAGTAGTCTTTGTTCGAAACTGTTTCATCTGAGTGGATAGTACTTTGAACAACTGACCAATTAGTTTGATTCAAAGCTTGTAACAATAGTCATTTAGTATTACGAAACCTATTATTACGAAGAGTTAATTAGCTACAAAACGGAAAGAAAAAGTTTTAAAATAACTTGGGTAAAAATTTCATATCACAATGATTAACACTATTTTTTTATTTCATTTTAATAATAGATTTTGATTTTAATTTGAAAATGGATGATTTTTACTAATAGATTATGTATGTACATACACATACACATACATACACACACACACACATATATATATATATATACATATATATATATATGTGTGAATATATATATATATGTGTATATATGTGTATATATATATATGTGTGAATATAATTTATTATTTTTTAGTAATTAAATGATTTATATTGAAATTTTAAAATCTGTATGTTGAGGAATACTGATAATGTAGTATGACTAAAATGATTCCACAATAATTCAACAAGAGTACATCTTAAGTAAACATCAAGTAGAAATAAAGTCAATCTCGTCATAGATTATACGTCACTGATCTGAATTAAACCGTTAAATCCGACTTTAATTATAATATCTAATTCTAACAGGCAACAATATCTCATGTTATGAACAAATGGAATTAATATTTAATTAGTTTACTGTAGTTAATGTTGCAGGTGTAACGTGATAAATAATTAAATTTTTGTTGTATGTTAAACAAAGAATTTATTTTTTAGTATATATTTTTAAATGTATATGTGTATATATGTTTTTTTAAAGTTATGAATATATTATACAGAATTTTTTTTAATATACATACATATTTTTATTTTATTTTAATTACGTTATATTATTCCTGAAACAAAAAATATTTTATGTAAATATAAAAAAAACTATTTGTACAAGTATATTTAAGTAAATGAAAAAATTAAAAAAAATATAACAATATATACTTGTGTATAAGGTACTATAAATTTTTTGTATATATATAAGTATATATGTGTGAGTAATGAAATATATAATATATACAAAAACGTATTTTTTTATATAATATATGTGATGAATATTTTTTGATAAAGAGAAAAAACGTTTAACTAAAATAAAAATAGAAAAACGTTTGTTAATATAATTTTGTATGTGAATATTATATTTTTTAAAATATTATATTCAAATCTCCTTATATTTAATGTAAATTTTAAATAATTATTAAATTGACATAAACACATTTAAAAATTTTAACAGAATATTATTTTTAATATTTTATTATATTATTCAATTGTGTAACGTTGATTTGTTAATATTAATTAAATATTTATATAAATTTCTAAATGTACACAAATTATTATTTGCTGGATAAAGCTCATCTGTCTATTTTTGCTGGATGAAGGCTTTCTTCAAAACTTTCTAATTCTATGAATCCTACACATTTCTCTACCATTTCATATTGACAAATTTTCTCGTGTTTTTATTCCATTCATTCATTCATGAATACATACACATTCATACATATATATATCATTGATATCAGCCTTTTTCTATCCACTGCTGGAGAGAGATCTTTTCCAAAACTTTCCACTTCAATTGATCTAATGTTCATGTCTTTCATTTTATTCAAACAGAATTGAGGTATGTAGAGAAAAGTAAAAAACATATATAAGAAGACATGTAGGTCAACCGAGAAAATTGGACTGAGATAAAATTCTATACCATAAATGTTCATTAAAGAATTATTTTTTAAGAAAATGTAATTTTATTATTTAATTGCTATTTGAATGATACATTAATATACTAAAAAATAAGTTAATTTTATAAAGAACTGAAATTGATTGTATGCCGGTTTTGAAGAGATTTTTTTGTAAAATTGATTTTTTATTCTCGATTGTTATTTATAAGAAACAATTTCATATAAATTATTCTCTTATAAATTAATTAAATAAACTGGTTGTTAAATAATTGTCGTTTGCCGTTTTGTATTTTTATTCGGTTCTTGATTCAATCAATGGCAAATAAAGAAAACAATGTAGTATTATATTAAACACAATTGGAAATTTAAACAGTCGTATAATTTCAATGAAACGTAATAAACATACAGAACAAAAACATGGGGTTGATTCAATGCATTTACCGAAAATAATTAGATAATTTCCTAATAAGAACGTATATAAAATTCTTTAATTAAAGTACTGAAAACGCAATAAGTGAGAACAGGTTCACTCAATTATAATTCAATTACCAATAATTCGTTGGTTTTAATTAATTTCGACTGTTTCAGCATTGAGCATGTTCAAGAAACAATTAATTTTCTTATAAGGAAAACGACTAACTAGCTTATTAATTGAAACGTCTTGCGCAGTTATATGAGAAAGTTATTGTATATGTTTTATTTTTATTTGTGATGAAAAATTTTTCGTCGCATTAAAATTACTGTTGTCGTTTTCGTATCTTCAATCAAATTTGCTTTTTACTTAACATGTAATTACTTCTTTTGTAGAGAGTTTTGTAAAAGAAATTTACGAAAATGGGGATGTATAATTCGACGTGGTTTTCTTTGAACTATATTTTATTATTCGGTTAATTATATTGTCTCAAAAATGTCAATTGTTTACGAAAAATATTGCTAAGTGTTAAATGAAACCATATTGTTTTATTTTCATTATTTAACTGGAGCTTTTTATAAAGGTGTGAGATAAATAAGTACGTAACCAGATATAATTCAAATTATTAAAAATACAAGATTTTATAAAATTGTTCGATAATCACCTATTCATTTTATAATTCGTTCTAATGATTATAGAATGACTAACGAAATGCATATAACATTCTGTAGTATTAGTGTAAATTATTCATTTATATTAACATATTTTTTAATATTAAAAAAAACATTCAAATATGTTTAAGTTGAAAAAAATTATTCAATTTTAAATTAAATTCGTTTAAAATCAAAAAGTTTATGTTTCGCCTGTATATACTCATTGATTCTATTTGCTATTATTAATTGATTTAAATACAGGTATTAATCTATATTAAAGTAGAGTTGACTGGGGTGAAAATATTGACTTGCTGACGAATCAAATGTGAAAACATTGTTCACAGTTATCCGATCAAATATACTCTCAAATATACCCTTTGTTCTTGTTTAAATCAATATCAATAGCCTTTTAGGTCATTCGGTGGCATTCATACAAATCTCCTTACTCTATTATGAAATTTCGATAATTAATTTATACATTTCAAAAACGATTGTACTTGAAATAATTTTGGAATTGAATTTCAATATATATATAATATATAAGTGGTATAAATATATTTTTTATTTACTTATTAAAAAAATAATAACGTAAAGATATTGTAGATTTATCGATAAATTATTATTATTTGTGATTTTTAGTGATAGTGCAGAAGAAAGTTATTTTTTATTCCTGTATAAAATATTGATTTCGCATCGATAAATTTCACACTGTAATTTATAAGGCACAAAGATGCATCATCGAATACGGAATGTGACACATTTTATATAATCATCTTAGTGAAAACGTATTCCATTACTGAAACCGAACAATTAATGTAAAAAGGGCATAGGCCACCGTGAATACGCGAAGACGATGGAGAAACGGTACGATGATAAAGTAGTGATCGTCGAGGAAACCCAAATAAGTCTGGATGATTGACGAGCGGTAGAGAACATTTGTGCTCCTTCTGTCACTCGAGGTACATCCAGCGATGAGCTGTGAAAACACTGCTACTGCCGGTCTCATTGTTCATCGGAATCTCATTAACAATATAGCCGCCGGTTCGTATCCTTCTGTCAACCGGCTGTCAATAACGATTCTCCGCTTGTCGTTGTCTTTGTCGTCCCACGACGTGTACAAATTACTGAGAACTTCATTTCCGTTGTCGCTGTTTTCCACCGCTGCACGAAACGTTTTGTAGTACGCAAATCCTGCGGCTATAACAACAGAAACACACCCTCTTCCCTTCGTGCGTTCTCTCGGGCGCCAGCCTCTCTGCGGAACTCGCACAGAACTCGATGCTCAACTAACGTACCTCAAACTATTACCAAGTACATAGAGTCGTGTGACAATTTTCATGCGTTTCTATCTTAGCGGTTACGTTGATAGATTCGATGTTTTTCCTTTGTTGAAGTCTGCTTGATGAAAGTGGAAAAGCTGAGATGAATTTGTTACAGAGCACTGTGGATTTTATACATCTATTTCTGTATTCAATCGGTTCATTATCTTGTAATAAGATGAGTAAGTAAATGAATTCATCAAATATAGTGTATTTATAAAGACAAATACATATATTAATCTTTCAATAAACCATTAAATATTAATAGATATTATTATAAATAGATTTTCAGTACACATACGGAACATTAATTAGATATATTCGAACTCAAACATATAAATAAAGATAATAAAAAAATCCATTCAGAATAAAAGAGAAAATGAAAACGTTAAAAATAAATGTATATATGTGTGTATGTATTAATTTTGCGTTGAGGACGAGATTAAATTTGAAAATCAAACAAAAAGTTCAATTCTGAAACTGAACTACTATACGAATGTGTGTGTGTGTATGTTTTTATTTAATGTTTACTGTTATATTTGTATTTTTGTTGATTAATCCCGTCTACATAAAATCCTTTGAAAAGCATGTTTACGTTTCGTTTTATTTTATATTTATTTGTAAGAGAAACTTATGACTCGATTTTTTTGTGAAACATATTTGTCAGTAAGGAATTTTTTTTAAATATATTTGAATAGTGGTATTTTTAGTTTATTTGTTTACTTCCAACTTTGTCGCATATTCACTGTAAATGACAAGTTTTGATACATCGATTTTTTTATTTAAATCGTTTAGAATTTTTGTAAATAGTAATTAATTTTTAGAAATTGGACTAAATTTTTATTTTATATTCATATGTTTATTAACAGTATTAGAAAATGAAAGTTATTATTTAAAATATAAAAATATTTTTTTTCAATAAAAATTCTGTTTCCTGCTGTATGTGATAGGGGAGTATTTTTTTTGTAAAAAATATTCAGGCATGTAGATATAAAAATTAATTTATAATGTAATTCAGCTAATCATATTTTCCAAACATTATTCTAACTAGAGATCCAGGTCAAACATATGAAAAATAAAATGTAGTAGCGGACATACTTCAACTTTAATACAATTTTCCTACCTACGCGTTTATGTAACACTGACTGTAAAAAAAATACGGTCCAGATTTCAAGTATAAGAGTAAACCGCATTTAAATTCCCTTTTGTGAGAATACTACAAAAGGTTCTCGGAAAGTTTAAGAAAATGAGACAAGAGGGAAACACGATACCTTCTTTCTAGTTGCTAGTCATGCATGACCGCATCAGACAGATGGTGATAAAACAAAGAAGAAGAAGGGACGAATGAACGCCGGTGCGCGTTGAACCCGGTGAACCAATCAGTAGATAAACGAGCGACTGTCACTGGCGAGATGAGAATATATGTCTTGATTACAGAATGACTTAATTAAGAAAGTTCAGTTACTGGTATCCTTCTGTCGACTCACTACTTCGTGGTGTAACTGAAAGCAAATCTTTTACGGATAATGTCTATAAAACGAGAAAAAATAGATATAACGAATTGTATGACGAACTTATGAAAATAACTTTGGGAATTTTGTTTCGACAGTATTGAATACTCGATAAAAATTAATTAGTATAATTATTTTCGAATCAGTAGAGATTTATTTCTTAATTACTTTTTTATAACTTGTGGCGTTTACGAGTAAAAGATATGAAGAAACATATCGAAGTCGAGAATAAGAATGGAAAATTGACGAGAGAAAAAATGACTAAAAATAAACATTAATGATTTTACAATTTTTTTAAAGAACGGAGATTGTGAACATCATAAAGAATACAATATGAAAATATTTAGATTATTTTAATAATTATTTATTGATATAAACTAATTATTCATAATTTTTATGAATAAAGATGTTTCATATTTTTTTGACCATTTGAAATTTATTAAATGATTTTTTTTAAAAAAATAAAAATAATATATTAGGGTTATGTATTTTTATATTTAAAATTATTTACATAATATTGAAAATAAAAAAATAAATATATATATATATATATATATTGATTTTATCTATAGAGTATGATAATTTCATTACTCGGTTTTTCTATAATGAATACAGAGAATTACTCAGCTCGAGTCCTAATACCGTAATAAAGTTCTAGTAAAATATATACAAAGACACAATAGAGATCAATAAATTTCATTGACCGTTTAAGTAAACCCCACGTGCGGATAAATATAAACTGAGAACAGATTCAAAACGAATCTATTATATAAGATAAAGGATACAAAATTAAATTAAATCCCATTCGTGTCACCGTACAGCTAAAATACATTATCGTAACAATGAGAAACTATCATTGTTTCTTTGTGGATTCACATTTAATGGCCAATCGTACCATACCTATAACGTTCAAGTGATGCAGATAAAGTGAAGTTCATTTAACTATCAATTACTTAGGGACTGAGCGCGCGAGGTAGTATTATATAAGGGTCTGTAATAGAACGATGGGACGATGTCGGAAAACTGGGTGTTTCTGATCGCCGGCGAAGTATCTTTAATCCCTACAGAGTTCTTATCGAGTTCCATTACCTCGTCTCTCCTTCGTCCCGCCAATCAATTCGCTTTCCAGGTGATAGACAGCCGACTGGCATCAAGGTCGATACGGAACTTTTTTTTCTTCTTAAATAATCACATCATTTCTTTATACGCTTTAAGAGAGATTTTGTCAGGTTACTTTTGATAAAGGTAGTAGTTCTAAGTGGATTGACGTCGCTTCAAGCGTTACATCCATAGCATTGTAATCGTTTTCATTAACACTAGATTGAGTGGCTCAATTTGATCGGAGAAGACGATAAAACGAGTTATCAAATTTTTGATGTTTTGTTACGACTTTTTTCTTCATCTTTACCAATTAATAATAATTGTTGTCGTGTGAAGCTTTTTTCAACTTCATTCAATCTTTGTTCATTGATTTCTTTATATATACAGTTAGTTGAAGATATCGAGTTAATATATATTTTAAAAAAACTGTTAAAGATTTTATCAGTGTTTCTTTCGACGAATGATATTTTCTATTTTTGTTTTGTTAATAATGATTTATTATTTGACATTTTGATAATCTTTATAGTTTTATATACACATAAAACTCATTTATCTACAAATTCATTTTCATTTTTCTTTTACATATAAATAAATTCTAATATAAAAACTTTAAATAAGATACATTCATAAAGATTATTTTCAGTTTTAGTTATGAAGTTTAATATAATATATACAAAAATGTAAATAAAAATACCAATAATAATAATTCAAATATATATTTTTTAAAATATGCTAAATAAGTGAATTTTATTTTAAAAATAATTTTATATTTTGATTCACAATAACAAAATAAATAAATAATTTTATATTTCTTTACTTCAATTAATAATTTTTGTAAATATCAGTGGTCTTCTTTTTTGGTATATAACAGACATATTTCTATTTTAAATTTATATATATATATATATATATATATATATATATATAGAGAGAGAGAGAGAGAGAGAGAGAGAGAAAATAGATATTAAGTGTGGCCCAAATGAGGCTGAAGGAGAGTAAAGAGTAATAAACAATAATAAGCAACTAAATATATGTCTAAAGTCTTCAGTCTCATTTAAACCTCTCTTTATATATATATATATTGCTGGATAAAGGTTTTTTCCAAAATTTTCTATTTGAAAAGATCCAATACTTTCCTCGTCTATTCAATCCAACGATTTTTTTTCGATGTTTCTGATAAAAATATATTGATATGTATATACACATAATACATTAAATATATTTACATGATTTAATAAAAAAAAATGCTTTTGACAGAATCGTATTGTTTTCAATAAATAGCAATATAAACAGTTTAAGTATAGATGTTATATCAACATCAATTCAATTCTTTGAATAAGATAATTTTATTTTGAGTCAAAGGTATATAAATTAATTATAAATTATTAAATATTTCATTTTATGTTTTTCTACAATATTTTAATCTTTAAAGATTTAAAATGTCTTTAAATATCTATGTAAATAAATGATATAAAGAAAATAAAAACTTAGAAAGGTTAAAGAATGATCAAAAAAATGACTAAATTTCAAATAAAAAATGAATATTGAAAAATAAATATTAAATAATTACAAAAGTTTTATTTTACTTTTTAATATATATAAATTAATTTATTATTTTGTATACGTCAATTAATTAATGAATAAAATGCATTAACTATTTAAATAAATAAAATAATATTATATGTTATCTTTTAAAATACACGATAATAAATATTTTCCATCTAGATAAGGCCGTACATAAATTCCTATATGACATGTGAATTTATTTCTAGAACATGTGATTGATAATCTACATAAAGTTGTAATATGATGTTAGAATATGGAATAATTACGACTGAATTCAAAGCGGCTGATTCATTTGAATTGTAAAAAAGCCCTTAGTTGGAAATTTGATGACCGAAATCAATTCTGACATATAATTGATATCATTAGTTATAGAAAGCAATCTTGGTGTTACGGAACTATGCAGGAACCCAATTCACATAACCATCAACGGGAAGCTACGAGCGCAGCAACTTATCTTGATCTTAAAGTCTTTGCGTGATTTGTGGTTAATAGTTATTCTACGTTATTTTATGTGAACAGAGTGAGTTATATCTCATAGAAATACATAGGTTTTATCATGTCACCGTTCTGGTAAAATTGGCTGCTGGATTTTTCGTGAAATACGCGTACAAAAAAAGAAATATATTCCATTGTCTTCCTTTTTTTTTATAAATGTATAGATTTGTGAACTCGAGTCGTGCCGGTATTTTTTATCGTGGCGGAGACGGAATTCGGATTTTTTTTATAAGACGCACGGACGAAAAATTGCAGTTATTTTTTGATAAATTTTGCATATTTTTTCGTTTCATTCGTTTTTTATGCAGGGAAATTTTACATTTACAACTTATTTACTTGGAATTTATCAACATATATATATATATATACATATATTTATTGTAGACACTTGTAACGATGAATCATATAACACAAAAATATTACAACTGTACTCATATAATCTGGCGAATCATCCTTGTATAATGATTTATGCAACTTTCAAATTTCGAACTCCAATTGGAATTACTGAATGAGATATTTTTTCAACTTCATTTTGCTTAAAATGTTCAAAGTACGTTACATGTTTTTTTTTAAAAAAAGCCTTACATTTTCTAAAATTATTTCCATATAATATTTGTGATTCGTATAACACGGAACACAAGTTTGGTCACTTATCAAAAACTATTGGAGCTTGGATGGGATGTGTTACCGCACCCAGTGTACTCGTCCAACATTGTACCATCAGACTTCTACATTTTTCGGTCTTTGCAAAATTCCTTGTGTGGTAAATCGTTTAATTCTGATGAGGCTATAAAACAGCACCTTGTCCAGTTGTTCACTGATAAAGACAAGTCTTTTGAAGAATATAGAATTATGAAACTCAATGAAAGATGGTAAAAGATTATCGAACAAAATGGCAAACACATTATTGATTAAACTTTGTACTTTATATAAATAAATGACATTTGAAAAACATAGTCAAAATAAAACATGACTTTTCGACAACCAATATATATATATATATATATATACATATATATATATATATATATATAATATATATATATATTAATATATATATATATATATATATATTATATATATATATATATATACATATATATATATATTAAGTCCGGGAGAGATGGCCGTATTTTTTTAAAACCCACACAAAATTGAAACTAATGGGATTAAGACTACCAAATAGATGAAAATAAAAGCTTTATTAATATATGTTTAAAAAATATACATAAAATAGAACTCAGATTACAAAAACATAAAAAAATAACAATTTTCGAAAAGTTTAGTTTGGCCATCTCTCCCAGAGTGTCTGTGGGAGATGGCCATAGATAACAGGAATAGATAGCTAGTATGTAAATTATTTTTTATATTGTTTTCCCTTTCCTATGCCTTTATATATATATATATATATATATATATATATATATATATATATAATATGTTTTTATATACTTTTTAAAATACATATCTTGTATAAATAAACAAAAAAGATAACTATCTAAAGACTGTTATCTGAAAGCATGTTCGCATTTTAATTAATATTTAAACTATAAAGAATAAAATATTTCCAAGATATTTTCGTTCGTTAAAGTTAAAATTAACGAAAGAATTCAGGACAATGTATGTAAATGAGTTTAATTAATAAACTATGACTATAATAAGAATAACATCTATTTATATTAAAATACCTTTTTATTAAATTAACATTAAAAGCTATTAAAAAATACAATTGAGAAAACGATTTAATATGAGTAAATGCTCGTAATTAAATAATTATAAAGCTTAATTATAAAAACATAAATGTATCAAGTATACATACACGTACAACATAAATACATTATTTATCAATTAATTTCTCGACAAAACTGCACGCAATAAATTCAATTGCCGCTTTTTTCTCGTAAACATTTGTAATTTATTCGAACCAGCTACTGTATTCAAAACGGATGATTAAACGTTCTCGTTTAAACGGCACTTTCACGATTCCAAAATTATTCCGGGAACACTTTTTTTCCCTTAACTCTTTTCTTTTGAATAATAAAAATTACATCCAACTTTATAGTCGACGAGTTGGAGATTAAGCCGCTTAAAGTTGTTCAACTGCATCATTAAATATGTAAGTGGTAGAGAATGAGGTTAAATAGTAGTACATCGAAGTTTAACGGGTAATTCTTAAGTGTAATAGAAAGTCTGTCGTTAGTTTCATATACTTTTTTTGAAATATAATGTTTTGTCGTTATCTTTTTTTATTTGCATTCGAGTATTTTTCAAACATTAAATTGTTAGTTTTCAAGTTGTAATTAAGTACAAATAAATATTATATATATACATATATTTTATGAATTAATAAAAATCAATATTTGGCAATGTGTTAAATTAAAATTTCCTATCATAGATAGATTTGAATAGACTTGAATACAAACGAAATAAAAAATGTCTCGGTTAAGAATTTTAATAAATTTGTACAAAAATGATTTTTCTAATGAGAATTTTGACTTTCAATTAGAGTATGAAATTTATATTATTACTATTTTGTTATTCATAAATATTTATAAATTAATAATAAATAATTGTGTGGGTATAATTTAAATTGACAAATTTTCTTTTATTTATCTGTGAGTATTTTTTCGAATTTTTTTATATTTTTGATTTGTCAATCAATAATTTCGGTTTACATATATATATATATATATATATATATATATATATATAAATCATTGTATTTATAAATTATACTTTAAACTATTGTAGGTTAAAAAAATTAAATTTGTGTTAGTAAAATAATTTTAGTAATTCGAAAGAAAATATAAATATATGGTCGATTACAACAAAAGAGAAATACATCCGTCGGAAAATATAGCACGTACGTACACGCACACATCAAAAAGAATCAATCTGCAACCTATCAACAATTCTAAATCACTTTCGTAAAATGAGAAAAAAAGGTCGTTATGAATCTAACAACGAACAAGCGTGCTCGCGTGGGTTAATGGAGAAAATGTGAGTAATATTGAGAATACATGTCAGGACATGAGAAACGTAGAACGTTATCGGATGTACAGGACTAGAATAGACGTACAGATACATGTACAGTCTGTATCGGTTGTGTTGTTCTTTTGTAATCAGTCTCTTCTTGCATTACATGACGCGTAAGTTAACGACGAGACTATCAATAGCCTGATGGTATACTGGAATCGTTCTCTTCTTTAGAATCATCAAGCCACAAAGTGGGTACAGTGTCGTCGTCGTCGTCGTCGTCGTGCTGCCAACTACCGAGGCCGGAAGTTTTATTCTCCAAAGAGCCATTTCATCAATGTAATCTCCTCGCTGCACCTCATCTATTATTACGGTCTTGGCCGTGTAATCTACGTCTTTGGGTGTGTAGAGAGCACTAGCCAACAATACCCGAGCTATTGCCGCCACTTCAGTCGGTGCTTCTTGCCTTCCCGTCGACTCGTACCTTTTCTTGTATACTTGAGTTGTTGATGTGGGTATTGAGACCAATTTACTCGCGATGTCGCATGCAGCAAACTTTTGTGTCACTCGACGCTGTTTGTAAATAAATATTCGTGACTGAGATTCTTTTTTATACATCTTCAGTTACAGTTTGCTCGTCAAAAGTAAACTTTTATCGAAACTTTCAAAAACAGAACATCTCATTTTTGGCCACACGTTTAAAAATTGTTCATTAATTATTCTATAATTTTTAAATGTACTTTATTTATTTACAATTCAATTAAATCAATAATTAAGTCCATCGTTTTAATTATTAAAACAATATTGAAATTAATAATTTGGAAATATCAACTCGAAAAATAAGAATATATGAAAATAATGTTGTTTCTTTTTGTATAACAAAAAAAAACTACAAAGAGAAAAATACTTTTATTTATTTGAGAACAGAGTTCTCTGAAATACAGATCTTTATTAAATTTTCATCTGTATTTAAATTACCGATTTAATTATAAACATTTCGAGAATTGAAGGTTTCTGAGTGTTATTTTTAGTTCTGAGCTTTTTCGACGAAGTTTGTGTAAAAAGTCTTCCTTTTAGAAAACTGCTTTTTTAAATTAATACATTAAGTACAGAGGATTTTTATAAATTAGTATATATAATACATATACTTACATATAAAGTTATTTTTAATTTAACTAAGATTTTAAATATACTTATAGTAAAAATAAAAACGCATTAAATAATATTAATTTTCTTCATTTTTCAAAAAATAACTTTTATATTGGTTAATTATTTCATGAAAACATAATATATTATTCATGATAATATATTTTTTAATAATTATATAATATGATTATTAATTATTGTTTTACTAATATTTAAATTATTTTTCAGTCTATTATGTGACACCTTTGTGGATAATTATAGATTTTTCAAATATATTTTACTTGATATAAATTTAAATTTGATTTACAATACAAAAATAAAATTACTTCGTAGTATTTTATTTACATCAAAGGAAATGAATATTTTTATATACAGTTATTTCAATATATATGTATATACTGAAAAACTTCGTTTTCAATATCCCCTATCACTTCATATTTCTTCAAGTCATTTCTAAAGTCGTTCAACTCATTACTTTGATATCGAATTAAAGATTACACATTCCATTTAGCCCTAACTGGTATCAATCAATTATTTAAAGATGAATTTTCAATATATATATATATATATATATATATATAAAGCTCGCTATCTCTCTGTTATTCGAATCCATCAAAACGAACGTCTGAATGAAAATCGATAATTCATTAATTTTGTATCAAGCAAGAATTTCGAGTAAAATCGAATATCTTAATGTAAGTATCAGACGCATACACACACTGATAGAGAATACCCGAACGATGCAAATAAGGTCCCGCAAGATCCGAAAATTCAAGGTAGTCGTGAAACTGACACGGGCTAAGCCTTTCGTTGCCGAGCGTCGTCGTTGCGGTAGCAGTGGCGGACGTTGGCGTCGACCGGCGTCACCATTACGACGCCCTTTGCCAACGTCACTTTCTCCGCATATATTCCTTGAGCAGAACCACATTCGACCTCGATCACTTTCTAGTGAATATTACAGTACTTCAATTCGAGTTCATTCCGCGATGTCTTCTATAGATAAGGATGTTCTATTATCAGCTTATTGTATTGTTGACGAGTACGAGCACTGATCATTAATTGAAATTGATTTAATAACGGTTTCAGTCAATGGAATAATACTTTTATTGATACAGATACCTTTTTTTTTTGAACTAAATCTTGATATAATATATTTGAACAAAGTACAATTTATTAAAAATAATTTTTAATAAGTTTTTCAGGTAATTATTATTTAATATTAAAAATATAAAATTAAATATTTTGTTATAATAAATTATTTCCTATTTCACACAAATGATTATCTTATATACTTTAGTGAATTATTTTGAATTCATTATATGAGACATAATTAATACCAATTAACATTAGATACATGCAAAAGTTTTAATCATTTTTAATCAATTAAAAGATGGATACTTTGGTAAAACATGATCTAATCCTTTGAGGGAATGATATTTTAATCCATTTTCGTATTTCCTTAAAATTATTGAATTATAGACCAGAAAATCCTCACTGCATAGAAGGAAAAGAGTGAAAGTTTGTATATAAAGCAGAAATTTTTGTTGCAGATCTATTAAAGTTTATATTTTATTACATACATAGGAGTATTTTGTGTCAAAAGATATTTTATTGTAGTGCTGAAGGTTTTATTAACACTTAACCACAGATTTTTTTTCATTTGAAGTTTTTGAATACTGGGATTGAAGATTTCTGTTTATATTGATTTTTAATAACACTTTTAGTTTTTAAAAATAATTATATTTAATAATAAATAGAAATATTAGGTTAAATAAATAAACTTTTACATGTCATTAATACAAGTTATAATAAATGTTTTATTGATTAATAGTTTATTTTTTCAAAAAAATCATCCAGTATTATATTTTATAAAAGATTATTTTTTCACCAATCTTTTCCAAATTTTATTATGTTATTAATGTTCTATTTTTAATCAAAAATCTTTTTTTTGTTTGTACATATTTCGAGTGTAAATTATTAATGAAAGTTTCTTATTTAGTCTTTTAAGATAATTATATTTTCTAATAAAATACTATTATTATTTAAGTGTGATAAATTAAATGTGTGTTGAAAAAAATACACACTATTTATATTTAAAAATATCTCCTACCTGTGCGTGATGTAGTACTTTATAATTTATTTTAAATTGTATCGTCGTACATGAATAGGAAGAAAGGATATAAGAGAATCATTTCAACACGAACCCCGTCATTGTAAATCACTCAGGAGCTCATTGTACGACTATAGATCGATCACATGGATGTGTTGAAAAAAAGGTGAACCCGTACCGACCGAGTCAACTTACTGTTGTACACATTTATATATCGTGCTTCGATCTTCTCGTCACATAAAGAGACTTTCACAGTCGCCTTCCATTCACACGCTAGTTAGCATGGCCTTTTCTTGCCTTTTTACTGCGATCTATCGGAATAATGTGTCCTTTTTGTGGTTATTGTGAAAACCTTTACTGTTGTATACTCGTGCCGAATCCCAAATGTGTTTTTCGCAATGGTTTTTCCTCAGAGTTTTCGATGACGAATGTGTATAACCGTACACAACAACCGACAGAAAAAAACTTTATTGATGATTGCGATCGTAATGGATAAATTAGATACAGAGTGAATTAGTATTTGTTTGTGTTTGTTTTTATCTCATTGGATATCGATTAATAAATACGTTTTTTTAATATATATATATATTAAATAAAGAGAAAATATGTATTTTCTACATTTTATTTATTTTTATATTAAATGTATTTTTTTTTAAAGTAGGAAACAATGTTTTTACACACTTAGTGTAAATTAAAGTCGAAAATATTAATCAGTAATAAATGATTTATGAATATATGTTTAAATTTAGATTAGATTATTAAAATAATTATTTTAAATGTAAAACGAGTTTTGATTTACATATGAAAATTTTGAAATGTTGATACGAATAACAATAATATAATTAATCTTCTAAAAATTCTCAAATTTCTGTACATTGTTATTATTTTTTATTTCTTCGTAGTTTATAATTTAAATGTTTTTCTTATGTTCCCTTTTATTAAATCTTCACAAAGTTCCCTTTTCATTCGAAATTATTAATGAGCATTACTCCTGTTTACTCTTTATTTTCACGAATGTATTACATAAAAATATCATGAAAGTGAAACTCACAAATGTTACAATATGTTGCTTTTTAACTCGAACTTGTTAATGTAAAAACTTTTATACAATTGTATGTAGCTACAATGAACAAAAGCACACATGTTACACGAAGTGTACGTACTTTATTTGTGTGAATTTTGCAATGCTTATTTTATAGTAAATAGAAGTTCTCTTGTGTGAAATTACAACTTTGGGCAATGTTTCTTTTTTGTATATTGTTTACAAAGTTACAGTTCTTGAAATATATGTTATAAGCATTTAATTTTTTTCAATTATTCATTCTTTTATTTTACTATGAAAAATAAAACCGGGTTTCAAGAACAGGAAGAATTATATATTTTTATGTTTCAGAATATCTTCGACTTGTTCTATTTTTATTTTATTTCTTTTTCAGTTATGTTCTTAAATAAATAAAAATAATCAGATTACAAAAAGCTTAGTTGTAAACGTATGGAGTTCAACAAATTCAATTTATAAATTTATTTTTACTACAATAAACATTTTTATATTTTAGTTAAAGATAATAGTTGTTTCTTTATTTCTCATTTTCATGTTAAGTAAAGCATAGCTTATATAATATAAATAGATATAAAAGTTTTTTTACAATAAAACATTTAAAAATAATTAAATTAAATTTCAACAAAAATACTAATATTATTAATATATTTTGATAAACTGTTTGAATTAAATATTTTTATAAAATCGTCAATTTTATATTGTTTGTAGTGTTAGGATGTGCACTTCATTTGTACAAAAGAAAATTATCCACGTTTATATATACATTAACATCATTAGTCTCTTTTGGTCCACTGATAGATCAAAACTTTTTCCAGCACTTTCTATTTTCAGCAATTCAATGTTATTCTCTTCTTTTTCACACCAATGAATTTTCTCATATCTCTATCATATTCATCCATGAGTCTTTTCTAAATACAAATCTTTTTCATTTCTGTTTTTGCTTCTTTTAATTTGATTTTCCCTTGATCAGAAAATTCATTATGTGATTTATCAATTACTTTGTCTAATTCTTCTGTAATTTATTTGAATTTATCTGGGCTTGTTGAAAAAATAATATTGTTATCAACAAATTGTAGATAATAAAATATTTAGATCTTCATTTTTATTCTTCCAGATTTACAGTTAAGTGTCTTGAACACTTCTTGAAATGCTAGTCTAAATATTTTTGGATATATCGCATTGTCATGTATAATTTTTTTATTTTTTGTTACTTCGTATTATTGTAAGGAAAATATAGTATTTTTATAAATATTTATTAAAGGCTTAATATGAGTTTTTTATTTTTTTTTTGATCTTTAGATGAATTTAATATCGTTGTGTACTAATTGAGTCGAAAACTGTTTGTAATCTATACATTTTAGACAAAGTGAAAGTTTATTGATGATTTTTCTTACTATTTAAATTTTGAAATTATATATATATATATATATATATATATATATATAATTAAATAGTTTATTTATTGTATATATAGAATAACCTTTGATTATAGAAAATTAGGACATTGATTCTGAACAATCGTATCTCAATTTTTGATCTTAAAATGTAAAATTAGGCTATATAAAAATAGAGTAAAATGTATGTGCGTGCGTGTTTATGTGTAAAAATATCATTTGTATTCATATTTGTTTCTGTAAATATCGTTTTCCTAATAGCTCATAAAAAGCGAATATTATAATTCACTTATAACACGATCAGAATCAGTCCGAAAACTAAAGTGTATTATTATTATTATTGTTATTATTATCATCATCATCATAACCCGCTGCTATACACTGTTGAGAACGTGGCATGAAGCCAAGATGATAATGCATGCTATAAAATAGACTAGCATGTCCAGACATCTACGACATAAATATTCTGTATGTTTTTTTTTCAACATTTTATTTTATTCCGTGGCCGATACCGCCATTACACACGCCTATTTTATATTATGTGACTATATAATCTGTATGTGTATCATTTGACTATTATTGTGACAAATTATTGTTCTGTTTGTTATTTTCAGAATAAAATATTATATGGCGGGCGGAAAAAAGTTTTCGTTGTAAGGATCGAAAAAAGAATCCGGTTCTTTTTCTATCGAGGGACGGATTGTTAAAAATTAATGACGGAGAACTGTATTCAAAAAAAGTATGGTTTTATTGTCGACGTAAAATAATGTCTTATATACTATTATATTACAAATTTAAGTTTTTTATTGTTATGATTCATGTATATCATTTCATAAACTTATATATATATATATATATATATATATATATATATATAAGTTTACAAACAAATTAATATTAATTTAATATAATTTTTTGTTGAATTTTTTATTTATTTTATGTCATGAATCTCTAGTTTTGAAGTATATTTATTTCTTTAAGTTATTCGTCGAATTTTTCTTTTCATATAATATCTTTTAAAGAAACTTTATTTTTTTTCGATAATACAATTTGTATTCTAAAATAATGTTACTTTTTTTTAATAAATATGATTCAATTATAGTTTTGGATTTATTTATATTTAAATTATTTGTTAGATTGATATTTCATGTTGTTTATTTCAATTTTTCTAATCAATGTAATAATATTACTCTAATTATTCTACATTATATCTTCTCTCTCTCTTTCTCTATATATAAAGAGAGAGAGAGAAAGGATAGCCTAAATGAGACTGAAAAAGTAAAAAATGATAAATGATAGTAAACAAGTAAATGTATGTCTAAACTCGTCAGTCTCATTTGGGTCACCTTATATATGTCTGATCTAGTGAATTATTTGCAGTTCTATAAGATATCTTAATTTGTTTTTGGTGTCACGTTTTTCCTAAGAATAAGCATGTTTTTTTCTATTTTTCTTCTTATTCTATAAATTTTATTAATTTTCTTGGTGGTGAGTGTGATGTTTAGTTTATTTTCTATCCACTTCTTAGTGATTGTCTTTGTATTAAAGCATTTTTTCTTCTGATTTTTCAATCACGTAGATCACTAAATTATTTTTTCTTGTTTGGTTATACAAAAAGTTGTTTTTTCCTAAGATTTGCTATAGCTTAACTCAATAAAACTGTGATTTTTGATTTTATTTTTAGATTATTTTTCACAAATTTCTTGTTCTAAATATATGTCAAAATTTTCTTTGTTCGAGCTTATTTTGAAAATATTTGTAATTAATTAGTCAATGTCGAAAGAAGTGATTATTATTAAACATTTTAATCCAATACCGACTCAAAAAGTATTATTATACGATGTCTATTGTTCAAAATTTCTTATAGTAGCTGTATGTATCGTTAGATTATGAACAGTTTTGTGTTTCGTCTATGAATTTTCACGACGAACAATGTCAAATATTATAATATAATGTTCATATTCCGTACAAATGTGAATAATGTAAGATAGCGCCGTACAACATTATCAAAGAAGCTTTTCTTTAAGATTAATTTGAAATTCTTATACTCTTCGCTGTAAGTAAATCCTTCTTTATTTTATATTTTCATGAAACATTAATTAAAACTGCACCCATGCCGTGCATATAAGAAGAAACTGTTCTCCGATTCGAACTAAAAGTATTTCTCATTAAAAGTTTAATTTGTGCACAAATCTCTTATGCTGATCTCGTGTTGAGAAATGTGTACGGACGATGTAATACCATGTCTACTTACTTCCACTTCTAATTTATCTTTATACTCTTAAGATATAAACCAATAATAACGTTCGAAACGGTTCTCTTCAATTCTGAACTCGTACACAGAGTCTAAATATGGATCCAAATATACTTTCACTTATTGAGAATAAAATATTCATATTTCGATTTCTTTTTTTTAATAAAAATTGGATTTAATTTATATAAAAAAATATTCGTTTATAAAAAACGAGATTAAAAATAAATTCACGTATTTTATATTGGTACTGAATACGTGAACTGCTCTATTGTGATCATGTAAAAGATTTAAAAGGTAAAATCATCTATTTATTATTAAGTGTAAGTGGGTTTTCATGCTATTGGAATGCATTGCATGACTTTGCGATTCGAATTATTTAGTGCGGTCTACTGTACTGTCGAACTTTAAAACAGTATAAAGAAAAGTCAATTGTAAACACACACTTTAGTTAAAATCGAGTATTTGACATTTGAATTCAGTTAACTAGTTTATTGCATGTGGAGTTAATTGCTTATGTGAAAATGCAATTGGTTAATATTTTCTTTATTGTTTAATCAACTTGTAAAAAAAGATCTGTTTTACAGATAAATTCTGTTTTCAGTTGAGTTTCAAAGAGAATATTATTTAATTATAAAATATTTTTCCATATAATAACATTTACATACAAATTCTATCAGTTTACTATATTATTATAAATTTAATTCTGTTATTTCCAGAAAGTAAAACAAGAATATTAAACATTTTTTTTATTTCAATTGATTGTAAAAGATATTTTTCTTAAAAAATATAAAACGTTAAAATGTCAATAAATTATAAAAATTACAACAAACGTATTAGAATATCTAATATGAATATTTAATATTAACCTGATAATTTAATAGAATTCTTAGAATACCAGATTATTATTGGAATTTGATGAATAAAGAATAAATATAAACATTTCTATATGAAAATATTGTTCATTCAAGTTCTCTAATTTCAAATTATATGTTTGAATTATGATTGTAATAATTGTTAAACAATTGTTCATAAATTTAGCAGGCAATAAAAAAAATTAAAATAATATTTGTTTTCATAAATACAATATTTATTTTTTATTTAATAGTTTGATACTATTTTGATTTTAATTAAAATATATATAAATATTATATATTTTAACTAAAATATTTTAATAAACGGTTTTTTATTCAGTGAATGTTTAGAATTTACTACAATATTTTATTCGTGATTATTTTATGACATATTTCATTACTGATATTTAATTAAAAAAACTATGTTTATTAAATTGTTATGGAAAAGCAAAATTGAAATTATACATTTAATTATATAAATCTGAATTAAAACTTTAACAGTTCAGAAATGATGATCAATATTACTATTCATATAACAGAATATGAACTTGTATTATATTTGACTTTGAATAAAATACTGAGTCATTCTTTTAGATACAATAAAGAAACTGTGTTTGAATTTTAATTAAAATATTTCTCGATAGACAGTTAAATCAAATTCGAAAATAACTTTAATTGGAAACTAAAAATAAATGTCTTATTTTGAAATAATGTATTGTTAAAATTTACATTTTATTAATTGCATGTACTGTACTAATAAATTATACAGATAATCGGTCGAAATCCCTTAACAAATATATTATCGTAAACAACATGATACATCTTATTGTTGTTTGGTATAAATACGATTTTATTTCTATATAAAATAGAACAACAAAAATAAATCAATGGCAGCAAGGTAATTAATTTGTAGCTAGTTTTATTTATACAAAGGTATCAAGTTTTGTATTGTGGTTTAAAAATTTGACTTGCATGTAATCATTTTCATAATAAACATATTACTACCAAATTTCTATTGTGATGGATTATATTTACATATATACAAGATTTAATTTAATATTGAATATAATATGGTTATTAATTTAAAAAAAAAACATTATTATTATTTAATAATAAATCATTTCTGTTCAGAGATAAAGTATTTAATTTTTAATACGTTATTAAGTTTTAAATAAAAATATTATTAATTCAAATTATATTAGAATCAAATTTAAAGTTTAGTACAATATAATTTATTCAAAAAAATTAAATATTGAATGATGTTAAAAAAACCCAACAGACTATTTTTAGAAACGATACTTTATTAAAAAGGCCCTGTTGATTTTTTATTAATGTTTGAAAAATAGATATTTCTAGTACCTTTTTCCAGCGTATCATCTATAATTCATGCCTAATTAATTTCATGATGTTTACGTATGACAGCGATATTAACTCAACGGTTGATTTCATATTATACACTCAGTGAAGATAATCATGTTTGTTGATTATTCGTTTCGAAAAGCATACATGTTTCTACTTGAAATTGCAAAATAATAAGTACTTGACGATGTATTCAAACGGAGATATTTAATGTACTCAATAAAATTAAATCGTTTCCACTTCATAATTTTCAAACATTTTAGAAGTACATTTCAAATAACATTATGTATATATATATATATCAAAAGAAATTACACTCAATTATAAATCATTTTATTACGATATTATATTTGGATATTTAGTTTAGATTTATTTTGTTCATTTCAAAGCTCGATAGAAATTAAAACGTAAATAAGGAAATTTAATGTTGTAGTTATTTTAATGGCAAAAAAATTAATGTTTGTATTAATTTAGTAATATATACATATATGATTATTATTAAGTTATAAAAAAAATAATTCATGTTATCAATTACTGTTTAAAATATAATTTTAAGATTGTTTTTCCAAATAGTATGCTAGTATGTTTGTTTCTAAATAGGATAATAATTATATGTTATAACAACAATTTCTAGTTTAACCAAACATGTTTAACGTGCACTGAAAATTGTTCAATAAAAAAATTAACATAAAACCATAATATTATAAATCATACGAGATTACGTTATCTATTTACTGTTTGTACAATCGTCACAAAAAATATGTTATAAATTGTGTATGGAACATACATACGAATAACAGAACATGTTCTGTTGAAGTGACCGTAAATAATTTAAATTATGCGATTAAGTTCTATCGTGTTGACGAAATAATAACAGTTGTGCGAGATTGGACTACAAGGGGGAGAATTTGTGTTTGAAGCTTTCGCGGCGGCATCAACGTGCCCGCGTATGGGTCTAGGAAAAATACAAATTGCGTCTCGTCACGGCATAACACATTTATAATGCGCAACACACTGTTTCCATTATCTCCACAACATTTATGTTCAGTGTTTGTTGATTCCTTTGAAGTAAGCAAGCAGGTGTAAGCTAGATTTGAACCGACACAGACTGTATTTTCGCGAAAAATAGATATTTAGCATGCGTGACGTTCCTTTTCGTCGGTCTCGGGAAACCAGAGTCGACCGACGAATTTATATACATGTGCATACATACATACATAAATATGTATATATATATATATATATATATATATATATATATATATGTATATATGTATGTATGTACAAAGGCATTTTATAATGTTTGTGTGTAATATAAATGTGTAATCTACATATTTGACATGACTTTTCCTAGATAACATTTTTTTGTATGGCTGATATAACTGACGACAAATTACTTTTTATTTTGGTTAAATAACAGACACGTTTATGTTATGTTATTTACATTCATTATCAAGTTTATTACAATGAATGTCATCGTCGTGACAGAATAATTTAATTAAAATTAATTTAAGGCGATGTTTTAATGTACGTGCCTGTTCATAATATTCTTCCGGACGGTATTTTTCAAAGAAAATATATAGGATAAACTAATTATACTTGACACAATTTCAATTTTTAACTCGTTTTAATTCATTTATTTCCATCGAGAATTTTATATTTGATTCGATAGAGGTTTGAGATGCTAATTTATTGATAGAATACAAAATTCAGTTCGTTAAAAATAACATTTAAGATTTAAGAGTTTAAAACAGAATATATTTTTCGGCAAATACTAAATTAGGATTTAACAGAAAAAACGATTATTTGAAAGTAATAACCTACGTAACTAATACTATTGACAAATAACTGTTTTTCTAATAGAATTTTTATAAATAATCTACTTTCTATGAATGTAAAAGAAAAAAAGAATACAATAAACGTAACAAAATAGCGAATCTTACGAAACAAAGAAGTGGATTCACAAGTGGAATGCAATTTCATTAAAACAGTTTTCGGTATGCGAATTCTTCGAAACACATCGATTCGTTTATAGAAAACTTGTTCAATATTTAATGTACCGATGGCATTGTAAATCCCAATACGATAATGTAATTGAAATGGTTCTGGGAATTGCAATCTATTAAATAATATCGTAGATCTTTAACAATATATTTCCATTTAATCATCTCGTGTTCGCGTGATAAAGAGTGAATATTTTATGTGTCATAAAATATGAAACGTATCTTTAATATTAACGCCGGACATGTCGACAATAAAACGTCATGTTCACGTTGTATCCAATGATTTGATTTCCTATGTTTCATTCGCTAGCTGTTAACTGAACAACCAATGATCAACAACGTACTTAATTAAATATTTACGCATACATATATATATATATATATATATATATATATATATATATCTTCATCTCTACCATTGTTTTTCTTTTTAAATTCCCAAAATTCTTAATTTCATTCAATCATGTTTTTCTCTATCTTCTTCTTATTCAATTTATTTCCAATCTTGATTACAATATTTGCTTAAGCATTCTTTCTATAGTTCTCTATTTACGTGCCTAAATTACTTTAATTGTCTTTATCTATAATTTTATTTATAGCCTATTGTACGATTTGCTTTCTAACTACATTTTTTATTTTATCTTTTCTAGTTTCTCCTCTGATCTTTTTATAACATTATATATATATATATATATGTGTATATGTATATAAATAATTATCATCATTAACTTTTTTATTCACTCTCAAAATTTTCAATTCTCAATGATTTAGTAGATTTTTCTTTCATTTCAAACAGAAAAAATTCCCATGTCTTTATATCATCTATCTATAAATTTCTTCTTGAGATTTCTTTACATTTATGGATTCATAGTCATATTAGGGTCGTTTGATAAGTATGGTACATTTATTTATTGTTTAATTAATTGATGAATTTAATTAAATTTTTCAATTTTTTTTTTACTTTTTTACCATACTTATCAAACGACCCTCATATATATGTATGTATATATATATATATATATATATATATATATATATATATATATATATATATACACTAATATATTTAAGAATCCAAAAAATGAGGCTAGTGAACTACTTGGTGTTCCTAATACTAATATATGGATGTGAGTTCTGAACATTGAGGTAGAAAAAAAGAAGAAAAACAGATGTTACAGAGATATTATAACTCCGAGAATTCTATGGATAAGAGAACTAAAAATCTAAAGGAGGTTTCCAAGTGTTATCCTATTTAGGCTGCTTTAATACTTTGACTATGTGATATTTAGAGAGCCAGATAGAATGGAAAAATTAATTATTCAAGTGCAAATGGAAGAAGCGATATTACGTAGAAGACTACTAACTTGTTAGATTGATCAAATAACTAATAAAGTAGGAAATGTGTTGCTATTGAAAAAGAAACTGAAAAAGGACTCTCAATAGCGTCTCTAAGACAATTATGATCCTGAGAGGATGTTAAAACTTGATATAAATATACACATCTACATATATATATATATATATATATATATATATATATATATATACGAGGTCAGACAATTAAGTAATGCGACCGATTTTTTTCTCGACCTGTGGTAACACTGCGAACCTGTAACTCCGCCACCGTAATAGCAGATACTACTCTCTCGATTGAGACCTTGACCACCCTCGTACGATCATTTCTTCGCCAGCTGTTTAGTGTTTTGTAACAACGCGCGAGTAGTGCATGTCACGAAAATGGAACAGAGAAATTTATTACTGGTGATGAAAGTTATTACTAAAAAAAAAAAAAAAAAGTTATTACTGGTGATGAAAGTTGGTTCTTTCAATATGACCCCGAAACTAAACGACAAAGCCAACAGTGGCTGTCCCCTGGAGCACCAAGGCCAAAGAAGGCGAGAATGAGCAAGTCCAAAGTGAAAACCATGTTGATTTGCTTCTTCGACAGCAAAGGGGTGGTTCACAAAGAGTTCGTACCACCTGGACAAACCGTAAATCAAGTATTCTACCGCAATGTGCTCGAAAAATTACGAAAAAGGGTGCTCAGAGTGCGTCCAGAGATCACGAAGACTTGGGTTCTGCATCACGACAATGCTCCCTGTCACAGTGCGTTCAGTGTCTCTCAGTTTTTGGCGTCTAAAGGCATCGCAACGTTACCACAACCGCCCTATTCACCGGACATGTCACCCTGCGACCTTTTCCTATTCCCCCATATGAAAAAATTCGTCAAAGGTCGACATTTTGACTCCGTTGAAGATATCCAAGAATCTGTGACGAGGGTACTCGGAGAGGTCCCACAAGAAGTGTACCAGAATTGTTACGAAAACTGGAAAACTCGTTGGAATAAGTGTATAGATGCGGGAGGGGACTACTTTGAAGGGGATCGCAGCGATGTACCTTAATTTTTAAATATACTCGATTTTTGAATTTTGTCACATTACTTAATTGTCTGACCTCGTATATATATATATATATATATATATATATATCACTAAAGGTACTGTATATATAATTAAATAAAATTAAAAATTTGATAAATTATCATTTGCTATAGTCAGTTATCCAATGCATGAATTGAAATTATTTCAATATAATTAATGATATCTATTTTTCACTGAGTAATAATAGTAATGCATATTTATACACACACACACACACACATATATATATATATATATATATATATATATATATATATATATATATATATATATTATATAAACAACTATATATGATTTTATAGAATAAATTTTATCACATCGTTTAAAAAAACACAAAAATGAACTAAATAAATGTTATTACATTTATTTCCAGACATGCTATTAGTATTTGTCTTGTTTAAAAAAACTTATTACAGATTTATGGATATGAAGCTTCAATTACTTTAATATAATTTATTTATAAAGAAAGTATAGGTATATTTATATATTCATATCACTTAACATTTAGTTTTATAAAAGTATATAACTAAAGAGAGTCATTTTCTACAATATATAATTGAGAATATAATATAGAGTTCTATAAAATAACAGAAGATAGTTATTATCTGTGTATTCTTTTTATTTAAATTTGAACAGAGTGAATATATTAAATTTATATTATATGTTTAATCCGTGTATATTTATGATGGTGATAATTGCATATTTTTTTAGTAAAACGAACAAATAACGGATATTCAAATCAGACATAAACTTTTTTTGTAAAAGTAGAAAAATATCGTTTATTCAAGTCATATCTCATAATGAAAAACTATAATACTTTTCAGTAGATATTTATAATTATTTCAAGAAAAATATTCTCGTATTATTATATCGACTATATTTTTTATTCAGGATAATTGGGTATAAATGTTTTTTAATAAGTTTATTATTATATAGTACTTCAAAAAATATATTTATTTTTATTCTGAAAGTATTACGAATTTATATATATTCTATATATATATATATATATATATATATATATATATATATATATATATATAAAATGAATTGAATTATAAAATATAATAAACATAATAAGTACCAATTGAATAAATATCGATAAACATTCATCATTCAAAAATACTGTATATGGAAAAGCATTCAACCCACTTTATATATTTATCGAATAAAAATGAAACAACGTATTATGTATTTTCACGTTGGCGGATGTTCAATTAAAAACAAATCCAGCACGTGCCGTGAATTAAACCACAAATTTTAGCTGTCAGTCAAGAAGAAAAGTAAAACATAACAAGATTGATGGAGTATACTCTGTCGTACAGTGATTCAAATTTATTGCGACGTCGATGACACTTTACTTTGAAAAAGAAAAATAGAATTAATTTTCTCAAAAAAAAAATGTTTTTTAACTTTCAATTGATGTTTATTATGCATTCAGGATGTAATTGTCTGTAATGAGATCTATTCATGGAACAAATTTATACTTTTTGTGTAAGAAATTCAAAGAAGTAATTTAATGCTACATACATACAAATGTTTGTATATACGTCATCGTGTGACTAGAAAATGTCTGAAAATAAATTTTATGTGATTTATTTTCAAAATAAAATCTGTTTATTGCTTTTACTTCATTTTATAAAATCATAATATCTTCAATTAATAAGAAGTATATAAATTTGAATTAATTTATTTTCATAATAAATTCATTTCAAAATGATATAAAATTATAAAAGTACTTGAGAAAATAACAAAGTAAAAATAAATATAAGTATATGAAAAATGTGAATAACATATATTCAGTAATAAGTCGTTATTATTTATTTGAACAAGAAGACAACGTAGTTTATGTTATTTACAAGCACTTATTCATTTTCAGTCCTTATGTCAATTAATAATATGTTATTATTGGATTGAAAATTGAAATCTATGATAAAAGGTTCTGTTTTTTATACAATTTGATACTACTCTTTTTATTGATCGTTTTATTTTACATTGATGTGCTTATAATTTGCTGTTATTATTTTTTTACTTCCTACTTGAACCAATTTTGAAATATAAATTATTTATATATAATTATAAAGAATGTATTCTTTTGAATTATATACAGTTATATATTATTATGGAAAATTATTTTAAAGTTTATCTTTAAATGTAATACGAGTAAAATTTTCGTTTTTAATTCCGCCATAAATTAATGATATATTATTGCGTTATAAAAAAATATTATAACTTTCTATAAAAGTCGTACGAAACAATATCAGTTATTATTTTATGACTCAGATCATTGAAATTCTACCAAAACTGATTGCAACAATGATTTTATTCTCATAATTCTAACAATCGTTATTAACAAACGTGAAAAAATTAACATATCTGACTACCAAAAACATGTAATAATATAAAATAATAGTTAGTTATTATTTTATGAGTCAGATCTGGAAATTTATGATAGAACTGATTGTAAGTATGATTTTTTACTTTATGTTCCACTTGAAATTATTGACATATCGTTCTATTAAAATAAATTAACATATTACACACTATAAAATACATGTAACATTGCAAGTTTATAGTCAATTATTATTTTATGACTCAGATCGTTGAAAACTGCGCTTGAATTAATTGCAAGGTTAATATGGAAATTATTTCAGAAAAATGTACGAATTTTTCAATATAATTACTGTATGAGATACATTTTTTCGATAAAAAAAACTGCAAAGGAAATAAATTAGAGAAAGATTATTCAACAAGGAATTAAGTATTAACTTGTAATACATATTTAAAAAAATACATAATTAAGATGCTGAATAAAAAAGTATAGGTTATATATATATATATATATATATATATATATATATATGTTGCTGTATGAGTGTGTGTAAAATAATACATACATAGTATGTTTTATGACAACCAATTCAGTTTATTTAAAATTCGATCATAAACTCATAAGATCGTTGTTGATGAAGTATGTTTTTATATGACGACATTAAAATAAAATGTCGGTCCTGTTCGATTATAAATATTTATACATTTAACAGTAAAATGTTTAAAACAGAATATATAAAACTCAAATCATTTCATTAAATCAGGTATAAATGGGTTTCGATTCGACGTATCTTTACGATTTCTCTTTTACAACATATTGCAGACAATATAATTCTTCACACATAGTCACACACACATACACACAAATGTATTGATGAATGGATGGATGTTGGATAACATATATATTGTGTATAATATATATATATACACATACACAGTATTTTTAATGTATTTTTTAAAAAAACTATGAAACCACTGACCTGTCAATAATCATTATCATTATATATGGCAACAATAAAATTATACTTAACGTTCAAGTTATTAACCGATCGCCGTGCCAATAAAAAGTAATGGGAGCCTATTTTAACGTGACGACGGATCATGAAGACGATGAAATAAAGTTTTAACGCTCAATAAAGTGACACCAAAACTCTGTTGGATATCATTATACGTAATCGATGCAGACGCGTTTTAAGTCGTTGACTGGAATCGATTGGCACTGCCGCAATTACAATTTGATTATAAATTATCTAACATTCGCGGGGTTACTTTAATACGATCGATGTATATAAAAACGTTAGAAAAGTATAAGAATTGATAATATGATTTTAGATAAGTTATTTGGAAATTCTTCCATATTTTCTATACCAAATGATACATAAAGAAGTTTTAAACAGTTGCTGATTTAATTTAAATTTTATTAAATATAATATGCATGTTTATGTTCTTATTTACGACAACAATTATTATTCTATTTATGTTTGTTTTCAGCGAGAAATTAATTTCGATGAACATAAAATAATTCACGAGGAGTTTTATGAACATATAAAATAGATTTCAAAATTAAAAACGTAATTTTGATTTCTTGATTCAAATCATTTATTAATAATGCTAATTGAGATATATATGTAAATATAGGAGATGAAATTAAATTATTTTGAAATATTATTGCATGAAGATGTAAATCTTGCAAAAAGCTACATGTTAATCAAATTGCAAGGATTCGATGTTTTTATGAAGTAAGAAAAATTAAAAAAGAATAGAAATGGGTTTAATATGAATTGTCAAAAAATATCAGTGTTCAATGGATTCATATTTATCTTTCCATGCCCTATTTCCATGGACATTTTTTTTATAATAAATGATAATCAGGAAAGAAAAATGTACTAAGATAATCTTGAGTACAAAAAATTGTAGTTAGGTTTTAGAAAACTTTCTACATTTCAATATTATAATAAAACATCTTCAAGTACAATATATTCTAGTGAATTTGGTGAAATATGTACATAGTTGTTTATTATGAGCTGTTGTATTTAGGGTTAGATAATCATAAAAAATTAATACAAGTAATTGAACGAATTATTGATTAAAAACGGACACTTTATATGAAAAAATCAAACAAAATCATTCTTCTTATAATAATTTCAAGTCATATGTTGTATTGCAGATTTGGGAAACTCTAACAGAGTTTCAAGAGAAAGTTCTGATCTCATACTCTCTAAATTCTATTCATTTCATTTAATGTAGTATTGGATTTATGGATCGATTAAATAATTTATTTAAAGAAAAGACCTTACTCTTTATTTACAAAATTGCAAAATTTTATATAAAAATTTAAAAAATATTTCCAGGCGAAAAATATTATTTCAATTTTAAAATATTAATAAATAGCAATTAAATATTTGTTTTTTCTTATTATAATTGAATATAAAATTATTAATATTGATATAAAAATCAATGTTGATAAAATAGTAATAAAAACTTAAATATAATTATTTTAGATAGAAACATTTTTAAATGTACAACATTTATTTTTAGTTTAAATATATTTTTGACCTCTGTAATGTATATAGATATACATAAATTATTTATTTTAGTGAAGGTAGAGTACTTAAAATAGTAACTTATACCCAAATTTAAATTTTATATCTTGGTTTATATAAGATATTTTCAAGCACGTACATAATAGACATTTTAATGTCTCTCATATATATATATATATATATATATATATATATATATATATATATATATATATATATTTACTAGTATAAATGTAAAATAGACACAAAAACACATTCTATAAACATTCACAAATACGCACGTGTACAAATAATAACACGAAACATTCCGTACTCTGAAAATTGCTAATACGAAAAATTCATTTTACAAACCCAGAATCATTCTCACACGAATACTCTCGTCACGTCTTGTGTGCCGCCGCCTCTGTACGATCGAGGGCGTCCGTGGATGGCGTGCCAGGCGGCTATCGTGACTTCCGGTCACACGAGCGCCACAACAGCACGTCTCCCCATTTTTGCCTCACACCGTCGTCGAACGAACGAATGAATTTCAACCGTCCCCATCAACCGACGCTGCCAATCGTCCCAAAGCCGTGTTGTCTACAGTCTGCACGGTGTACAACCGATACTGAAGCCAACACCGCCACTGCCACCGTAGCCACCCTTAAACCTATCTACGTTATGTATATACCTAGCGAGCAATGTTAGCTTCGAGAGAACACAAGAGCATTGTAATTACATTGCTGTGATTTTAAATATTGCCCCAGTTTTCTGTTGGATAAAAGTCTCGTAGCGATTCCAAGTATTTTATAGAAACGTAATTAAAATCAAAACAATAAACATTTTTTTATTGTCCTATTGATATTCCTGCATTATACAATATATTCATTGTAATTCATAGACATGTTTTATATATATATATATATATATATATATATATAATTGTATATAAATTATATGTGTGTATGTATATAAGATTCGAAAATTGTCGAAAGTATTTAAATTGTCTTAAGAAATTGGAACTGTTAATTCTAGTGATTACATAAAGCTTTTAACAAACACGTCGTTTGAGAAGAAATATAATAGTCAGTAAGATCCATTGAATTTATTAGAGAATTTAATGATATTTCTTAGAGTAAAACTGTATTATAAGAATTTAGTTATTTATTGAATAGAAATTTCGATCAATGATATTTTTTAATGGATTAGAGTAATATTTATTTCATTCTAAACTTAAATTATATTTTTATATTGTATATTTTTTTTAATAATCAGAGAAAAATTCATTTAATTCTGAATATAAATAAATAATTATTAGGAAAAATAACGGTTTTCATAATATATAAATATTGATATCAAAATAAAAAATTCTAGAAACATTTTTAAAAAATGTAATTCGTAGCAAGAAAATTGAAATTTAATTTAAAACAGAATTTATTTTTTAAAATATTGTATATTAATTATAATAATTTATATACATTTATTAAATGAGATAAAGTAATAAAGTATTTTAAATTATGAATGTATTTAAAAGATCATATTTTAGTAACATAGATTTAAATTAATAAATAGATTCTTATACAAATTTTATATAATATTTGAAGAATAATAAACAAATTAAATAACTTATTTAATTATAAGATACTTTAATATTTATAAAATATATAATTTACATTAATTAAATTATTAATTTGAAATTTATAATAATATTTCAAGATTTCATACAATAAATATAATTTTATGTATTCAAATGAAAATATTTTCGTTTATATATTTTGACTAGAAGTAGGTATAAAATCAATAATTAATATACATACTTATGTGGATGTGTATGATTGTTTCTTTGATAATATAACATTTATCTATTAACTACATATCAACATCATTAGATAATACCTATTTAGTCTGCTACATGAACGCATCTTCATTTAGAGACAAATGCCACTAATCATGGAGGAAATCAAACAATATTCTCTGTTGAATTGATTGAGTCACTTGTTCATGATACGACAATCATTTCAATGTGTCTGTCTTTGGAATGAAAGCACATTAATCATTAATTTACATGCAAATACATATATACATACAAATATATATTAAAAATAATTATTATTAGTTTAGTTTAAAAGAAATTGAAGAAATATTAAATGTTTATAATTTTATTGATTAAAGAGAATAAAAAATTCGAAGAAAATAATATGGGAAAATAATTTATTTATTGAAAAATATATAAAATGGTGATATATAATTCTATGGAAATTTTTTAAAAGAAATTTAAATTTTATTGAATACATTAAAGAAATATTTACAGAAAAGTTGTACATTGGACTTAATCAAATCCACTTCTCTCAATTTTCATACAAATTAAATATGCAAAACATATTGTATTGGTGTATTGAGTTGAAATTGTTGTTTTTTTTTCTACGTACATTTCGCGTGACTCTCGCACAAAGAAAGTTAACCTTAAAACGTCGGAGGTAATTTTATTAATATTTTCTAGTAGAAGATGGAGAAAAGAACTATTGCGCCGGCTACAACTTCGCCGTCATTTCATTGTAGATTATCTCAAGGTTATCTTTACAACACTCACATTCCATTTTCGATTTATTCGTGCTCGTTAAAGTACATTCATGCGATTTTGACGAAATGAATAAATAATTTTGCAAGATATATGAGTTTGTTTAGATAATTTACGACGGACAACGATCGATATTATTGAATAAGTATTTTTTTTTATAAATTTGCTTGTAAAGAAGAATTTATCAATTGTACGACTAATATATTTGTTGCATTTAAAATATTATATAACTGAATATAGATATAATGAGTTTATAAAAAATATTCAATTTGAGAAATTTAAAATATACAGAAAAATAAAAATTGTTTCACTTGAAATCAGATAAATCAAATAAATTTGAATATTTGCTTATAAGTTACATGATATCTTTATTACATATGACCTTTAATATTTAAACAAAGGTATTTGGAACAATATATATATATATATATATATATATATATATAAGTATGTAAAAATTTAAACTTTAATTTAAAAACAACCTTGGAAAATTTAAATAAAAATTAAGCAAATACGTACGCAGAAGAAAATTTGCTAATGATTAAATCTTTTTTTAAAAAAAAAACAGTTCAACCAATGAAGGTCGAATTAAATTGAATATATATATATATATATATATATACATATATAAATTAAAAAAAGTCTAGAAAGTTTTGTCTTGTATTATACTCTTGGATAAAAGTATCTAAAATTTATTGATTCCGTGATATTCCCTTTCATTCCAAACTAACCAATTTTTTATGTATTTATCCGTTTATCCATTTGTCTCTTTTTGATTATTTTAAAAAATTTTCAGGTCTCAATCAATAATTTCTATTAATTATTGTTAATGACTGGTTTATTTCTATTTCAGTTGTTTAACTCATGTTTTAATATTCTTAACTTCTGTTTGGTTCAAATTCATACGTTTTTCTTCTTGTACTTGAGTGTTAATGCTAACATATATCCTTTCATACCTTTCAGTAATGTCTACAGTTTCTGAATTATTTATTTTGATATATGTTTCACTACCATAGTTGTCATAGTCTTTTAAAAACTAAATGTCATATAGTCTTCATGAATTAAAAATAAAATAGAAATTTGAATAAAAATAAATATTACTCTCTGGTTAAAGATATTAGAATGAGTTTTTAATATTTTTTTAAAACAATGGTTTTATTTAAAGTTTATTATAAATAAAGAAATATAGAAAGGTTAGGATATTTTCAGAAATTTAATAAATAATTTTATAATTTTTTTAATTAAATATATATCAAATGTACATATATTAATTTTATATAAAAACTAAAATTCAATTGGTTTTAATTTTTTCCAACAATAAATATTATAATAATATTTTTTATATCAGCAGGTTATTTTTACCTGAGTTTACATATACACACGCAAAAAATACACAAATATATATATATATATATAAGATTTATGTATGTATGCAGGTATATACAATATGAATATTGCATTTATTCAAACATTACTAAAGCTGTCAACGACAAAGTGTTTTGTGTTGTGTGAATACTTTTCATCGTATTCCAACAAATATTTTCATGTTGTATTGAAAAATAAACATCAGTTGAATTGATATTGGAAGCTTTGTGAAACATTGTTTGTACTATTGTAAAAATTGTAAGCGTTTATGTATTACATTTCAGTAAATAAAGTCAAGAGGTTAAATATAATAAATAAATATTGTTTAATTACCAAATAAAACATGAACTATTAAATAATTTTGTAAATGTTTGGAATTAAATCTAGACAATGGAATATGAATTCTGTACGTATTTGAAAATATCAGTTATTAATAACGATTCAATTTTTGATTCGAATTAGGAAAATTTTTTCTTTTATATTTGGATTACTATTTTTTTTTCGTATATATGGAATTGATTTTTTTTTTATTTTTAAGTAGATAAATATTGTTTATACAATTTTGAATATATAGGATGATTTAAATGTGACCCCTAGATTTGTGTTTTATTAAAAAGAAGCTAAACACATGTTTATTTTTAATAAAACACAAATCTAGGCGTCACATTTGAATCATCCTATAGATTTATGACTAAATCATCAGAAGAAAAATACGAGGGTGGTCTCAGAAGTACCCGACCCAACAAAGAAAACACAAAAATTTTGGAAAAAAATATATTTATTTTTCAACATAATCTCCTTTCAGCTCTATACAATTTTCCCAGCGATGTTCAATAAGTTCGATACCCTTTTTATAATAAGAACCGTCTTGCTCCTCAAAATACCCATTAACTGCCGACATCACTTCTTCATCGTTGGGAAATCTTTGACCACTGAGCCATTTTTTCAAGTTTGGGAACAGAAAATAATCCGAGGGGGCTAAATCTGGCGAATAGGGTGCATGAGGTAGCAATTCAAACTTTAATTCATTAATTTTGGCCATTGCAATAACGGATTTGTGAGCTGGTGCATTGTCTTGATGAAACAACACTTTCTTCTTAGCCAAATGCGGCCGTTTTTGCTTGATTTCTTCGCTCAAACGTTGCAATAAGTTCGCATAATACTCGCTGTTGATAGTTTTTCCTTTTTCAAGATAGTCAATGAAAATTATCCCACGCGCATCCCAAAAAACCGACGCCATGACCTTGCCTGCAGATGAAACGGTCTTCGCCTTCTTTGGAGCCGGTTCTCCCTTTTCAGTCCATTGTTTTGATTGTTCTTTTGTCTCGTGTGTGAAGTGATGGACTCATGTTTCATCCATGGTTATGAAACGGCGCAAAAATTCTGCTTTGTTGCTGTGAAACTTCGCTAAACACTCAATTGAAACATCTTCACGACACTGTTTTTGCTCGAGTGTGAGCAAACGCGGCACCCATCTTGCACACAGCTTTCTTATGTCCAAATTTTCAGATAATATGCGATGTACCGCACTTTTTGAAATGCCTTCTATGTCTGCTAGCTCGCGCACTTTCAGTCGACGATCATCCAGTACCGCTTTGTGGATTTTCTTCAGCATTTCTGGAGTCGTCACCTCATTTGGTCGATCACTGCGATGCTCGTCTTGGCAGCTCGTATGGCCTCGTTTAAACTCTGCTACCCAATATTTCACTGTTGTAAACGAAGGAGCAGACTCACCCAGAGTAGAATTCAGTTCAGCTTTTATATTGGTTGGGCTGAGGCCTTTCAAATAAAAGTATTGTATCACGTAACGATGACCAATTTTCTCCATTTTCACAAATTCACTGAAAACGTTCACTATTGATGGCTGCTAAACAAATACTAAACAACGTGGCGTCCTTAAACTTGAAACATATACCTTTATAGATTGTGTACTTTCTAATAAAGTGATATTTTTCAAACAACTACCACCATCTCTAGGTCAGGCTGGGTACTTATGGGACTACCCTCGTATTAAAGAAATAAATCAATAATAGAAGTAGATAATAAAAGAAAACATTTAAATATGATTAAAGAAAAGAAACTACACATTTAATTAAATTATAAATTTCAAATATGTTAAACGATAATTAACGATTAATGTTGATACACTCGATACTCATAAATGAAAAGCTCAAATATTTCATAGTTGCACTTGATATAAAAATGTTTAATTGAACAATTGCACATTTAATGGAAACAATTCATCCGGTTGCACACAATTATACGATTTTTTCCCTAACTGAAACCGACAACAATACGTTCACTAGTTTCTATTACTCAATGCTGATTCTCTTGCCAAATACAAAACAGGAAACAATGAATAAAAAAAAACTTATTTATACTGCACATTGTTCGTAAACAACGAGAATAATTCGAATAGACGTTAGAAATGTAGTTGTATATAGCATCCATGGCGCAAGCGTACCATGGATTGGGGTACAACGAGCGGAGGCATACGATTTATTGCGGTAAAATGTACAGTCGGTCGTAAACATGAGCTTAAAAGGAAACTGATGTATTCGAATGGAAAACCCCGCTGTGATTTTAATCTCAAAGTCACCATTGTAAAGAACTACACGGCACATCTACCATATATATATATATATATATATATATATATATATATATATATATATGCGTATGTGTGTGAAACAGGTCTCTACTACACACCTGTATTCTTTGTATTGCGATCCGTGTTTTTCTTCTCTCACTATACTGATTTTTTAATGATGTTCACTCACGTATACATTGTGTATCTAGTGTTTGTAATTTGTGTTTCTTTATTCTTCTACTTTTTTATTTATATATTTATCATTCATGGCTTCTCTTTACACGGTGATAAAGAATTACGCGAGCAGTAAATTGTTTTCACTTAAACGATTCATCATTAATGAACAGCTCTTAGTCTTCATAATTTATTTAGTTCACAAAAATGTTGTTTTATTTGATTATAATTTATTATAAGAAAATATTATTTTTGGTGTCTCTCAGGAACAAATATTTATATTAATATAAAAGTATTTGTATAAATCGATAATAGATATTAATTTATATCAAAATTCCAATCTGTTTTTGTGTATACAAAATTGGAAATTTATATGTTTTTTTTTAAAAAAATAAGAGTTATTCATATAAACTTTTCTAAGGTATTTATAAATTCTATATTTTACTTGAGTGGACGTAGATTAGAACTTGGATGGAATTTAGTACCCATAGCATATATGCTATATAAAATATTGTCGAGTAATTTTAAATTGATTAATATTTATGAATATGATTTATATCTTATATATATATATATATATATATATATATATATATGCATACATTAATAATGTGTATATGGACGTATGCTATAAATTTATTTTTCAAAGAACATCTTCGTTCAGTAATCTAAATGTATATTACCATAAAATAAATATTGACAGGTGTCAGTCAGTAATTTATTTCGTGTCAATAGACATTTTCCTTGTCCTGTATGGTATGAAATTTTGTTTGGTGATCGAAAAAAATCTACGTAAAGAAAATGAATGTCTGAAATTTGAAACTGTATAGAACGCTTTTAACGTATATTGACAGTACAAAGTTCAGTGTAATGAAAAATAATATATTAGAATAAACCGTAATTTTATTTCATATGTGTCTTCTAATTCGACGATTTTCATTATTTGTAAGGCTTTGTTTATGTTTTTTAGATGTTTGTTATTGATACATACCTACACACACACACACACACACACACACACACACACACATATATATATATATATATATATATATATATATATATATATATGAGAGAAGAGGTAAAAAAAGGTTAATTGGATTCTACAGAAACGAAATAAAGAAGTCTATTTATATTTTTTGATTCTTTTCCTGGGTTAATTCCAAGAAAATAAAACGAATAACTGAATAATATCAAAAACAATCAGTCTAACGAGAAAAATATTATATTTATAAGAACTTTTGTTTATAGTATGCAGAAATATTGATATAAAAGTAAGAATTAAAAAAAAACAAAATAAAAATTAAATGCAAGAGAAAATTAATGAAAATAAGTTGGAAAGATAAGAAAAGTAATAGTCAAATATTGAAATAAGTAAACGAAAAGAAAGATTTTTTAAAATATATAGAAAAAAATAATTAAGCTTGTAGGATATTTGATGAGACATAGCTATTTTTTTAAAAATATTTTCAAGAATAAAGGATTAAGAAAGGTCATGGAAATAATGGTTCTGAATTCTATGAGTAAATAAAAAGAATAGCTTCAGACAAAAGGATAAGATTGCATCGATAAAACATTATTTTTAGTGAATAATAAATAAATTAAAAATGGAAATAACTAATGCTAATATTTGATTCAATAAACAATAAGTAATATAAAGAGTAATTTTAAAAATTCAACAAAAGAATTATTAAATTAGATAATATATCTTTTTATCAAGAATAAAGTGTAGTTTAATTCAAATTAAATAATATTTATTCAAATTAATTAGAGTAAAATATACATTTAAATTATCATATGAATAAATTAAACTGTATGTTTTTATTTACACAAACACACACACACACACATATATATGTGTATGTGTGTGTATGTATGTATGAAACATTTATGCATAATTAACTGTAGTTTTAAACAACTAATTGAACAATAAAAACTATATGTATAATATATTTTGTTGAAAGAAAGTTTCGTTACACGAAAGCTGGTGTAGCGTTTGAATAAAAATACCGGAAACATTTCAATCAGCACGCGATTGTTTTCCAATGTCACTTACTTCCTGTGCACGTTGTCGTTGATGTGCTGGTCCCAGAGTAACGCTGATTAATACGTAGCAACGGAACACAACACAACAGGCACACTCTCGGATGCAGAAACATACTACAATGGAGTGGTTTCAGCCTGAAACTAACAACTTGCCAGTACTAGTTACAAGTCACGATTTCGTGTTTTGATTGTGGTCGAATTTTACGATCTCGGTTTTTGTTTATATTTATTGTGTTTACTTGATTTATCAAATGGGTCAGGGAGTCGTGTGTTAACAATTCACACAAATACATACACATACATAAATACATACCTTTATATATATATTGGCTTTGTTAGAAATACAAAAATAAAAATATAAATGAATCTACACAATGTTTTTCACATTCAATATTGTATTTACAATGACATAAATTTTTAGTTGATCAGAAAATTTAATTGTAGTGAAAATATGTTGTAAATAAAATTTACTTCTTCATATTAATTTTCATTAAGGCTATTTATCTTAAAAATAATTATTGAATCTTTAATAAAATTTTTACATGTAAAAGTACCAATCATTTATAAAGAAGTAATAAATTACGTTTTTTTAAAAAAATAATAAGATTTATTTTTTCAGAATTAAAAATATTTTCTGAATCTATCTTATAAATATGACATTATTATCAAAATATGTATCAAAATAAGAAAAATCTTTCAAGGGAGTTGTAAAATACTAATAAGAGAAAACCAAAAATAATATATTTGTTGTGTTGTATATTCAAGAATATTCGAATAGTCAAATAACAAAATAAATAAATCTGTAATATAAAGATACTTGACATTTTATTTTCATTCTTTAAAAATATTAACTGAGATTTATATTCATTCCAATTTAGTGTTGATTTATAACTAGACGACGTAACTGTTTATGAGAGAAAAACAAACAATACGAATGCTAATTTAAAATGTAAAATGTTAACTCGATAGCACTTTAAACAAATATGTTTTTCCGATTGCTTTTCCCGTTTCCAGTACCGTACACACATACATACACGTACAGAAAAAATTACGAGAATTAATCGTCGATACATTTATTGAATATTTATTATAACTCAATGAACATATAATACAAGAGAGAATCGCATTACATCTACTAAATTTGCAATGTATTTTTTTTTATTCTGACTAAAATGCTTTTGATGTTTATCGCAAATATGTTTGCCGGAACTTATCATCAATCACTCGTTCAATTCAAAAAATCCAACGTGTTCGTATTTTTGCTGTTATAAAAATGCACGTTAAGGATGAATGGAATCCTCATTTGATTTATACGCCTTATAATAATTTATAGTGAAATTATTATTCGCTTTATTCGGCGAATACATACTTTCAATCGATATTTTTACGGTTTATCTGAGTTGGATCAAAGAAAGTATTTTTTTTCATTTAATTTTCGTTTAATTCCAGAAAACCACACACACACAAATTCGCACATATGTGAATATATATATATATATATATATATATATATATATATATATATATCTGAAGTGTTTCATTTAGAGTAAATAGAATCATGTATTATTTATCTGGAATTGCTTATGATATTTTCATACTCAACTAAACCTATTGAATTATTTACGCTTTACTTCATGTAGATTAAACTAGTTCTATTGATTAAAACATGTAAATTCGCTTGAAATAATCCACTCTATGTCGGCTAATGTTATTTGATACAAGAAAATATATTAATGTTTAATGAACGGTTTGTTTTTCGTGTAATATGAGTTTTCGAAAATAATAGTAACGTGCAATTATGTTTTGATATATGAACATGTGTGATTATTAGCTTTTACTTATCGAATTATGTTTGATTCAGGTCGTATTAGGAATATTTTTCTAAAAAAATGATCTATTTTTACTAATCAATATTAATATTTAATTTAATACAATTGTATTTTAAAAACAGGTGTCGTATAAAAATAGAAAGTTATTTATAAATTTAAAAATGTATGAGTAAAATAAATGTGTATTACTAATATAATTAAAGATTCAAAACTGTTATATTAAAATTATTTTTTTAAAGTCTTTCATCAGTTGTATAAGGTGCTGTATTATATTTTAAAATATTTCAAAATGAGTATCGTGTGGTTTAAAATATTTGAAATTTAATTGACTATAAAATAAAATAATTATTTAAAAATATTGTTTACTTAAGAAATTAATAAAAATTTGTTATATTTATTATTTTTTTATATAAATATTTTCATTATGAATATTGTATTTAAATTTAAATAATGAATAGTTAAATAAAAATAATTATAAGATATAAACATTTTAAATAAATCAAATATTTTAAATGACAAAAACGAAAAAGTAAAATATTAAGTTTATTAAAAAACCGTTCATCTCCATCAACGACTGACTGAAAAAGACAATGATCAAAGTAAATGACGTGAACACATTACCTCGGCAACAATGACCTCCAGGTACAGTTAAGTACTCTCTTATTCCCCATAATTACCTACTGACATTACAAAACAACCGAAACGGCAAACGTTCACCTTTCCGATTTGCCAGTTTTTCCTGGGAAAACAAACAAATGGTTGTGAAGATACTAAAGTCTCGCATACGGACAGTGTGAACATTAGATTACAAGAATGTTTTTATCATTACGTTTTAGCCATTTAAATTTGTTCAGAACGACGTGAACGAGAAACGGATGTTTAAAATATACAACCATTTTCAAATAACGTTTTCTTATTATATTTGGAAATTTTATATTTGTTGAATGGTTTTCATTATTCGAATAGCTATTTAAATATGAAATGAATATGTTTCGGTGAATGAGCTTTTCTTCGAATCTGAATATTTAATTTATATTAAATTTAATTATTTAATTGCTCGAATTCAAGTAAATAGAGTCCTAATGGATATTTTCGTATATACTATTTCGTTTTATATAATCATTTATTTTATGTTAGTTACATTTAATTAATTAAATTATTTTGTTTGTTGTAATATTACTGTTTAAAATTTATTACTTTTGTATGGAAATTACTAAGTATAATTACTATATGTGTATAATTGTTTATAATACGTTATAACTTTTTAATCAATTAATTTATAAATATGTATTTATCTTAATTACATTTTGAAATACACACATACATACATACATATATATATATAATAGTAGAAAAAGAAATAAGTCACTTATAATTTTAAGTACAGAAAAAACAATTATTTTGTACAAATAACTTATATATTTTTATTTTTCATAATTTTTATATATCTGTCATTTATGAAATTAATTAAACAACTTGTTAAGTTTCTCTTATATATGCCTGTAGTTTATTTAAATTTCAAATATGCTTGTCTGTTATTCCGACTTTAATATCTTTTCATAAATTTGTAATGGACTTAAATTGTCATTTTTTTAATTCAAAACATCTATATATATATATATATATATATATATATATATATAATGCACATTTTTTTAAACTAACAATTGTAAACTCTAAACGTTTCTCACTCAAAGATATTACTCAAAGTACCCACATTATATATTGATGAATATGTTTGTAAATTTCATGAATGTTTCAGATAGTTTCGTCCGTTTAGTGCATTCATTGCAATAATTCTTTACAACTATGAAATTTACAAATGTGAATTTACAACAGAATTGAATGGACACATTTGAGTATATTTTAAGAATGTATGAAATATTATAGAAGAGAAAATTAAAAAAAATATAATATGTAATTGTTTGAATTTTATAATTAAATTGATATTAGTTAAAAATTGATTATAAATATTTATTTAAAATATTTCTTAATTATTACAACTAATTTTAATTTTAAATATATGAAAAATTTAAAAAAATATATACAGATAACGAAAAATGAATAAATGAAAAATATTTCAAAATTTAGAAAATGTCAATGCAACAGGTAATTCTAAAAAAATGGAACAATAAAAAAACCGACTTAAATTTTCCATTATCTCCACTGTCAAATTAAAAATAATGACAGTATTATATATCGAATCGATGTGTCCTGTTTAAACAAACCGACGGTACAGAAACACTGTAACAAAAATAGATAAAAAAAGGTAAATAAAATAAAACTCGAAATGTGTTTTCCGTATTTTGGATGAGTGGACTTTATATCCAGATAGATTTTTCACGTGGGTGGCATTATTTCATCTTCATTGAGCACTCAATAATGTGAGGATGATGAAACGCGAAAAAAAGATTATGTCAGGAGTTATCAATAACGCTAACGCAAGAAATTTAACCTTTTAAAAATTACGATGACGGAAAAATAACAAGATTGATTCAATGAAAAATAATCTCTTTTATTATTTTATTTCGTTTCAGTTTGTTTTCAGTATCATTTAATTTTTAATATATTTTTAATACATATTTGTAATTGTATTTCATTGTTTTATCCACATGCCTTTTTATACACATTTAATTTGTATCAAAATAAATATCAATTAATTTTCAGTATATGAAATTTTTTAAATATATATATCACAAATATTAATAAAATACAATTTTATATTATTTTTGAAAAAATAAATTTCTCTAAGGTATTTATTTAATATAAAATAAAATGAAAGATAAGTTATTAAATTCTGAATTTAAATCTTAGAGTATTTTTAAATGAATTAAATTTTTTCATAAATTCAATTTCAAGAAATATTAATTGGAAAGAGATGTTTCATCTTTTATTTGATATTTTACTTATTTGTTATTATGAATTAGTTATTTATTTTTCAAACGAAATAGTTCAGTGATAATAAATTCAAATAATTTTCCATTTATATTAAAACATATTTAAATAATTAATTCAAATTTTATTTTTATTAATAAAAATAAATCATAATTAATTAAAAATCTATAAATCCAATCAACACTGATTAGATAATCTATTAAATTAAAAAAAATAATTACAATTGCTAATATTTGTTTAATACTCAAGATAGTTTTAATATAAATTTCCTTTGTTGAATTTATTAAAATAGGTAGTGAAAAAATATGAAAAGAAATAATTGATCTATGAAGTTACATTAAAATAATTTCTCTTCGTACATTTTCTTTATAGAAATTCCATAGATATATACCATAAGATGTTAGTCTATTTTCACAAGGCTTTAGAAAATCACAGTTCGATTAATCATAATCTTGAATATAAATTGCTCGATTGAGATTTTTCCAGCCGTTGAGAACATACGAAAATAAAGTGTTTCAATCTTGAACGATATTCGATTCTTAATCACAGTTTGTGGTGAAATTTCTGTATATATATATAAATTTAAAAACTTAATTGACTGTTATAAACCTTAATTGTTATTATATTTTACAATTTTAAATATAGAAAAAACATTTTTTTCAGTTGTATTAGAAATTATTCCCTTTTTTAAAATATATAACGTTTCAAATTCTGTAAAGATATTAAATATTAAAGTAATATATCTGCCAGTTAAAATATTAAATTTCAAAATATGATCTTCAAAGGTGTATGGATTGGACAGTAAGACATTACTTAATTCTACTCACGAACAAGTTTTCGTACATATACATATATCAACTTGAACGTCTATAAACAACGACTTAGAACATCAAAGCGTAAAGCATATAATTAGAATGGAATGTTCTAAAAGTCTATGACAATATCTTCAGGCAAATTCAGTTATTACCCTTCAGAAAATACAGAACTGTTTCGTATTTAACAGAAAATAATTACGACAATTTATCTTTATCATACAACGATTATAACGATTTTAATTGAATCGAGTCTTAGAAGAACTCTTATTTATATTATAGTAATTTTTAGATACAGAGACAATTTTATTAATAAAAAATTATAAAATATATTATTTTAAAATAATAATCGTTTTAAATTCAAATTGTAATTTGTATATTTACAATAATTTATATTTTCGAATTAAAACAGATAATTTTGTAATAAATTATTATTACGTTAATTAAAATGTGCAAGGAGAAGGAATCTGTCTGTGTGCAGCATATATTTTCTAAAAGAATAATATAAACTTTCAAGTTGAAACTTAAGTCTCGTTGCAAATTTAAAACACTTTATTATCATATAAAATTTATTTTAATATTACAAGAACTTTTCAAATTATCTCTCGGATTTTAATGTTTCCGCACGAGATAATATAAATCGTCGAGCATCTATAAGAAAACTTCTAATGTATTCGTTTATTGTAACGATGTCGATAAAATAAATTATTCCGCGTACGAAAAAAAAACATATCGTTCTATTTTTTCTTTATAGTATTTTATTACATCGTAATGTCGTGACTAGTTGTAAATTTACCTACGATTCGGGTACTTAACAATATATCAATGAAATGCACTCTATATATTTAATCTAATGAGAAAGTAATTCTGAAAACCGTGATATATGTTATCGGATAATAGGCAAAGGCGAACAAAAACTATGCTTCGTCGACAAAAATAACTGAAATTTAGTTTACATAAAATGACGATGAAATTAAATTCCACATTGTGAGTTTTAGTATGATGTTTTTATATTTTTAATTAATTTCATTTCAAAATGTTTTTAAAATAGAATCATACACAAACAAATTTATTTATTCAGTTGTTAAAAGTTATGTTTGAATTATTGTGGAATTGATTTCGAAAAAGCAAGGGGAACTGAAAGTAAAAAAGTAACAAGTATATCGAATGATTTTTTAAATATTCACTAAAACATTGTTTTCAATAAAAAATTATAAACAATTTTAATCTGAATCCGTCGTTTATAGTTAAATTATTAATTTGGTTGTATGTTATTATAGATTATTTATTGTATGACTTTTGAACAACATTGATATTTCAAAATGTATCTATAAGTTTTTATTACAATAGAGTTTAATTATTAATAACTTTATAAATTGATTTAATTTTTTTTTTATTTGTATATGACTTTAAATATTTAATTTTTCATTTTAAAAAATTAGTGATTAATTATAAAATTGTACATTGTTTAAAAATTCTCATTTGATTAATTTTTTAATAAATTTCCAAAAATAAGATATTTAATAAATAAAATAATAATTTGGTAAGGAAACTTGATGAAATTTCAATCTTGATACAGACACTGGACAAAATAATATTTTTCATTCAAGTATATTCAAACAATTTCATTTTTTAATAAACAGATTGTGGATAAAATAAATTATTGTTTTATATTGGAACTCCTGTTAACGGATTTGTAATTATAAATAATTATATTTCTATCATTATTTTATTGAAATTGATTGATTTATTACAATTATGATTCAATCACTAATTGCAATTTTAAATTTTTATAGAATATTAATTAAATTTGAATTATAATCGAATATAAATTAAATTATTAATATTGTTTTAATAAATCAAATAGAAATGAAATAATTTACTAAAAATGTTTATAATATATTTGATTCGATTTAGGAGTTGATAAATATTTTATGATTTTAAATTCTATAAAATTACCAGTTGTATTAATCATTTCAACAACAACGTTTTATAACAATTAATGTTTAATTAACAAAATACAAAAGTTTCAAAATGTATAAAGAGCATAACGATATTAAAACCATAATAGCTAATTCTTTAGAAAATGGGAATAGAACAAAATATGTTCGGCTTAACTGACTACTTACAATCAATCATTCTACACAAACCGCTCGTAATAATATATGGTTTATACATAAAAAAAATAGGAAACACGGACAGAACATGTACGCGTTGTTTTTTTATACGTTACATTTTCTTCCATTACTGTTTTGAGAAAGTATTTTATGTTTGGTTGTCTTGTTAAACATCACAACATGCAAAACATTGAACATAAATTATTTTTAACAGGTTCTTCATGTAATGCAAACCTAACGTATATACACCTAAACTCATTTCTGTACAAACAACTTGTTTACAGGATGCTGAAAACATAACAATGATGATAAATAGCCGAAAAGCTTTTACAAAGAAAGATCGAACAATCTATATGGGACAGTGGGTCGGATCGTTGTGTGCGAGATGGATGCAACGTTGCGAGAGAAACAGTTCGTTAATTGTGTGATTTGTGTGTTAAGGGGTTTTTTTTGTATCAAAATATTTCTAATAGAGTTCGGTTCTTTTATATGTTATAGATCGAATGTGGGAGAGAATCAACGATATTCTATATTAAAAGTTGAAAAAAATAATAAATATTTAATAACAGATTAATAATGTTAAAAGACTTGTATCGTTTTTTCCAGGATAATTAAAAAATATGTTATTAAAAGAAAATCTGAATAATCTCTTCAATCAAATGTATAAAATAAAATTGACTAGCGATGATTGTTCATGTTTTAATTATCGTCTGTATTCTGTTTAATGCGAATGAAGGGAAATGTTAAAAAAATAATGGAAAAATAAAAAAAGTACGTTCATAAAAAACAAATATCAGAACACCACAAAAACCGAACAATAAAATTGAAACTCATTTTATGATTATTCCGGTGGAGTATATAACATTCATAAAATTAATTCACGGAAATCAATAACTGTAGCTTGTAACCTCAAACATATGTGTTTATACCATTATTTGATTGCGTGTTTCCGAATATGTTATGTGTATTCAAATGTATGTTTCAGCAATTCACGCGTATTTCACTGTGTGTACATCTATAATAAACGGTATCTATGGGTATTATCTGTCGTCAGTTTCCCATAACTATGGGTACTCATTAAAACTGATTAAACATTCATTATGGTTTAGTGAATACCGATTATCGTAAGCATCAATCAGAAAACGAGGGTGTACACACAATCGTGTTACTTCTTAGCGCATATATACACGGATACATGCACTCACACACTCGTCAATTTCATGCTGGAAACTTGTTTACAGACGAAATTAATGAAAAATTCATGAAATATCGATTTCGCTCAGCATGAAATTCCAATGTAGTAGTTGCGGAGCTCGGATGGATTGGTGGTTGTGGTTTAATGACTTTTAAATTAATAGCCGTGCAAGAATCACGATGGCCTCATGATAATAACAACTTGAAAAAACGTTTCGCGTACGCATCATTTCCTTTCCTTTCAAGAACTTTGATAATTAACGGAAAAGAAATATGCTGTGATGAATTGAAAATTTTCTATTTTCCTTAGAAAAAAGTCTCTAACGACAAAGTAATGTGCTCATAGTGTAGGTGTGCAACACCTTCATTTATCTTGTATCATTTTTTTTCTTTAATAATTAGAGAAGTTTGTAAGAGTTTTATATTTTCAAAATGATTTCACATTACGTTGTAGGAAGATAAAAAAATTAATAATATGAATCATGGTTCAAAAAATAATATCAAAAAAGCATTATGTATAGAAGTATATATATATGTACAAAAATGAAAGTTTTCAAACCAATTATAAATAATACATTATTACATATAAAAATGAATAATTGTTTACAGTAGTCAGAAATGCAAATATGTGTTAAATATAAACAAATCGAAAGTATGATATAATTATATGGATCCATTATAATATTAATTACATATTTAAATAAAAAATGTTTTAAATATATAATGAAACATTTTTTATGAAATAAATTTATCATTAGATCAAAAACGGATGTAACGAAAACCATTCGGGGGAACTTGATAATTTATTTATTTACATACGTACACATACAAACATTAAACCTCTCTCTCTTTCCCTCTCAATATATATATATATATATATATATATATATATATATATATATATATATATATAAGTAGTCAAAAATAAATGATTTAATAAATTCATTTTTTTAAAAAGCTATTAAAATAGGAATATAGATTTTAATTAAATACCATACAAATCTATTATATACTTTTTCTGTACTTTTCATCGACTTTTTTGTTTGAATTGAATTTTAAATTAATTAATAAATATTTGAAAGCTTCAGATCAAATAAAAACATTAAGTTTTATTCCACGTTTCGTTTTTTTCTTGAACAAAAAGTTCAATTTAAAAATAAAAGCTTTTTGTCTGAATCAACTACATACAATTTGTATTTTCTTTTAAACTTCTTTAGTAAATTGTTCGTTCTTTTTGATGAATTTGTTTCAATTAAACTTACTTTAAAAAAATTATTTCCTAGATAATTTTAACTCGTATATATATATATATATATATATATATATATATATTTATATATATATAATTATATTAAAAAAACAATTAGAGTATCAAGTTATAATATTTTGTCAAATTGAAAAAAAATAATTTCAGATGAAAGAAAATAAGTATATAATTGATGAATGAGTTTTATATAAAAACCAACAAAAAATAACACTAATTTAAAATATAATTAGCAATTTAAAAATTCGAAAGGATTGTATCAAACATTACAATTTATAATTTAAAAAAAAATTTCATTGTGATTTAATAAAAACTGAATTTTTGAGCAAATTAAATATCTTATAATACTCTATTGTTAATGTATTGAAAATTAAAGCATTTATTGTAAAAAATTGATGTACTAATATATTTATAAAATAATCATTAGAAATATATTACGAAAATATAACTTTTGTCGTATTGTACTGTGAGATTTATATTAATAATGTATTGTATAAAATATTAATATTATATAGAACTACTTCTAAAAAGATATCAATCAATTTTGTTAAAAATTTCAGTGAAAAAAATAACTCTCTCATTTATATATATATATATATAATGATAAATTAAATTATAGGATAAAAATAATAGAAGACGTTCTTAAATATTGGATTAAAAACTGATATTCACATAAGCGTATCATTTTATGAACTTTAAAAGTAAGCGTAAGTTAAGAGATCTATATAGAAAAAATATAACTGAATATTGAATGCAATTATATAAATTACTTTTTTATGGGAGCAGCTTTAAGTGGTTCTGAAAATGCTTCTAAATTATTCAGCTACCTGCTATTCTGAATATTCTATATATCTTTAGATATAGGTATGAATAACTGCCAGTCAGATAACTAGCAATACGTGTATTAAATGAACATATAAATTGTGTTTTATCATTAGAGATAAATCAGTGGATTGACTTAAGAGGATTAAATAACAGATAATAATATCAATTTATATATATATATATATATATATATGTATGTAATTGATTACACTAAATGCTATTAAAAATTTGAAATGTTATTTCACCAATGAATGAAAATCAGAGTTAAAAAGAAAACCGTTGTCTACTACACGTAATGTTATAATGTCACATGCAGAGAAATTAAAACATCTCACACTCCTTCTATGAAGCACGAATATTAAACTAATTAAACTAACCTAATTACGTGTTTAATTAATTGATAACTTTCTTAATTTCAACGTACCCGAGCGTTGACAGCATGGTCAAACATGCATTAAACTGATATTATAAAGTAATTAATGATTAATCTTTTGCTACATGTATAAACTTGAACGTGTGACCTACGTTAGTTATCTCTGATTAGAGGTACCTATATCGTCAACGACATGATAAATTAAGATTGAATCGATATGTTTAGTCGAAATCGAAATATGTAGTTACATAAAATCTGGATTAAATTTTCGACTTGATTTAATTTCTATTCTAACTAAAATAATGGAATCAACTATTAAGAAAATATTTGAAATATTTGAATGAGAATTTCAATTCAAATAAAATAATATTATAATATTAGAGATTTTCTTGTGAAAAGTAAATTCTATTTTCGCATTTCTCTGAAATTTCAGAATTGTATATTCTTTAAATTGAATTCCATTTATTTAAAAATTTTAATAGTCAGAGAGGAAAAAATTTGTAGAATATATGAGAAGAAGAAGGATTTCTTATTTTAACATTAAAAATGTATTCTTGGTCGTTTTAGTAACAAGCGATTTGGCATTATTGTGGAGTAGAGCGATTTTGTTAATTTGTGTAATTATTGACTCAATTCATCAGTTTTAACTTTTTCTCCTAGTATCAGCAGTTTATAACAGACAACTTTTTTTTTGATTACACAAAATACTCAGTAAAGTCTTCAGACTGTAGATGTTTTGTATTTGATGTTGATGTAGACAATTGTCTAGAATTTAGTCTTTTCTTTAACGATCATGATTGTTAAAATATGAACACTTTTTAACTTCAGTTATAATTCAATATAAAATATAGGTATTTGTTTATTTATTTCAGAAAATAACAATATGTAGATATTGAAACAATTTAATATGTTTTCTGTTAAATTATATAAGTCTTATTTTTCCTCTCTGTCTTTTTCACAATTTGTAAAAATCGAGAAATAGATTGATTATCATTTAATGTTTTTGCAAAATTACTATTTAATTCAGTTGACTTTTCATAACTCTTGCCAATTTTTTTTTGTCTACATCATTCTTGACCTTTTACATAAAAAGCACTATTTTAATTTTTTTAAATTAATATTTACAAATATCAATAGATACATAACTCTCTCCATAAATCTCACAAATTTTTTTTTGTGTTTCTACAGCACTTTTAGTTAATATAAAAAATTAAAACGATGCAATATGCTTTTTAATAAGTTGTATTTTTTAGTACATCAATAAAATACTTTTGTCAGATAGAATAATATGTAATTTTTTTTATTATACTGGATAGCTAATATTAAAAAATGAAATATTTATTGAAAAGAAATTAATTTTTAATGTATGCTATTAAAATGTTTTTGCATGCATTTATTTTTAATGTCTATCTCTAATATATATTTTAATACAATATATCACACTAATATCACAAGATTTATATATATATATATATAAATATATATATATATATATATAATTATATATTCTAATTTTATAACTTGAATAATAACTCATTATTCACTTTATTCATTGATTTGTATTTGATTACCTATCATTGTGAAAGTATTAAATTTAATAACCAGACTGACCATTACAATAAATGAACACTGACTATTTAGAAAATCTTATGACATTAGAATAAGTAATTTATTTATAGTTAAAAAAATCAATAATCATAAAATATTTTTTATTATTTTTAAATGAAAAATAAATTAAAAAATAATTAATTTATTAAAGTACTTGTATACTAATTCATTTGTAGAGTTAAGTGATATTAATTCTGATACTTGTCTAAAGTTTAGAAAAAAATAAAAAATAATTAAAGCTTATAATGCAAACACGATTAAATTATTAAATAATTTTGTATGTTTTATAAATATGACTGCACATAAAGTTTATTACTAAGAAAATGAGAGAATTTAATATTAATTTTAATTAGAATTCAAGTAGAGGGAAGTAAACATAAAACGACAAATTATAAAAACCTACTCGGACAACATTTAATTACCAACTAGAGACTAAAAACATAGAATAATACACAATCACGCACCCTTAAGTTATTTAATTTATCTATGCGTGATTTCATTCGTGAAATAGTAGTAAGAACACAAGGGAAATTGTAACATGATCCTAAGAGAAAGTATTGATACTAAAATTTTAACGTCTCGTATATATATATATATATATATATATATATATATATATATATATATATAATTCAAAACATTGATTATAAAAGCCAACGTTCATTTTTATAACTAAACTAATACAATTTTCTATATTTTCTCGCATGCAAGCGTTTTATTCTGACTGCTTTTTTTATTAAACGATAATAATATCGAACTTTCATGTTTCTTTGTTATGTAGTGTTTATATTGTAAGTTCAATAAGCAAAAAGGCATTTGATATTCGTGTTATTGACTTTTTGAACAATGGACAAAAGTTGCTGTTAACGTAATCAGTTGTACGGTATTGACTGTCGAGTTTTTACGACATCGTTTTGGTATTCAGCATTGTACTATAATATAGAGTTAATTTGAGTTGGCTAATTTTATAATATTACGATTTTTTTATTTAATTATAATAATGATTTTTTTTACAGATAAACCAGTTCATAAATAATGAACTATACAAATAAATAATCTACTTAATGTATTGCTAATATTTTTTTAAATTTGAAAATATGACATGAAATTATAACGAATGAATAAAACAAAAAAAAATATTGATACAAATGTATGTATGATGAAATTGTCTAATTATTTCAAGTGAAATAACTCGTTAAGTTACAATTTACAATACAAAAACGTTTAACAAAACATATAATGTTTTTGTGATACATTGGTTGTCTGTTTATTTTCACATAACATTAATCGTTGTGTGGAAAAAAATCTCTCCTTTTATTTTCGCTATATAAGTTCAAGTACTAATGATCGGTTAAAGGTTTGTTTTTTTGCGGCAACACAGCGGTAAATTAGCAAAATCTCTCACTGTGTGTGTACACATGTGTGGTACGACCGCAACGACCAAAACTCAACAAGAATGTGATTATAACTGATGGTTTTCCGTTAGTATAGTTTTAAAAACATTGTTGGTCGTACGTACTATGTATCTTCATTGGCAGTGTGAGATATTCAATGAAATGTGTTATTTTGAGGTACATTTTTTTAATGGATTATGAATTATTGATTTTTTTTCTCTCCTTCCTCTCTCTCTCTCTCTCTATATATATATATATATAAACATCATTATTAATTTTTCTTTATGAGCTGTTGAATGAAAGCTTTTTCCAAAATATTAAAATTCCAAAGATTTTACTTTTCTCTTCCAGTCTATATTGACAAATGTTCTTATGTCTCTATCCAACTTATTTGCGAGTTTCTTCTAAAACTTTTTACATTTTTGAATTCATAATCAATAGATTCTGTTGCATATTTATGTCCTCCTTTTCTTGTTTCATGACTATTCCATTTCCATTTTAAACTTTTCTTTTTTATTATAAGATAACTAATTTGTGTTTGCTAGTTTCTATGAATTATTTTTAACATTTTTTTTCTATATTTATCTGCGTTATCTGATTATTAAGTCAATGAATTACTTTAGTTTTTTTTTACAAAAAAAATAATTAAAATGAATTTAAATTTATATGATAGTATGAAAATTTGTTCTATTGTTAAATAAAATTTAAAATATTTCGAAGTTCATTTATAATTACAATAAACAAATATATACATTTTAAATTATTCTTACCAAAAATGTTTATGTGAAAAGGATTTATCGCTTACCTGTAACAAAATAAAAAATATTAAAATACATTCAAAATATGATTCAATAAATAAATATAAAAATTAATTAAACTAACATTTTTAATTAAAAAAATTAAAATATTCAACCATTTACTACTAAAATTTTTGAGTTATTCTTGTAGGTTGTAAATAAGTATTTTATATATAACTTAATATTATTTTTTGTAAATAGTCAATAAATAGAATTATATAAAGAATTAGTAATAAATAGAAAATAAAAAGAAATATTTTCTATTTTAAGACGTGAACTTATTGATTTTTTACTGTATACCAGATTTTCAAATATTTGGTTTTCATAAAAAATGTTATGTATGTTCATACATACACACACAAAATATATTGTCATATATATATGTAAATATATATATATTTGTATATATCCATTTGGATATACAGTATGAGACCATTTCCAATAAAATCGTCGATTTCTATACAATTGAAGTCTGAGCACATGACGAATGCATTTCGAAAAGCGACTCTCGATAGCATACGTTGTCATCATGTTGGTACAGTGTAACTGTATCCACGTGTGATAAATTATTTGCATAAATTTACATACAACGCACATGAATGCGAGAAAGACTATTAAATTCGAAATGACGGAACGCCCCGACGTTCTGGCTGTACGTGTCGATCCACGTTCACATATGTTCCATATATTCATGTTCTAAATTACAGTGAGACAAGCGCCGTGAAGCTCATGCATGCACGAGTCGGGGTCATACATTCATATTTGGTCAGTAGTTACATAGGGTGGAAAAAATTGTACGTGGATACAACTTCGTTACATACTCACTTTTTTTAGTGTTTGAAATTTTTCATTTCGCAAATATTTCTATAATTCTGTACGGAGATAAAGTTTCAAATAAACATCTCGACTCATTTTCGTTATAAAAATTATTTTACTTCGTGCTCGTATTACACGGTTTTATGTATCTAATACATTTATTCCTTTTTTTGTTCATTAGTCATCCTGCTCAGTTTTTTATTTACACACAAACATATATATATATATATATATTCCATTGTTTTATTCCGAGCTTTCAAGTACAGCTTTCAATGATTACGAAATATGAATTCGTTTCAACGTATTTTCTGAATAGAGATTTTTTCAGATTTACACAAACTCGTTTATTTTAGATTAGTTTGTATCATATTCTTTACTCATGAAATCGTTTTTTTTTCTGTATATACAATTTTATAAATTAGAAGTTTATTAAAATGTTCACTTTGAATAAAAATAAAATAAAAGTCATAGTTTTTGTGTAGTCAGAACAAATAGTAGTAACTGCTGTAGTACAGTTAACTTTATTTTATATACAGAATAAAATAATAATCTGTGCTGAGAATTGGATATGAAAATAATAATATTGTTTGAATTCAAAAATAATTGATATATTAATGAATTTATTATACACGTTTTTTACCATTTAAAAAAATAAGATAGATAATAATATATTTTATTAATGATTTGTTTTAGAAAAATAGACTGTGTAAAAATTAAAATTTAAAAAATATCTAAAATGAAATATATTCTAGTATGATTATTAAATATATTTACGTTATATAAATCATTTTAACTGAAGCATAAATAAGATATTAAATGGAGAATTAAATTATATATATATATATATATATATATATATATATATATATATATGTATATTGTAATTAGTTCAATAAACTTATCTCTGTGAATACCTATAAATACAATAAGAACGAAATCTTACCTATTCAAACCCCATTTGATATAAATAGCAGTGTAATAATTGCTTACGGTAGTGGAAATTCTGAACCGAATATGTGTTATTATATTTAGATTGTTACATTTGAATATTTGATTATTAAGCTCGATTTTAATAGAATATGTTTCAGAGATTTCAACAATACAATACTGTTTATTAAATTATATACATGTGTAGCGATTTTCACGTTTCTATTCATTTTTAACAGGTTTAATCTAATTGTAAATACTTATTAAATTGTTATTTTGAATGGATTAGAAATTATATATACATATATATATATATATATATATATATATAATGCGTGTCTATTTAAATCCTACTCGTTACTTTTTTATGTAAATTTTCCATGAAATCGCATCGACGTTATGTCAACTGTTAATTGATTATCTAGTTCTGTAATAAATAAAGCTTGAAACGTCATGTATTGCATTATATTTCAGCAGATACTGAACAAAATTTGAATGATGTTTTGACAAGGGGGATAGGATATTTGATATGAAAAACCAATTAAAATTAATGGTAAATAATTATTTTTTTTGTTACACTTCGAACAATTTCGATTCATAGGGAAGCTTTGTTCGAATTGTGTTTTTTTAGTTTATTTGGGCTTGTTTGTATTTAGTTTTATATATATAATACTTTATATAAAATAATTTTCTAATTGAGATAAAAAATTATATTTTATTCAGATAATTTCAATTTAAAAAAATATATAACAGTAAAAATTGATATTTTTTTATGAATCATATATGAGATTATGTTTACTATTCTTTCTATATATATTTCTTAAAAAGTTGATAATTTTTCAGATGACTTTTATTCTTGTTCATATAGTTTTATTTTCTTATATATATATATATATATATATATATATATATATATAGAGAGAGAGAGAGAGAGAGAGAGAATCAAAGCTATCAAATAGACCAGGTCCGTGGAACCTTTTAAGTGAAAGGGCCAATTACAAATTTTGTGAAACCTTAGCGGGTTGCAATATATTATATTAAAGACAGAGGATATAATGTTCCCTAGAGGTGGGTCTAGAGATATTTTGAATAATCAAATGCAAATTTGTTAATCTAGAGATTTGTAATTTTATTAAAGAAAAAGTTAACAAAAAATACTTCTTCTGAAAGTATTCTGAGTAACAGAGAAATAACGATAATTGAAAACCCACATTTGTCTTATACAATGAGCTAAGAAATAATGTATTTTATATGTAACTTGTTGAGAAACACGTTGTTATATTTTTTTAATAGAAATAAATTTCAGAAAAATATTGTATATCTAAATAAATTATCTTAATTTACTTTACTTTTATTTTTTTAAATATTCAATTCTGTATTGCGGATAATACAAAAATGTCAGAAGGGCTGTAAGATGCACGAGCTTAAAGTAAACACTCAAAATTTTAGAAACTGGTTAAAGAATTTGTTATAAAAAATATAAAATCTGTTTTTATTATAAATAATAATAAATTATTAACTGTGATCACTATAGTTATAATAGAAGATATTTTTTTTGAAAAAAATAAAAAGATCAATCAGTAAAATAATAAGTCGATAAATTTGATAAAACTATAAGATATGTGATTTTATAATAGGTTAAAATTAGAATAATTAAATTTATTTGAGATGGATGAAATTAGCTTCAACGGTGCCAATGAATAATGTAAAAAAAATGCATAGATTATTGGACTAAAAAACTAAGGCTTCAAAGAATTTTAGGAATGTAATAATAAATCTGTTTCTTTTCGAAAAATATTTCAATTTTGCAGCAAAAATTTAGATTGGAAAAGAAATTAAAATAATCATACAACGTACTTTTTATAAATAAGTTATTTAGTTAATCTAAAAAAATACTAGTAGAGACCGATTTCTCTGGTCATTAATGATGAGCCGTTTTTAATACACACATGAATATACTACTGTATGTTACTATAACTATCATTAATGTTTTAGTATTTATGCTCTGAACAATGTATAGAATATATTTAATATTAATTAGTTATAATGCTATTTACATTATCTATAAACAATAGTTAATGATAATAGAAATGTATATAATATTAAATATCGATTGTATTGTTTTCAGTATTATTTTAACTGTACATGTAGATTTTGCACGCGAAAGCATTGTCAGAATGTTCGTTGTTAGCACATAATTCAACGACACTAACCAATTCAGAGAATCGGTGGTTGGATGATGGCTTGCTGACGATGTGTCTGCCCGGTTTGCTTTTTTTTGTTCGACGACTCGCTATGAATTCGTCAATAAATGATTTCACTTGTTATGATAACAAAAGCTAAAATGGAAATAAAGTTATCAAAATATCAAAACACCCTCAACGCGCATAGAGTAGTCAAGCTCGACTTCACACATTAACAAAAAAAGCCACGAATACAAACAAAAAACTGTTTTTTTTTTGTTACATATTTTCTAGATATTGCTTTATTTGAAACATTTGTTGTTGCTACATTATGCGAATCGATAAATTCGTATCAAAAATTTGTGTTGCGAAATATGGTTTTATCTGAATATATTTTTCTGTAACAGTATTGTGTAATATTTTACGAGGATGTCCCGAAAAAAACCTTTTAATTGAAAATATATACGCTTTGTTTATTCATTTTTCCAACATTTACTTTTCCATGAATGGTTCTATTATATTTTTTTATAGCTGAATAGTTCAAAGCTGTATACTAAGTACTATACGTTTATAAAATCAATTAAAAAAACTTTTATTTATTTTATTCTTTTATTTTAGGATCAGATATTTATTTTTTAAATTCATTTGCTACTATAACTATGAAAATATAAATAAAAAATATATCTGATAAATGTGTAAAGATAATTGAAAAATCTATGAATGTAGATTAATTTTTCATACATGAAAAATTGCTTTTTGTTTGTTAAAAAATATTCATAAATTTTGTTTGATAGAATAGTAATACTACATAAAATACAAATTATATGTTAAAACAACCTGTATATAAAATATTAAAATATAATATTCGAAGTAACATTTTCATGGATTTAATCTTTTTTAGTTTAAATCCTGCCAGCAGAAATAAAAAATTATTCCAGTTTAATAAAATAAAAATGTTGTATAGTTTAGAATAAAAAATGTTAATAATTGACTTTCTAAACAGAAATTATTTACAGTTTTTACATGTTTTTTTTGTCTTGTAAAAGGAATATTTTTGTTAAAAAATATGTGTTATTTATTTTATTTTTTAAAAAAATACTGTTTATTAAATACAGCCAGTTTTAAAAATGTATAAACAAAAAATCAATCAATCACGTTCATTTTTACCGTCTTTCAAGTGATAAAAGTTTTGATTAAGTTTCAATGTGACAACCATTCTACATTTATATATACATGTACATTAACAAGTTAATAGAACACAATATTTCAACTGGAAACATTTTGGCACGAACCATCGTTTGAACATATACATAAAAATACCCAAGTTGAATTTCGCTGAGAAATGAAAAATAAATCGTCTTCTGAACGTAGGTACTATATAAAAAGAAACAAAAAAAGTAGGCATCGAGTCGAAACAAATCTCGAAAAAAGTTCTTGCATCGTGATTGAAAGAAGAGCAAAAAAAAGTTTAAAACTGTTGCGAAATCTTTCACAAGTCAAATATCATAAAGTATTCACGTAAAACTTTTGTCAAAGTTGTTTCTGCAAGTTTTCCGCTCTGCTATTTGCAATTCCCTACTTCGGCTGTCTGCCGACCGGAAATTCCGGTGTCAGATCGACTAATATTTCCTCGATTCTCTACATCAATGTCTATAAAGCTCGCTTGTCACAGAAAATATTCAACTGATGCTTGAAGGATACAGACGTTGAATGTTTCGATACACTAATGGATATTAGTTGCTCACTGATCTCAATTATATATACATATATAATGTATTTATACTCACATTTACTTATACATAACTTTATATACATTCACGTATACATTTACATATACACAATAAATTCAAAGTACAATTAATAAAAGTGAACTTAATATTGGAAAACAATTTTATCACTGAACTGAATTTATAAAAGTTTGTTTTGATTTAATTTTTAAAAAGTGTACTTATACAAGCACTATTGACACTAAAATTACTTTTTTTAGTAACGAAAATATATTGTATTATTTAAAATAGAAAATATTAAACAATAAAAATAGAATAAAATATTTGTAATAAAAATATATATATATATATTTGAGTATTACAAAATATATGACGAAAATAGACTTTCTAATTTATTATTAAGTGAAAAGTCACATAAATAACATCTCATTTACAAATAGAGATATATTCTTAAATGAACTCGTTTAAAGTAAAACAGAATATTATTTCATACAACATGATGTGTGTTCTAAATTTGAATTGAAGTGTTAATATTTGTATGGGTATATGTAAATTTAATTTTTATTTTATTTTAGAAAAAACAGTTTTCCCAAAAAATAATGATTTATATTTATAATAGAATAATATAATTTTTCAACCTAATATGTTTATAAAAAAATTAATACCTTATTTATTAAATATTTTTTTAACGAAATTTAAAATACTTACATAAAATAATAATAAAGTATAATGAAATATTTTGTTTAAAAAATGATAAATGTAATTAAGATAAAATCGTATGTATGAAATTGTTGAGATTTTTTATCAGTGCCTAAAAAATAACATGATTAATAAAATTTATCTCGAAAAGAGAATATGTATGTATGTATACATACACACACATATATGTGAATGAATATATGTATATGTACTTGTGTATCAATATATATCTATATAATATGATATAAATAGATAGACAGATAGCACATGTGTACATGAGCTTACATTTTTTTTTAAATTAAAAGTACTAGCTTCCACAAACAGTGTGTAAAACAAGCCAATGGCATTATGCGCGATTTAAAATATTTATCACTAATTGACCATGTTGTTACATGTTACAAGTAAACATAATATGTTGGGGTAGATTATTTACAGGAGTTAATGTAAATCGGATTAGTACTTGATCCACAATGATCAACCGGCCATAAAACTGTTATTTCGATTAATACGTATGGACGGACACGTATAGTATGATGCGGAATAGAACACAAATCCCTAAAGACCCTCTCGGGGACTGCACCGCGGCCAACCAGCCAGTGGGTGGGTCGAGCCGAGTGAAATTTATTTTACACATTACATAAATCCAGAAGAAGACGAAAAAAATGGTTCCCCAGCGACATATGAAGTGAGTTAGTTAGAGGGTTATTGATGAATGATGGAAAGAGACGGTACTAGAGTCATCATAATGGCGTAGCTGATACGTGTATATATGGGAGATGATAGTGTATGAATGTGTGTGTGTGCGTTTGAGTTTGTTGCATGTCGGGTGAGATGTCGTAGGGGAAAGTTTCCGGATATCCCGTAACATTGTAAGAAAATTCAGAACGGGAGATCATATTAACATATTTTTTCTGTTCCAGTTTGAAAACTGAAGTTGCAAAAAAGGTCTTTTATATATCTTCCCTTTTATATTTTTTAACAACGTATGGAGCAGATGTAGTCTAGACAGACTTCTTTTAAAATGAATGTCACTGAGTTTATATTCAGTCGTAGATTTTTCTTAATGAAATTTTTATCAGATTTCGTCGAGTACATCTAAAACTTAGTGACAAACAACTAAATCTATTGCACTGTCGATTCTTATATAAATAATTTCAATATATTTTTATTCAACATTTAAATTCTGTAAATATAAAAAAATATTAAAATAAATTCAATAAGAAATAAATTTCAATTTAGGGAATTTATAAAATCAGTCATGGTTTATTAATTTTATATATATATATATATATATATATATATATATATATATATATATATCTTAATTAAGAGTCTCAAGTTATTTATATATTTGTATCTTACCATAGTTCAACATAATTTAACAAGATACCAATATACGAATGACTGGAATTTCTAATTAAAACAGTTAATTAGAAGTACGTAAGAACAGAAGAAAACATGATTCATTTATACTCAAATTTTAAAATACTTTATATCATTAAAAAAATACTAAACTTAATATCTGTATAACAGAATTTTTTAGTATTATAATCAACAGTTATATACAATTTGAGAAGACATTTCATAAAATAAATAATAAAAGTCGAACTAAAACTATTTCGAAATTCCTATGATTCATTAAAACGAATATAGTTTATGTATATTAAATTGACGACATAAAGCTTTCTATCCTAAAAAACAACTCCTACTATCCCCTATACATGTGTGTACTCTGTAGTCGTTATAATGATGAAACCTTTTGTGTTCCTGTTTTATTATATTGTAAAAATTATCTCTTTATATCGAGTGGACGTTATCTCTGCCTTTTGAATATTATTCACTCAGACCGTAATAAAACGTGGATAAAATATGGTTAGAATTTTGTAGTGATATTTTATAAGATATATATATATATATATAAATGTAATATTGATGTATACAAAAAGAACTTAATACTTTTATTATATGGGCGTTAAAAATATTTTTGACTTGCTGTTGTAAAACGATTGTTAAAAAATGGTTTGTGATATTAAAGAAAATTATTATTTTCTAGTAAAAACATATTTAAGAAGCTTACTACAAAATGTATTTTGCTTTCAAATAATATATATAGAAATATTATTTATGTTTTTTCAAGAATTACTTTTATAAAAATTTATTTTACATTTGACTAAAATGAGGTGTTTCTAAATATAAAATAATAACGTTTTATTTCATTTCAATTACATAAAAAAGTCTTATTTAAAAAAAAAGAAGTTTTATATTATATTATTTTATTATATACTTAATTAAATATTATAAAAAATATTTTTTTTTCAAAACTATTGATATTTACAAAATATATTGTGTTTTATTTTAATAATTTGTTTTGTTATACAAAATAAAGTTCTCTAAAGCTCTTTAATCTTTTGAAACAGTTTTTACTAACATTAATATTTATTTATAGTTCATTCGGGTGGAAATATATTATTTTTTTATATGTATGAATATTTTAAAATTGTCACAGCTATTACATATTTTATCAAATTTTTCTTCTTGAGTTCTTTAGAAGAAAATTGATGTAGATATTTCCATCTGATTAATTTTTATAAATCAATATATATATATATATATATATATATATATATATATATATATGTATTTATTTATGACTATTTTATAATGAGTATATTTTATAGAAGAGAAGAATGTTTTATTGACGTTGAGTATTTTTTCAGTACCTTGATTTATGTATTTATCAAAAATGTATTATTCACATTTACGTTCTATTGGGTTTTATGATTATATATATATATATATATATATATATATATATATATTGTTTGAAATGGTAGTATATATAAAATACATAAAATATACAAGAGTGTAATAAGAAACTCACACATTCGCATAAAAACGAAAGACAAATACGTACATAGAGTGATGGAAGAGATCCACACATCTACAAACATAATAAACATAGATTCGCACATACAAACAGAGCGAAACATGAGACGTCAGCATGTTGAACTGTTATCCCACAACGAACGAACCAACTACTTTTCCATACATAGAGCATTTTCGTGCAACGCTCGCAAAGTCAGCTTCGCCAATGATGAAAAATATCGACGTTCGCCGCGAACTTTCTTCCCGTTCTCATCGACTGTTCGAACCGTACGGACCTGAGGTTCACTTCTCGGACGATGAATAAATTGTTTGTTGACTCAGTGTTACAATAGTACGTTCGTTCGTTCGTTTCGTATATACGAAAAACGGCTGAATCTGACTTTAAATAGTTTTATTCTGCTCGACTTGCTGCTCTCGCGCAGGTTTGACATTTTATTCAAAGTTCCGAATAATTGATGGAATTGTCAGTCTCACCGTTTCAAATACTTGAATCTTTGATAAGTGGATTTTATGAACTTAAAAACTTATTCGACCATATATTTTTTTCGTATACATACATACATATATATATATATATATATATATATATATATAAATTTATGACCAAAAAAATCATCCACAATAATAATATTTCAAAAATGTATTTCATAATTTTTAGTCATCATAATTCTTATTGATCAAATAAAACTATATGCATGCAGAAAATAAATTGAATTAATTTATTGTTTAAATATTTGATTAAACTATTGCTACAATTTATATAAAAATTAAAATTAATAAAATGTAATTATCACACACACATACACACACACACACATATATATATATAAATAAAAAACGCAAAACTTTTAAAACAATTTTGGTATATAAAAATAACCAATTATTATTCCATATCAAAATCAAAAAAATAAATTATTTGAGAATCATTATTTGATCATTTTTGGTTAAAATACGATATTTTAAAAAAATAATTTGTATAAGAGATGGTGATTTTTTTAATAAAATTAGTTGAGTAAAAACTATGACAATAAACTGAACTTAGAAAAAAATTATGAAATAATAAATTAAAATATTTTTCAAATAAAATATTTAATTAAAAACTTAAACAATAATGAATGTTAGAAGAAAATAATGATAATTATATTTTTTAGTATTATTTACTGAATTATCAATCAGATAAAACTTTTTCATTTTCTTTAGATATTATGTAAAAAAATAATTTAATAAACACTCATTAAAATATGAACTGATAAAATGATATCAAATTATATTTTTATTAGTATATTTTATGTCTTGAAGTCGTTTTTAATATTTTCCATATAGTTTTTAGATTATATATATTAAAATTGTGATTAAAGTATATGAAATAAAATAATACATTAAAAAATAAAATATAACTATTTAATGTTCGAAATGAATTAAATGTGGATTTTATTTTAAAACAATCATATAAAGAGTTATATAGTTATTTTTATTTCTGTTGATCTGTTATGTTCGTTGATATTATAGTTTTACTTTTAAAATTATTATAAATAGTTTTTTTTAAAAAAAATAATAATCAATATATATTTATAAAAATCGAGATAAATATTTATTATTCGCAAATTTAAAATAATTGCTAATAAAAAATAATCTAGAAAAATCAAAAAATATGAAATGTTATCGAATATAGCTCGGTCGATAAAAATACTTTGTAGATTTTAAAGAATACAAGTGACATGTGGTTCTCACTTAACATTGTTCGTCACATCGCCATGCAAATTGGTGTTCTGTGTAGGAAAGCACGTTCCAAGGTAGAAATGTTTTGATATTTTCATAAATAGAAAATGTATTGCGTGACTTCGCATTCAATGTATCGTGTGAAAATTTCAGCGCAAAGAAGATATACTAATACCGATTGCACTACGAAAACACATTAATATTTGATAATTTAAATTTAATTGTAATTACAGTTTGATGTGTTTCTCTACCATTTTCGTTATGGATTTTCATTAACGAATCGATTAATATGTTCGGATAAATTATTTAATCATATTATGATAATCATATGTATAATATTAACATATTTACATAGATAAATAAATACATATAAATTTATATTAATTAGAATAGTGAATCAATATAAAAATAATTTTATATAAATTTTCAAAATTGAAACATATAATACAACTTGAAATATTTTTTTATAAATCAATTTATATTTTTTACCTTAGATTCTATTTTATTCTTTCAATAATTGTACAGAAAATTTAATTTCTAAATTAATAAAATAATTAAAATATTCGGAATTAAATCGTTACTTCTCAACAGTTCTACTTTAAATGAAAACTATTTGTTAACGTAAAAGCATATTTCAAAGAAAAATAATAGAAAAATGTATATAAAATAATTATTTCTGTCACTCAATAACTTTATCAATTAAATTAGAATTGTATTATAGTTCAATTTGAAACTTGTAACGAAAACAAATTTAGTTATAAAGACTAGTTCAAAAAATAAAACATTAGAAATTATTTTAATATTCTAGGAATTAAGAAATTTAATGAAATACTTAACTTTAATTTATAATGAAATTTATTTTATCGATTCTTGTAAAGATTCATGATTTTTAATTAATTTATTTATGATGATAAAAATAAAAAGAACTGATCGATTTATTAAAATATTTCATTTTTAAAATGTAGTAAAATTTTTGTTCAAAGATAATTAAGATTTATCGCTTTCAACAGCATTTAGTCAAACGATCAGGAAACAAATCGGAAATTTAAATAGTTTATTTTTATAACTTGATCAATAGCAATTCAACGCTTGATATAATTATTAAACACCAAGTAAACGTTCCAATCAAACATTTCTTTTAAACAAGCCAATTTTGTACAACACTTCTTATCCATTTAACAGATATTATATTACCGTATATATTTCATGCCTTAATTCCTTTTAACTGCTATCCTTACACTATCTCTGCGTCACAACCGGGGGACTTCGAAGAAGAAATTTAGAATCTCTTTTAATCAAATATTTATTGCTACTACGTGATCAATCTTCTGTACTCGGCTCGAGTTATACTTTTTTTTTCTTTGCGTTCAACACATTTTACTGCAAAAAATATTTTACACGAAAAAGTGTTTAAAACTTGTTTTTAACGACACCGATGCGGGAATATATTATTTAAATAGTGAATTTACGCACTAGTGGATTAAAAGCGTGTAGAAAAAGTCAGTAGATTTTTTTTGACATAAAGCTTTTATCTTCGAAGAATTTAGAAGAACGTATATCGTTTATATTGTAATAAAATTACAAATTGCGCTAATAAAACTGATATGGTTTTCTAATATACACTTGTGTATTTTTTAAACGTGTTTATAGATTGTTTAAAGAGATATTTTGATTGTGTGAAATATAATTGAAGTTTAATCAGAGTTTTATTATTTTTCAATGACAAAATTTGTTCAATATTTTAATATGAGTAGTAATTAATCTAAAGAAAAAATCTCATAATATAAATAGTAATTAATTTAATTTCTATGAGTAGAAACAAAGCATCTTTTAAAAACTGTATTTTTTTGAAAAAAAACATAATGTGATTTTATTTATAATTTAAATTAGTTTAGTTATATGAGAAATATTAATTTATACCTAACTTAATTTTCAACAACTAATTATAAATAAATAACAAATATTTAAATATAACAATTGTTCATACTTTAAATAAACAATTTTCTTTAAATAAAAAATAATCATAATTAAATTATCATTTTTATGTTTAACCAAACGCGAATTCATTAAAAATTAATTAAAAAAATATAAAAAACAAATATTGCAAATTTTTTATTAATAATTGATTAAAAATGATGTTATAAAGTAACTTAATTGATTTTATTACATTTTTATCAATTAAAACATAAATTAATTAGATATTTTATAAAAGAAGCAATTTTTTATAAAAAAAATATTCATAATTATTCAGAACGTTTTAAAAAATTGAAAAATTATATTTTTTCTATACCTCTGAAGTTTTTTGCAAATATTTGAAATACTAATTTATTTATTTATTGAAAAAAATGTGATCAATATATTATTAAATTTTTTATGGTTTATTCCAATTTTCAACTAAAAGACATAAAAAATCAAAAATTTAGATACAGTTAATTTGTTCTATTATAAATACAGAAATTAATTATTCGAAAAATTAATATTTAATTATATAACATTTTGCATAGTGAAATTACAATAAATTATTTAATCATTTAGTTGATTATTTAATACTGGGATTATTTTATTACATTAACTGCTAAATTGAATCTTTAAATTTTTATAATGGAAATTAAACTCTAATTATAAGTGAATTTAATCTAATTGAATTATACCGATTAAATCATTTTAATAATTATATATATATATATATATATATATATATATGCAGGGCTTTTATAGATCATGAAAAGTGTTTAATTTAGTTAACATCACATTTCTGAAGAAATAAGTAAATAAAAATTGACTGGAACTACTCGAAGAGATGTACAAAAATATAACAATAAAAATCAAAATTAAAAAAAACATTTAAGTAGAATTAGAGGGGGAGGGATAAAGAGACAATTTGTGCAAATTATTCAATGTAGTTTAGGACATGTAATGAGAAAAGAAAACTTTAAAAATAAAGGAATAAAATATAAGATAACTATAGTACAATAACTGATATAGTAGAACAAGTAAAATTACTGAAACGAATATAGGAAGGGCATATAACAAAAAGAGAAGACAATAGATAGACAAAAATTATTATGGAATGGAGACTAAGAGATAAAAGGAAATCAAGAAATTTCATCAAGGATCAAGTGAAAAATTTTCGAAGAATAATAAAGACGTTGGTTAAAAAAGACAGGAAAAAGTGAAAATGTCTCAAGAAAACATTTAAGAACAGACGGTAATATTCGATGTGGTTTTCGATCAACAGTGGATTAATTTAAACTTCGATGATATAGATTAAATAATCTTTTCGTAAATACTGCTAAAATATTTATAGAGGTTTAAATAAACTATTTTAACTTTTATTCATACATTTCACAAAAATGCTTTGAGGAATGTTTAATTAATTATGAAATATTTCGAAATAATCTTGAATATTTTAAGTTTTATAGTGAAATTTCATTATATTTTATCGATATATTCCCGATCTAATAATAAGGTTATTGTATTAAAATTTGTACTGATCCGTTTTTTTTTCAAAAAAATGTATACATAACTAGAACCACGTTGTACCAAAAATAAATTCGAATGTTGACCTCAATTCTCAATATCAAAGTTTTATTTATCCATTACTTATTCTCAACGTTCCATTGCTTGAAAAGTTCACAAGTTGGGCACAGTGCTACGCTTGTATTGCTGCTTCCTGTTGGCCTGCGGCTGTGTGCCAGATAGTACAGTTGGGGCAGCGCCGGCACAAGCATTGGCGGATTACACACGAAATATCGGAAAATCAATTTAAGCTTCCTTCTACTTGTTTTGCGGTTATTGTTTTGAACTTTGAACGTTAAACAGTGTGATTATATCGAATGACTGTGTTGAACTGGAAAAAATGTGATAAGAAATCTTCATTATCTTCTTTCATTTCGGTTTTATTTTAAAGTTTTCTTTAAACAAAGTATTACTTCTATTCCGCACATATAGAAGGATTTTCACGAAACTTTATTCGTTCGAATACTTTTATTTATATTCTGTTTTTATTTAAAAACTTTCCAATCTCTTCTTCAAATACGTTACATACAGTTAAAATATATGTTTGATTTTATAATTTGAAAACATAAAATAGGATCTGTTAAACATTCCATAAAATTGATAATAACGACGAATAATTTCTTTTCTCTATGACAAAAAGATCATAGCATAAAAATTATAATAAGCTGAAGAAAGAGAGATTCTAGAGCTTAGAAAGCTCTTCTTTAAATCTCTTCTTAATATTTATCTTTATTAATATTTTTTTTTAAAAAAAAACAGTTTAAATATTTTTCTAAATTCTATACTTATTTCTATTACAGTTTAGTATAGATTTAATAAAAAAGATTTATGATTCAAAACTATAGAATTTCAATATAGATCGTTAATTTAGATAATTTATTTGTTTATATTTGAAACGATATTCACAAAACAGTGAATAATAATAATAATCACGAATGAGATTTATGTGTTCATGCGAATATTTCCTATGCATAATATATTTATTATTAGATTAGTAGTAGCAAAATTTATATTTATGTCAGAAAATGGTTCATGCATAATATGTTCATTATAAAATAGCCGTCGTCTATCGGTCGAATATTTTATCTTCGATCGAAACGATTACATGTTTAGAATTTTTGATCAGATTCACGTGGATATTTTTTTCTGTTATTTAAATGAGCGATTGATACAGATATGGTCTTTTTCTATCTACTTGTTTCATATTTTTCATTTTATAATTTATAGCTTTGTCGGATTAAGACATTATTTTTAGAATATTTAATCAGTATTTTATTTTATTCTTATCAATATTAGAAATTATCATACGAAGAAATTTGTTATTGACAAATTTATTTTGTATGTCAATTTATAATCATTAAGGAACTAATATACATAAATATATGAATTGAATTCTTTTAAACTCTACATGATAAAAATTATAATATTATCATAAAAAATAAGAAAATTATCAAAAAAAAAAATACATAAAAGTAAATTTAAATTAATATTATTTTTCTGAATTTTTATATGAAAAAATTATTCTATTATTAAATAAAATTGTAAGTAAACTATTTTTTTATAACTCTATTAAATAAAAAATCAATTTTTAAATTATCTTACCAGAAAAGGTTATCTGAACAAGTTGAAACACTTACCTGTAATAAAAGAAAGAAAATTATTAAAATCAATTTCAAATGTAATTAAATAAATCAGTAATCTAAATCGCTTATTAAAACATAATGAGTTTTATATGATAATAATTTTAAATAATATTTCACTTTCTCGTCGATGTGTGATAATTTCCAACTCGTCTACCGTACGATTCAAATCCTTTTTATACCATATTTTAGAGATATGCTAATACGACTTTCAGCGAATACAATTACTATTAATAGACGAATAATCTACTTTATATGTTTTGACATTTCCGTTTAATATTTACTAGGTAAATTCCTTTATTCTATGTATATGTATGGGTAGAACAGCTATCATTTACTTAATTTAGTGAACGTTATAGAAACACCACCGGCCTCCATAACTGAGATCAGGGTCAACCATTTGTCAAGTGGAATTTTAGCAACGTTAGAGTTTAAATAAATCACTTCATATAAATGGTCACACAATTATGATAGTGTTTACTTGGGATGTATTTATTTAATTAAAATCGTCGTGAGGAAATAGTTATGACTTTATCTTATTTACGTTACTGATTATGTTACATCGTTAGAATCGTATAAAGGAATTACGTTTACGCTTCGAAACGGTTATAAGTTTTGAAGAAGGGGTTTTTATTTTATATATTCTTTTAAAAATATTTACATATTTAGTAAAAATATTTTTTCTCAAAAAATGAATATATATTAAATCATCAGAAATAATTAATTTAATTAGTTAAACACTTTTTCAAAACTTAAATTTTTTTATAACTATTAATAAATATTACTAAAAAAATATATATTTTTATGTTACTATTTATTTACATTTGTTGTCAAAGTAATAATTAATGATATTAGTATAAATAATAATATATTTATAACTGAGAAAAACATGTTAATATATTTTTTATAATATGTATTTTAATTTATCTCTTTTATAAAATGTAAATAGATAATTATTATTCTATCGTATTTGAATAAAGTTACTTATACGATTAAACCCTTTCGTAATAGATTAAATTCAGTTTTATCCTATTATCGTAACACGTTATCCCATCTTTGAACCTTGTCTAATCTTTGTTAGGTATTGGAATTATCGGTAATTTTCTTCCTGTGATGTATTCTGTCTAAACTACTAAAGGTCTTTTGTTTTAAATTGCTATTATCTATGAAGTTGAATGAATACTTGTTTACTTATTGTACTGTTTTTTTCAATAAATAATTTACTAATAGTTCAAACTCCAAAAATATTATAATAAATAATTTTAAAATACATTTCTTATATCTGAAAATTTTTGGTTCGGTTTTTGAAATGATCAAAATTATCTTTCAAATTTTTTCCTATATCAAAATATTTTTTTCTCAAAAATAAACTCTTATGTTTGTTAAGAAAATCAATCTGTTGCAGTGTTTGTTATTGAAAAATGAAACCTTTCAATTGATATTTTTATAAAAAACGGAATCATAAAAAACCAAGAAAACATCAAACATAATATCAATTAGGTACATGTTTATGTTATTTTTCAAAAAAACGAATTCGAAAAAATGCCCGAACGTAGAATCGTATCCTTAATTGGATGTAATGGGGCTTTGTCTGTAAAATGAGGGTATTCCAATGTCCGATACCGAATGTTCAGTTTGTTGACGTATCTATTCAAATGAAAATAAGCCTTTTCTGTGAACCGAATATTCGCTTCAGTAGATTTCAGTTTCCGCTCAATATATTATAAAAGTCTGGAATTTTATCTCATATGTTACAGTTGTTTTTCAATTCAATAACGAAACGTTTTTATCTTTTAATCTCAATTAGATTTTATTCTTTTATTTGTTTTAGTATTATATTTGAAACAATGTTTGTTAATAAAGAATTAAATTGAACAAAGTTAATAAAATCAAATTATGATTCGTTTTATTTATCAAAACATTAAACTTGAATCATTTGATAACCACAGATAGAATAGATGAAGAGAGAGCGAAAGACTTAAATTTTTATAAATTACCGTTGAGAGTACAATCTCGTGAACGTCAAAAAAATAACAAAATGTATCAAAATATCTTACTATAACGTTCTAAGTATCGTAGCGATAAGAATCGAGCATATGGTTTAGCTGACGTATATAAGATGAGAGTGTAAGGCTAAAGAATGTATGGTCGATCATGTCGTAAAAATGATTTATGATAGTTTAGGTGTGAAGAAGAAACGAACGATGAAAAATTGAAGAAAGGTGTGTATCAAAAGGATGTTAGTTGAAAATTTTGCGAACACAAACGAATAATACTTGCATCGTTTATAGGCATATTTTTTATATATTAATGTAATAAAATGTTTTACAAAATATGATATATGGATTGAACATATGTTTTCATTTTGATTACAAACATTGTTTTTTATACATATATATATATATATATATATATATATATATATATATATTCTTATACAATATTGAACAGTAAATTTCAAAAGAACACATGCTAAAGATTATTTAGTCAAACAGGATTTTCTTCAAAAAATTATTAAATCACTAGGAAAAAGCTAAAAGTGTTATAAATAAAAACATATAAAATCTTATAGTTTTGTCGAGTAAATCATTATTGAACTTCACTGAAGCTGAAGATATTTAGTGAATAAAATAAAAATACTATTCACCTAAAATTATCAGTAATTAAAAATTGTTAGTTAAAAAATCAAAAAGTAACATTAAAGGAGATTGGATTATATAGTATAATTTATAAGAGACTTGTTGATAAACGATATTTTATCCATAAATTATTTTTGTAAAAAAATTAGGAAATATTTTTAAAATCCAGAAAATTAAATTGAATTTTCAAGTATTTAATTTATTTGTTTTTTGTTTTCAAAAAAACATATTTAGAAATTAAATAAACCTGTACTGAAACGTGTATAAAATTTAAACGTATGAACTTTAAACATTTATGGTTGAAAAATATATTCATTTACGTTACAAGAATTATATTTTTTTAATATATTTATAAACATATATATAAGTATCTACAAATAAAAATTTAATGAAAAAATATTTTCTAAAGATTTGTAATTACCATAATAAATTATGTTGAGAAATGGCTATAACAACTGTTTAATTTAATGGAGGTAAACTGAAATATGAATAAAAATAATATATCTTAATTGTATTAAATATTTTACTATGAAAAATAACCAAAGGGCAATTGAATTTTTTAAAAATTTATATTATATATATATATCGTATGAGTATGTTATTTTTTGTAATAAATAATGCGTCGTTATTTTTTAATTAAAAATACCCGATCGTATGAACATTACCTTCCAGTATTAATGTTACATGATATTAGCAGCTAATACCGTACATAAATTTAAATAAAACAAATAAAAATATGTAAATATTTGAATTGAAACATGAATCATCGATGTAAAATTTTCGGTTTAATAAATGTCATTTTACCGCAACATGTTTTAATCATGTGTATCATACAAAACGTAAATGGTATTCACTATATTTTTGATCGCATAAATCACGATACTGCAATATTATATGTTGATTCAAAATGCAAACTGATTGCTGAACAACATGATTCAACTGTAATTAAACGTGAAATATATTTCTCTTTTATGACAGTTATGTGTAATTACCGAATAAAAAGAAAATGATTTAATTGTAAATTTCGAGTATTAAATGCACTGTTAATTGAAAATTTTAAAAAGTTCCTGTACATTTTCGAGTACGAGCTTTTTTCTATTTATTCAGTGTGGACTGATATTTATAATTGTTATTGTGATTTAAAAGATATATGGAGGTTTTAGCAATAGTCAAATATTATTTATTGTTTTTAATACGGTTTTTTATTTTCATATAAATTTTATGAATGGGAATAAAACATTTATTTTAAATTTGTATTATATATATATATATAATATTACAGTGATATTTTGTGTCTATATTTTTTAATTATAATAGTATTTTTTTAATATATTTTAATAAATTTAAAAAATTGTATAAATGAAACTAAATAAAGAATATTTTAAGGTGTAAAATATATACAATAAAAAGATTTTATCAAAAGTACATTTTCCTTTTCTTGTTTACAATTTTATTGTCGATATTCATACAAATCTGACTAGATGTATGATAATAATATCCGATAATAAATCTCGAGCAGTAAAAGAAAAAAAATATTTTTCATCCGATTAAGTTAGCGTTACATCCATTTTAATAGCTCGGAGAGAAAAAAATTCATAAAATATAATCCCATTTTAATTTTCTTCTTATTCGAGATTTTGACAATAAAATTTTTATTATTACTTTCCTCGCACAGAAAGAAAGTCGTATTTAAAATATTAACATATTCGAAATGCTATCTTTCGTACAAGCGAATCCGAAATATCGTCGCCATCCACCAATTCACATTTTATGCGAAGAAATGTACATATACATTTTTTTCATATCGCGATTTTACATCTTCTTGTTATGATAATAATTTTAATCCCATCGGACAGATAATTCAGAGAAAAAGACCACTTCGTTTCAACATAAATCCACGAAGTTGAGAGTTGTGCGACTGCACACTCGGCATTTTAATGTCTACATTAACCCGAAATGTAATCGTATTTTATACAAATGTAGCAAATTCTGGTCTCTGTATCTGATACTCAAATTGAAATGGCGTGCCATCGCTAAATTGGGTTTATGCGCAAAAAATTACGGACATCTATTTGAATTTGATGTCGCTCTGTCGAAGTTTTTAAAAATATCACTGATGCATTTGTGGGAAAAAACGTATCGGATTTATCAGATATAATTTACTTATCCCTACAAAAATTCAGTTACTAATATGCGGTGAAATCAATTCGAACGCTTTCAAAAATATCCACAAATATCCTCGAAAATATGTAAAATTTAAGATTTGTATCCAATATACATTTTAATAATCATAATAGAATTATCGATGAATATAATACATTTGTAATTAATTTATTCTGAACATATTCCTCATTTTTTATTTATTAATTCAGTACTTAATGTCATCGGTTCATTATTAAATAAATTTACATCATCTAATAATTTTCTCAGATTCCAACACTACATTATTTTTAATTAAAACAAAAATATATAGTTTGTATCTCTTAAATAACTATTTTTTTTAGATATTAAAATAATTTTATAATATAAAAAATTAATTCAAATATACGACATTTTTACGAAACTCAGTATTCATTTCTGTTTTATTGAAATTCGTATGAGAATAATTAAATAATTTTTCCAAAAAAATATGAGACGTCAAAGCAACAAAAACAGCCGCAAAACATGAATTTTTTGCTACCTACTTTAATATACATTTTTCAGAACCACGAGAATTTTTATAATCTAACAATATTATATTAACAACTATATTTTATATATATATATATATATATAATTTTGGTTTTTATTAAACTTTTATATACAATATTAATTAATTTTTTAAATTCTTTTCATTAATTAACTAACAAAATTGTATACGAAATATATATTCAACATAAATACATTAAAAAATATTGAGAATATTTAGTGAAAAATCCAATTTAAGTTCATATTGATATCAAACCCATATTTAATAAAAATAAGAATGAAAAATGTTGACAATATTTAAATTAACTATTTGTTGTTAATTTTTATTATATATATATATATATATAAATTTTTTGTATAAATGAAAAATTGCTTGTTCTTGATACTTCAATTAGTTTCTCAGTATTATTTTTTCAATATAAATCAAATGAAATATTTTAAAAAATATAATTAGTCACGTATTATAATTTATTTTTCCTAATGATTCATAAGCTTCTTATTCTTGAAAAATCCTACCCACTTATATTTATAAATAAAATCTGTAAAAATATATAACCATTTCGAAAACAAAATGAAGTATTAAAACCTGTGTTGAAATAAATTTATTTTATTTCAATTTCATTTATTTTTCTATATAATCATCATTTATAAGAACACATTTTTCCAAGTGCTTTAAAATGATATAAACTCTCCAGCTTATTTTTAGCTACACAGAGTAGCTTAAATTTCTGTATCTGACAAAAATGCTAATATTTCAACTTCTTCAAATTTTTGAACAATCAATAGTCTGAAGTGTTAAGATTGTAAAAACAATCGTCAATTTCAGACTGACATCGTCTTCGTTGTTTATTGACTGATACGTTCTGGCATTGTCATGATGCAATAAAGTGAACTTTTGCAGTCTAACTCTACTGATATGTTTCTTGAGTATTTGTGAAGTTTTACATTTTTTTTTGGTGTGAATGATTCCATTTGTATTATAATAAAAAGTAAGCACTTCTTTCTGTATTAAGAGAACTGTTTTAAATTTATTTATTGTAAAATTATGGTTATAATGTTACAATGAATGTTTCAAGGTATTAATGTTATAATAATCGATGTTCGATACGCAACTTGAATTTTTACACGTTTAAATTAAATAGTTAAAGTTAGAACACTATTTTATCTTAACTACTCATTCCACATAAAAAAGCATCATTGTGTTTTCTATAAATATATTAATGGAAAAATTTATAAATATATCATCAAAGATATTTATTACAAATGTCACAAATCTTTGCAGTACTTACCACCTACACATTTGTATTTCTACAATGCACTCATTTATTTGCACCCACCTGAATATTAATGTAAATATCAAATATTCCACCTACATTAAAATCTGTTGCAGTTATCGGAAACAATATACAGTTTGATTTTATTTTAAATGAAATTTTATGAATAAATATAATGTAGGGTGAATAGAATTATTATTTATCAAACGTGGATATTTTTAATGCTAAATTTTACATATTTCTGAAATATTTATATCACGTGAATATTTTTATTAATTTTTTAAATACCTTTTAATTTTTATTATTTTTTTATTGTAATAATAACATTCTTTTTACTAATCGATACTTCGTTAAAAAATAAATACTTGGCTTGTTAATTATTTTCGTTTATTTATTACGTTGCTTAAATAAAACTCATTACTTTCTATCAGAGTTAATGAGAAAATAAAAGATTTGATTTGAATTTAAAACACTTTGGTGCGATTAAATAGGATAATTAAGTAGCAAAGATGGTTTCTTTCAAATTTATATTGCTTGTTTTTTAATTGGATTACTTGAACCTAATTATATAAATTTATTATTTTTTTTAAATGTTTATATAGAAATATTTTTCAAAATATTTCATTTTCAGATTTTTAATTATATTATATATTATTAATTGTCATTTCCTATTCATTAATAAAATCAATTTTAACCTTTTTTTGTTTGTATTAATCAAATTATTTAATTGTTATATTTTTTTAAGATTTATAACAATGTTTGTCACTTGAAAATTTTTGTAAATAAAATTTCTTTTTCTTAAAAATAAAATAGCACTATAATTACGAAATATATTTATTGTGATTTAAACGAATTTTAGATTATAGTGTTTGTGTTATAAATAATAACTTTTATGATTAAATTTGATAAAAAATATATTCGTTTTCGTATAAAAAATCGCAACGTTTAATAAAGTTATTAAACGACGACACTTTCACCGCTTATAATATTTTATACAAACCCATAACTTATCGCATATAATTACTTCGTAAAATTGTATCAGATAATTAGATCAACCTTACATGTATATGTTCCACAATGAGCCGAAAGTTATTATAAAATCAATCAGTAGACAATTTAGCGAAATTTCAGTAGTACGGGAGAGCGTGTATTTAGTTCGTATCTCGTTCGAATATAGTTACCAGTTCACGGAGCTAAAAACCAGTGTGCAGTGGCTATTTTGCATATTATCAACGCTTTTGTGTTTACCATGTATTTTCAGATAAGTGCCTACTATCTACACTTAAATAACATACAATTTAGTTTTTCGTCTACCTAACACGACACATTAGCTTGTTTTCTACAACATAATATCACCTTTATATGCGTCACGGGACATATTTACAGAAAGTGGCCAGCAGTTATGCGTTTGAATACGGTACGGTTAAATATATATATTACTGATTACTCGAATATGAAAAAAAATACGTATGGAATTATCTGCTAAGTTATATTTTTCTCTAGACCAAATAAATGTATATATTTACTATTTTAACTTTTATAAAATACGCCATTTATGTTGATATTTACTTTTATGGTAATTTTTCTTTACATTATCTTATACATATAAAAAATCATGTAAATATATAATAACATTTTAAAAACAATATTGATACAAAATTTGAACATTTGTTGATAAAATCGTGACATTAATCGAGTTTAACAGAAAATATTATTGACCTGAAATTCGTTTCGTTTCCTGATCGAACAGATAGATCGAAATCGCATTTCAACACAAACGGTATCGATCATATAGCATTCTGAAAGATTGTCAATCAAACGTCAAATATTCATATCACTAGATGAAATAATTTGACGTGTCCAATATTTTATCGGTTTACCAATATCGTGTAACTTTTCGTTTGAACAACTAAAAAAAATATTATATATATATATATATATATATATATATATATATGTATATATAATATTTATTTGTCGTTGAATAATCCTGTTTAATATTAGATATGTTGAAAATGTACAATATTTCACATTCAAAATAAATTAAAAAATAAAAGGAAAACATATTTAAGCGTAAAAAAATTTCATTAAAATGTTGTACGTCAAAATTATAAATACATATTCAAAATATTTACACAAAAGATATAACACGGTCAACTGTTGGCTATTATTCAACAAACATTGTACAGAAGCTTGATGGTTCGTTTGGCTGTTGAATACCTATGTCAGTCAATTTCAAGCGGGAAGTCAGCATGAAACAAAACAGAGAAATAAAAAAATCGCATATATATGCGTAAAAACGCGTACGATATCTCATATATACATACATATAAATATATATATATAATTTAAGGGTATGAAAAACTTTTCATTATTTCCTAATCAATTTTCGTTATTAATTTTTTAAAAATTAAACACTATTTTTAATAAAAATATTTTCTAGAATTTTTAACTGTTTTTTCCAACTTTAGGCAAAATGTGGATATCGCGTTAAAAATCCTCGTCCTTTATACAAATAAAATCACTGATCCATTTTTAATACCTCTACAAAAGTACTTAATAGATATACCCCAAAATTCCACACCATACTAGACGAAATAATTTAATAAACTGAAATTAGTTAAAGCAATATTTAAAAAATACACATGACGGAATAGTATTTCTCATTGCAACTCTTTTAGAGAGATATAATACAGTGAAACGTTTTTAGAATCAACAATGACGTTATTCTGGAAGATATAACTTTGTCTTTTTTTTGCAGAGTGTTTCTATTTTTAAATGACTCTTTCGTCCACTAGCCTCAATTGTTAACTATTTCAGTTTATGGTGACTAGTTGACTTTGTTACAATATTTTATAATAAACAATTCCATATATACCACATCAAACAGACAGGAATGTCTTATGTTAATGGCTATTTTGTTATGCTAGTGAAGTATATTTTTTGCTAGAATTTATTTACGACTTAATTTTTGTTCCATATTGCCATAATATATTAATTTTTCATTTATTCTCACTATAAGGTACAAAGATTTTTTTGCTGTTGGTGATTGAACAACGAAAGCAAATGTTAATTTAGTTATCAATAACATTTTTTTGTAAATTATGTGGATTCCTTGTCCTTCTCTTTAAATTTTCCTGCAGTGACATTACCAAACTACTCAATTGTATCTCCTGCAATTAGTTAGAACATTTTTTTTATCTTTCAGGTTGAATTTATTGTTTTTAAACTTCTGAAACCACTCATAACATGATCTGTATATTATAGCATAATGATCATAAGTATATTAAATGATTCTGGTGAATTTTCAGTGGTTTTATGTTAATTAAATATTTTTTTTAATTTATTTGCTTCTAATTATAACAAATTAGAGATGTGTTTATATTAACAATAATAATTTTATAGGGGTGGATTGGGAATTTTTTATTCAGATTTACCAATATTGACAAAATAAACAAATGTAAACAGAAACGCTAATCAATATAAATTTTAATGCTAGATAAATGTCAACAGTGGAAACTTGTATATTAATATTATATAAATTTCTGTTTATTTTAATTTATAATAACATTTCTAGTTTTCTAAAAATCACATTCAATAATAAACAAACATTGTTAATTTAGATAAATGATTTTATACGATTTTGGTAAATGTTTTTAAGAAGTTATTTTATTCTTCATTTCAATATAGTTCAAATACGTATATGTGTATGTATATGTGAATGGGTAGTGGCTGTATCTACATAAGTATATGTATGAAGTCAAATACGTAAATGTTTTTAATAATTCATCGCGAATCACACAGAAGCACATACACTGATCTTCGTAATCAGATTACAATCAGACCGCTCCATATCCTCTATCAAACATCCCGCATATAAATCTCGTAGATTAAATTAACAAGACCGACGAACCCTAACCAATCAAAGACCCGAAACAAAACGAAATCATGGCGGCTCGTTAAAAATATTTTTAATTATTTTTCCTCTGTAGTAACATCGATCTCTTTTGAATCACGTTATAACTGATTATTTGCAAGTATTTAACATATAGCAACATCATTAAAATCATAATTGAATACATAAAGGCCTTTATACGTTCTAATTCAACAAAATGATAGAATGTTCTATTTTTTTAATTAAAATAGATCATTTTTATCTGTTTATAAACTGGAAAAAGAATTAATGTGGTATATTTTTCAACAAAATTTAAATGATACAATTTTAATAAAGAAATAAATAAGCGGATTTTATTTTTTAAAAAGTTCCAAAAAATTAATAATTAGGATAATAATTTGAAAAATTAAAATATGAATAGTTTAAATACTTCAATATAAAGTATAGTTAAATATCTATATTAAGAGTAAATAAAAGTGATCATATTAACATTTCTTTGGCAGTATTTAAAACTAATTTAATTTTTATTGACATATTTAGATAGAAAATATTTCATTCTAAGTATGAATTACAAAATATCAATTAATAGATTAAAATATGAACGTAATTCAAATCTGACCGAAAATTATTTAAGAAATATTTAAACAGTTCTCTTTATTTAATATTTGTATTTAATGTAATGATATTAATATTTTATTTGCTTCATGCAAGTTTTATTAATTCTACACATTAAACCACACTAATGAAAATGTTTATTGAACGTAAATATTAAAACACATTATCGTTGGACTGTTCTAATTTACATTATACTATATATCTATTATAATTACATAAATAATTGAAATATAATACGTTAAGTTTATATAATAAATAGTTTATTATTAGAGATACTAAAAATTATATTTAAATATGTATATATAAAAGAAAAATAAATAAATAGTGAAGAAGTAAAATTTTATTATTATATAAAATCTGTAATGTTTTAATAACTGTATACTGTTCTTAAAATAAATTTTTGTATAAATAATTTTCAACGTTTATAAAGTCAACGAGCAATGAATAAATTAATTTTATCTAAATTATCGATCTTTATTATTATATCTAAATTTTAATGACTTGCGATTATAATTTTTAATTGGATTATACTATACATTTTCCTATGAAATAGCAAATTAATAATTAAAAAATAGATGCATTGTGTTTTCAAAACGCTAATTGGATCAATGTAAATAACTCATCTTTATTCATTATCAAATCGATGAAATATATCAAAGCTTTATTGAAAAACGTAAATACTGGAAATATGAAATAATGCAATAAATAAATAAATAAATAAATATGAACAGAATGTTTAAAATAATATAAACGTAATATTAATTATCGTACGGTGATATTAAACGAAAATAAATACACAGGCTAACAGTAAAAAAATGTAATTTTATTATAATTATTTTATAAATAAATGAGACTTGAAAGCTTAGCATAAAGTTGTTATGTATAATAACGGATTGTTCATATTTGACTCTGGAATCGAATATTTGAAATTAAAATCGAATTTTTGTTCAAGAAAACGTAATTACCATTCTTATTTAATTTGCAGTTTTTGTTTTTCCAATATGAAAAACGCTGTAGGCAATAAGTTAGCAGATAACGAATAAAGGGAAATGTTTTATTAAAAAGAATAAATTTAGAAATTCGAGATATTTTTTCGATTCGACGAATTAAAAATTTCGATTTCAACTATTGAAATGTATTTAATATTTCAATTTTAATTATTGACTTTATAAATTTTATTCGATATTTTAAAAACTTGTTCTCTTTATATATCACATGACAAATATTAGATTGTGGATTAAAATGTTTAAAAAAATCTTATGTGGGTGTACGTGCGTGTGTGATTGTTAATAAAATGAATTTAAAATTTAAATGTGTAATAGAGTAATTAAAATCCATCCACGACACTAATTTCCCAATAATTTGAAAACCATGTCAAATCTGTAAAAAAATATCACATTACTTTTCCGTCGTATTACTTTTTACATCACTAAATGAATATTCAAAATAAAATTAAATCAACATGAATATGAATATCCACGAATTGTACCGAAACCCTTTTCAGACATAAAAAATCGTCTGTGCGCGATAAAAAAATATGTTAATCGATTTTCAGTTTGCGTGAATATACCTACATCTCATTTAGATTTTAAAAGTGTCAAAATCATATTTCCATGTTGACGGTTTAAATCAAACCCTTGTCATATATAAACTCAATTGGAACGACACAGCAATGATGTATCAATAAAGGTGTCTGCAGAATGTAGTACGGTCGAATTTACCAGAGAACACAAGTATATTTTTGCATATAAATGTGTGAATATGCAGTTGACATTTGACATGTTTGTATGTATTTGACTGTATAAACTTGTTGTACGTTATTTGAAATTGTTTATTTTCAGCCGAGTGTACCGTTGTACATTTTATAGATTATCAAGTATGGGTTTGTTTAGAAATAATAATCGACTGTTTTTGTTAGACTGAAATTTGTAATTTATTTAAACGAAAAAGTCAAGTTTCAGTCAATAAGCATTGTTGTTCTTTGTAAAAAAAAACTTGACCATAAACTCAAAAAAATATCAGATTCTTTTATAAAATAAATTATTTTTTTAACAACAATTCGAAAATAAATTGAAAATATGTTTAACTCATTATACATTTTTTGGATTTAAATTATTTTCTTGATATATAAAGGTAAAATATTATTTACTTTAAAAAATACTAACTTGAATTAAATTAATTTCAAATTCTAAATACATCTTTTATATAAAATTCATTAAATTTTTTGAATAAACAACAAATAACAAAATAGGTTTTAAAATATACACTATTTGATTTATAATTATTTCAAAATATTTTGTATAACATTTCTAGAAGATTTAATTAATAATGACAAATGAATAGAAAATTAAATCATTTATTAATTACATTCGTATATAATTCTCTTTTGCTTTATACGAACTGAAAATATATCACTGAGAGATTCCATGACATTTAACTGTCCACTGTGAACTGATTTCCCATTAATATTTAATTAATATGACTGACTAATATTGACACAATTGAATATCTGAGTGTTTTCTGATAAATGAACAAATAATAAAGTTAAATAATAAGTAATTCTATGAAAATGGATATTTAAAAATAATATATAAAGATCTGAATTGTTCTGTTTAAAAATAGTTTTTTTATATATTTTTTTCTAGGATAATAATATGTATATAATTATTTACATATTTTTTTATAAAAAGGAATGTTTTTCCACAAAACCTATTATAAGATAAATCCTTTTTGAAAACAGTTACGTAGCTTTTCAGAACAAAAAATGTTAAGTCGTTCGTAATTTATTTATAAAAGAGAGGAATTTAATAACATGAATAGAAATAAATTTATTTTTATTAAATAATACAAATTGAAATATTTTTAATGAACATGAAATAAAGTTATATTTTTAGTACAATACTTTTTTTTAAAAAAAAATAAATGAATTATTTTTAATAAATTTAGTATAAAATTATTATAACAGTAGTTGATAAAAATATGACAATAAAAAATATTTTAATACCTTTTTATAAAAATATATTTTAAAATGTTAAAATTCACAAATCATATAGATATTAATTCTAAATCAAATAAAGTTAAACTGTAAAAACTTTTTTATATTTTTTATAATTTATATATATATATATATATATATAACTCAATAAAATCTACAAGTTATATAATTTAATCTTGCAGATTTCCTGCGGAATTAAATACTTTACAAGCGTTGTCGAGCTTTACAGAGAATTAATTATGTTTTTATTTATTTGATTGTGTTGTATATATGTATATATATTTATTAGTTACTTTTCAAAGTTTTTGTTATACCATTCGTTCATTCAATTTAAACTCACATATTTAATCAGTTAATCAATACGTTTTTTATATAGATGGATTTATAACTTTTTTAAATTTTAAATAAATAATCATATCTATTAATCAATTAACATGTTATTCAACTTAATTAAATTTAATTTATACAAAAAAATATGTTCTATTTGTAATTTTCAATTTAATTGTTTAATAATATTTTTTCTAAAGTAATTTTTAAAATCAATTAAAAACACTATTATATTTAATTAGTAAAAATATGTAAATTAAAAATATTCTTTTATCTTCATTTAAATTATCTATAAGATAAAAAGAGATGTTGCTGATATGCAAAATTTTATTTAACTGGAAGTTAAGAGTGTTTCTATTGAAAATTAAATGCTGACCTAGTTTCTTAACTCATGAACTTTAGTAGCAAGCGTTCCTTTTTTAAAAAAGATTTATTATTAAATTACAACACTATTTTATATTACGAATATAAAATAAAAGTTGAGTATAATGTATTTTTGATACTTGAAAATATTTTTTTTTAATTCATGATTAATATTATTTATTATTTCATATTTTTTCTTAGAAACGTTCATATTTATTAATAAATAATTGAGTTATGGCAGAAATATAAACTCTTATCTCGATATTTTATTTCTATTGATTTTTATTTCGGAATCTTAACTATTTTTTTTATAAAAAAAGTACAATTTCGAATATCTAAGCATAATTTTATATATTTGTATATATGAATATAATATTTGACCTATATGACACACGCAAACTAATAAAAAGAACATTAAAACTTTTACAGCTTTCTTATTGTAGTCGTATTAATGGAAAATGTAGAATATGAAGAAAAACCAATTTTAATATAATTAACCTACACATATGCTGTACAAACTATATAAATACGTCGGGTTTTTTTTCCATGAACGTAAGCTGTACGTATATTCAGGTGGTATAGTTGAACTAACGAAACAAATTGTCTTAGATCAAAAACCTCTTGTTGATTATATCAAATATAATATCAGTATTAGACATTATGGCAGTAAAAATGATTACCTACATCAATCAAATGTCGCATGTCTGAAGAGAATCAATATTTCATTTAGTAGAAATACAGGGCGGTTTTAGTACAACTACAGTCCAGTTATTTTATTATTGAAAATATTTTTTCATATCAATATTTTTAATAATTTTATATGCATAAAAAATGTTAAATAAAAATATGATACCGGATATTGAAGTTATATTTTGCATATAAACGTACACTTCTAGTCAATATATAATATAGAAATAATATAAATTTGGTTTCTTTTTTTATTGATTATATCGTGAAGAAACTGATGTTATGAATCAATCTTTTATAAAGATAAATTCATTTCAATTTCCGTTCAAAAATGATTTTTTTAATGTACGAATACAGAAACGAGTTTATATATTTTTACTTCGAAGATGCAAACAACATATAAAATAAAATTTCAATATCCGATTTCGAAATATTTATGATAACAATATGTCCTTGCCATTGTTTATATTTTTTCATAAGCTTCGTTTTTTTGGAAAAATATACATTCATAATAAATATAAATATATATATTTAATTTCAAATAAAAACGTATATAATCTATTCAAAAATAATAATCTTGTATTTCTAGATGAATAGAAAGTTGCATATTTTATTCAATGATAAACAAATTGATAAATGAAAATAAAAAGAAAATTCTATTATAAGAAGGTGAGTGAAATTCGGATTTTTTATGTTTTAAAAATGATGGTAAAAAATATTGAAAAAATGTCAAGTAAGAACTCAGAAATTATTATCATACTTTAGAAAATTTCATTATATTTTATAATGTCTCTAAATATTGTCAATCAAGTATATAGCTAGTATTAAATATAAACGCTTGTTGTTAAATTTGTTACGGAAGTCATAAATTATATTACATTTTTTAAGAATATGCTTGACTCAAAAACAATCAATATATTGTAGAAAATAAAAATATGCCAAATGAAAATTAATGCAAGGTACAATATCTCTTTTTCAGAATTTATTTGATTTATTTCTAGGTACACACACACACATATATATATCCTTTTCTATCTATTGTTGAATAAAGGCTTCTCCAAAAACATTTCAATTTTAATGTACAACATTTATCTCTTCCATTCCACACCAACCAAAAATAATAAATTATACGATACTAAATTTTCTTATGTCTCCATTTCCCCTATTTATGTCTCTTCCCTTACCTTTATATTTTTAATTTTCATATGAATTATTTTTACTGTTATTTTTACATATAACTAGTCTATTTTAATTTAAACTTTTTATTTTTTTATAATATTTTGTTTGCTTTCGAATTCACACGTTTCTCTTCTTATTTTTAAGTGTAATTGCTAACATATTTTTCTTTGTATTTTTTGAAATCGTATATTCTGATATTCAGGATCTATTTTATATATATATATATATATATATATATATATATATATATATAAAGAGAGAGAGAAGAGGAGTCAGTCGACATAATAAATGTCAACTATTAAGATTTTAAAATTACAGAAAAAAGATAAATGAACAAATTTGACAATAGACAAAAGTTATTGATGTTATAACAAGAATGAAAAGTTTGAAATGGAAATGAATCGACCGTATAGCAAAAAGAGAAGATTACAGATAGATGACATGATTTATTGATTAAAAACCAGAAATAGAGGGCTTGAGAAGATATTTATAGTTAGAAGGAGTAGAAAATAGATTGTTGAAAGTGGAAAGTTTTTTAAAAGACTTTCATTTAGCAATTGACATAAAAAACTGTCGATGATACATGGATATAAATTTTTATTCAATTATAAATATTAATGTAAAAAAAATATTTGAAATATTAACTAGTAATTATATTAAAATTGACTCATTAATAGTTTTTTTGTTTATATTAAGATTAAATCAAATTAAAAATTTATAAGTTGGTATTAAAAAAGCTATACATGCAGAAAAATCTAGCAATAGAAAAGATTTATGGAAATAGTCGAGTCAGCATATGAAAATCCATTGCAAATAGCAGTTAGAAACTTTAAGTAAAATCTATGTCACATAGATGCAAAGCAATTATTTGAAATTTGTGAACTAAATACTAAAAAATTTATGAAAATTTAATAATTTATCCATTAAATCATAATGTCATTCTATTATATATTTAAAAAATTTGTATACTAAATTTTCTATACTTGTTTTTCATTTTTTAAAAAATGTTTAAATTTTTATCTAAATCATTTTTTGAACGAATTCAGTTCTAGTACAACATGTAGACTTTTTTTAACTTTGTACACATTACCAGAATAGACAAATATGTACCATTTATGTACATAAAATATACACGTCGTAAAATAAATATTTACATGTCCTGTACTTTTTTATGTACAATAATTATAATAAAAATGAACAACGTAACCTTTACTCATTTCCTGCCGGTTTTTTTTCATCGTAAATTTTTTAATGCATGCGACTAGTAATTAATCTAATGTATACTGCCTCTTAACGAAGAATTATTTAGAAGTACATACGTCTCGACATAGACACATAGTAATGTTATTAGTAACATGAACTACATTTACCACCGTGTAATCAAACATAGTGCTCGTGTTGGTTTTCATACTTGCCAGGTTAAGTTCATCTCTTTCGATGACCGAACATTGCTTGTATTTCACTAGCGTACGTTTCACTCATAGTATAACGATATAAACGTCACCCTTAAATAAACACATGTTCAGCTAGTGCGACATTCCAAGTAAAATCAATTAAAAGCCCTCAGCGATTTAATCGTGAATTACAGTAAGCTGAATTGTATTTGACTTGTGTAATATAGTTTCTATTGAGTTTGAATGCAATTTGTAGACATTGTCGAATTTTACTCGTATTATCATACATATTCTATATTTACTGTTTATCTAATAACAAATAATCAAATATACACGATTTATTAACTGTTTTTTTATATAAAAACATTTTTAATTTTTATTTTAAAATATCATTCAATAAAATTTTAAAGATATTAACTTGTGAAAAAGAAAATACTAAATTCAAAAAAATACAAAATTATTTTGATATTTCAATTTCTGAACATAAAAAATACACATTAGTTGAGATACAAACACACACAGACACTATTTATAGGTATTAAATATTTTTGTTTTTGAATAAAATTTATCGATGAATTTTTGTATAAAAAATATTTTAAATTCCTTTCACTTTAAAAATGTAATTTAATTAATAAAACATTTAATTATAATTTATAAAGAAGAGTAAATGTGTTTTTCAAATAAAATTGTATATATTTTTATTACAGTTTTTATAAAATAATTTATGAAATAATTCAAGTTACAAAATTCCTCAATACAAAATAAATAATTATTAAATTATCAAAATATACATATATACGAAAATTAATTTCAAACATTAATTAAATTACGTTCTAGTTACTTCAAATAGATAACTCTGAGAAGAAACTCGATTCGACATTTATTTCGGATTAAATCCCTTATCATAAGGATAAAATCCTTTCACCAAACAACACCGTTGTTCTACACTATTTGTATTGTTATAAGATGTAAGATAAAGGAACATAACATTATAGTGTAGACAGACACGCACGTATTTTATACAAATACAGAAAAAATTACTATACGTTTTTTCATTATTATATTTTTGCTTGTTGATAATAAATTAATATGTATTAAAATTTTGAAAAATTAGAATTCTTATATTTTTTTAAATCATACTATTAAAAAATATTATTTGTTATTTATATTTTTTTATTCTAATTATATATAAAAAATCAAGAATGATTGGTAATAAAAACAAACCAAAAAATACCTAATAACATTTTTTACTATTACTTGAATCAGAATTAAACTGGATGATAAAAATAGTCAACAAGTAAAATAAATAAAAAATAAGATCGATAAACTCAATTGACTAATACATCTGGATTTGAAAGAACATTTGGTCAGAAGATCAAATCGCTTGTCATTAATAAAAAACTAGAACACCTCGACTCTACAAAACGTTATAAAATAAACCACTATGGTGTTTAAAAAAATACGAGTACGTGTATAATAGATTAAAAAAATAAAACTCGCTAAAAATTATTGAGTTGAGAAAAATGTAGTTTTTTGTAGTAGGGAAAGAAATGCATGTCTTTATTTTAAAACGAAATTGATAAATATTGACATTTTTTGAATAAATTTACGTCGACGACTTAGACTCTTTATTTCTCATGTTGACATTGTCGGAGCGTGTATAAACTTTAAATTTTGTATTTTACTATGTAACTAGTTTATTTTATTTAGAGACAAAATCCATATTATTTTATTTCAAGCATAAAAAAATATTTAAATTATTTATCCAACATAAATTTCTGACATATTTTTTTATTTTACAACAAATTTTCTTTTTAATGTTTTAAAAAAATTATTTGAAATTCCTTCATAGATGATATTTTAAATGACTAATGTGAATATTCTTTTAAAAAGAAAAACAGTTTTATTTTTATTATTTAATTTTATGAAACAAGATATATTATTGAAGAAAATCTCAACTAGAGATAAAAATTGTAATAACTTATTTATTTTAATTTACTTTGTCAGATTTCACTACAGTTTTTTCTAACCGTTCTCAATTTTTATACAAATAGATTGTCAGAATACCACAAACCGTATCTGTCATATCTTATAAGAAAACGACGAATATGTGAACGATATAAAAACAAATAAAAAAGAGAACAGGAAACGACAAAAAAGTCGTGTACGTCGTCTACGTTACCGCAAAGAAATTGAGATATCGCTCATGTTACAGGCTTATTCCGGTAACATCTACAGACACGGTCAACGTATCGTGTTGTGGAGCAGATAACGAATTGTTTTGTGCCAATTCGAAGATGTGAATCGATATGCTTCTGCTTTAGTAGATGTCTTGTTGACACTATCTATTATATCAGCAAGTACAAGACTCTTTTGTCAATATAATGTTTGACGTTAAAATTTATTTTCAGTTTGCGGAAATCAAGTAAAGTTTAACATTCATAGAGACGAAATTTAATTTTTAAGCCAGAAAAAATATTTTTTATTATTTGAAATATGAAAAATTTACATATCCAGTTTTCAATTGTGATTAATTTAATTTGACAAAAGAGGACCTATTGAGACTAAAATATTTGAATTTTTTGTTCTACAAAGAAATGTATTTATTATATATTAAATTGTGACTGACGATGAAAATTGGTTATATTTTAACAATCCTAAATTACAAGAGAGTAACTAGATATTGGCCAGTTATCCACATCAACATTAAAATGAATCATCCATGGTCTAAAGACTCTATTGTGTATTTGATGGAATCAAAAATGAATTATTTAGCCCAAACTGTTTCCACCGGGTAAAACAATTTCAATTGATTATAGATTCCAATATCAAGTTATGCAGATATTAACATTAATAATTATATAAATTTACATATATATTTAATAAATAACGATCTTTATTACTCAGTAAACAACACATTTATCCTACTTCATGATAATATTAGGTAGGATGTTGCAAAGGAGTCTAAATATACATTTTTAGGGATCGAATGGGAAATCCTTTCAAATCTCAAGTCTATCCAGATTTGTGTCTTTCAACTACTCTTTATTTAGATAGAGGAAAAAGATATAAATTTCTAAAATTTAGAAGAAATACGAAAATAGATAAGTAATTTGTAACAAAATCAGGAACTTTATTTCGACACAGAATATAAAAATAGAAAAACGTTATAGAAAATAATGGAAAATATTTTTCTTAACCTTATATTTCAAAGTTATTTCAAATTAATAAATATTTTCGTAGCAAAATAATTAAATTTTAAAATGTTATAAATATTTTTTTGGGTAATTTATAATATACGATAAGTACATATTTGAAAAGTAGTAATTAATTTTATCTTAAAAATAAAACTAAAAAAATAGGTTAATAAATTATATGAATAATAAAAAATATACAATATAATCAAAATTTCCGATCAGATTTTTAATTATAATATATAACCTTGATTTGAAAATTATCAATAATTACAACCCTCATTGTGTTCATTAACAGTAAATAAATTATAAACTATAATTTATTCCCTAATTATAGACTATTTCCAGGAAATAAATTATATACTACAAAAATAAAGTTGTTATAATGTATATTCATCTTGTTTAAATTTTAAATATCTCTAAAAATTAACCATGACCTAAATTCTACACGCATACAAATTTAAATTATGAATGTATGGTTGTTGAAATTTGTTTCAAACTAATTATATCATCACAAACACACCGTTATTTATGTATATACTAAATACTTGACACTTTTTTATAAAAAAATTCTATGGAAATTTATTGTTATTTTTCATTATCAAAAATTCTTAATTTGAAATTAGATTAGAATTATTTGCCAAAACAATTTCGTTTACCAAATAAAAATATTTGACACTCTTGTTATTTTGATTTTATCATTCTTAATAAAAAAGTAAACGAAATTATGGTTTATTCTTCCAATTCGATTTTCACTTTCTTAAAAGCTTTACGATTTAATTGCGTGCATTATTATCACACAAAAACGAAAGAAAATAGTTCATACCAAAAAAATCAATACCAATGTCTAGAATTGGACCATCTAGTGCTGCGAAACGTCACAAAGCTCGTCAAACAATGAGCAACGTTATCGTTCTAGTACTTTGGGGCATTGCTCACCTCAACTGACATCAACAGGTCTCCAACTTATCATCAAACGTTCAATTGAAAACGACATTGACTGTTACACGACCGTGTTTTTTGTACCTCTCTCACTCTCCTTTCTTCTCTAATTAACGTCGCTCTTTTATGTACGTATTCATATTTTATTTAAAAATCACTTAACGTTTATTCCATAGGATTGAACGTGTTAACCATTAATGTATAATTAAAAAAGAAATGTTCTGAACGGTACAACTGAACGATAAAATTAAATTATGTTTAATATGAATATGTGTTATGCATGTACATGTGTATGGGTGGTATATTTTTTTTCGTACCAGTTGTATATTTTTATATTCTGTTTATCATTCAACAGAATTGATGGTGAGTTTTTGGGTAATAAACATAGATTAAAAATAAATGTACGCTTTTAAAAACGTTAATGCAAATTGTTACGACTGTAAATGTATGTATGTATTGTTATATATATATATATATATATATGTATATATATATATATATACCATTTACAAATGTATATAATAATTCAAATTTTAAATTTTTTATTAAAAGCCAGTTTAGATTTATTTTCTAGATATTTTTTACATAAACAGTTTATCCTAATCATATTTGTATACTCAAATTGTGTAATGAAAATAAAAAATAATAAAATTGTTATTTTTTGTGATAACATATAAAGAATCATAATTTTTAATATGATTATAATTGGTTTGAATAATTTATTTTTGAACAAACTGTGATTAATTTCATTTCTAATACAGGATTCATTTTGATATTAAAATTGTGTGATTTTTTAAGATTAATTTCTTTATTACATATTAAATATTAAAAAAACAAATATGAAATTATTTCTAATTCATTTCAAATGAAAATTTTGAAATATATATATATCAAAAAATAAAATAAAAAATTCAAATGAACTGCAATTGTAAAAAGATTATAGAAATATTCCTACTTGAATCGAAAAACTAATTTATTTCCGCTGTCTTTCACATGTTATTGTCATTAAATTCGTTTCTGATATAAAGGGGAAATTAAAAAAGTATGATAGATGTTAAATACATACATTCATTCATCTACTTTCATTACATAACACATTCGAGAAATATGACATCAAAGTATACAAGAGATTTGAAAACATCTTTAACGGGATTATTGTCAACAACAACTTGGACATGTTTACTGGCAGGAAGCTATCAATCAAATCTCTGCAAATTCTATTTCCGGCAGTGGTTTGTCAGTGTATGTGTGTATATGTCAGTGTACGTGAACGGCGGTGTAAGGGGTAGGTTTGTGCACACGTTTCTACACCAACGTCAATATGACAAATTTAATCAATCTGTAAAGGGGCGCAGCTTTAGTTGACGGTCTCAAACTTTCTTAATAAATAGCAACTATATTTTGTTGTAATGATCATGGTACGAATTAGTTTTGTTGTTTCGTCGATGAAACTTACATTGTATATTACTTACAGATGGTTCGTGTTGTGGACCAGTTTGTATTAGGCACTAACAAAATCAATAAATTGTTTGATTAACAGTCATTATCATTTATTATCAAATGATTGTTTGATAATAAATGATATACATTTAAAATACTATTCAAGTGACAACATTCGCAAAAAAAATATCTCACTAATTTCATTTAGTCAAGGATATGAGCAATAAAATATTCAAAATAATTAAATAATAAATTTCAGTATCTATTAAATTATTAATTCAATTAACTGTCATTAAATTGTTTTATTTTTTTAGTGATTCGTTTATTAATTGAGTTTATATATATATATATATATATATATATATATATATATATATAATTTGATAAACTAGATAGTATTTTATATCAATTAATTTAAAAACATATGGTAGTGTGTCCAGTTCTATAGAGATTTATATGACCATGCGGTAAACTTTTATGTCAACGGGGAAAAAAAATGATATTCTCTAACGAGCGTAAGCTGTACGAGACGTGTACGTTATTAATTAAAAATGGCTGACCACGACTGACGCTAGGGAGACATTTTTGTCGAGGACAGAACAAAAAAAAACGTGCAACGCAAAAAATTAATATTCTTTGACTTGCAATGTCAACAACACGTGTCGCAGATAACAACAAAATTAAGCTGGCTATAAAATTTAATGATCGCTAAGTGGGTTCACTCGAAAAAGACTTTTATTCCATTAAAAATGTTTTAATTTATTCAAGACATTATATATTCAAAATTTTCGTAGACATTTCTGTTAATTTGACGTTAAATATAGAATGGACGATGAAGGTATGAATAAATGTTACGAATTTAATGGAAAATGGACCATCAAGTTGAAAAGATATTCGTCGGTTTATATTATTCTTAAATATGTTTTTTTGTTCTATGTGCAAAATGAAATTTTGTACACTTTATCTTGTGATCTTTGTGTAGATTTGGATTCGAAATTTTGATAAGCTTTTCATTTTCTTTGGATAATTACTTTGTTTGAACATTTTGTGTAAAAAGGAAAATTCTATTCATTACATTCAAAAAGTAAATACAAGTATTTATATTAAAATATAATTAATATTAATAAGAAAAATGTTTAATTATTAATGAAATATTTTCTTCGTACACAAATAACTATAAAAATAATATTTTCTTAGATTTTAAAAATTTTATAAATATACTAAACAAAATTATTGTTGAAAAAAGTTTCAATAAATTTTATTATAATTAAATTTTCGTATTTTGTTTCGTATTTTTATTTAGAGGAATAAAAAAAAATAAAAACATAAATAAAAAAAATGTTAAGAATTAAACTTGTATTGATTTCGAATACACTAGAAACCAAAAAAGTGTAGAAAATACTTTAAGTTGTATAGACTTTATAAAATATTCAACAAAAACAAATTCCCATTTCCGTTAATTTACAATAAAAACATTAACTTGTTTGTTTTAAGAAAAAAGTCAATTAAGAACAAATCAATATTAAATTTCGCCCGGATGACTTTCCTTGTATCAAATTAAGGCGAATGTTATTTTAACTAATTTCGTTTTTATATATATATATATTCCATTGACGATACTTTATCAGAGAAAAACTTCCCTCCTTTGAAAATTTAAAAACATTTTATCATGATCCAATGCTTTATGCACTGCTCTTGAGGGAATACTTTTGTATACTGCCTCTTTGAAGATTTTCAGTTATTGATCTGCGTTGACCAAGCACATAGTACTTTTTCAACGTTTTTAGAAGCGTGCTTTTCCACAATATAAAAGCTATTTGGTTTATACGAATCACTGGGAACCCATGAGAATAGCTAACGTATAAATAAAATGGGAGTTTTCCCGTGATTATACAATAGAATATATCACTACTTGTGCTTATTTGTATTACAGAGTTGAATTAGTTTAGGGAATACATGTTTACATATTTTTCTTAGTTTCATATTTGAAAAGTGCTTTACAAAAAAAATGAAATGAAGTATTTTTATTCTGAAAGAATACCAACGATTTTTCGAAAAAATGTTTCCATTGATATTTTATCCATACTTTTCTCTATATTGTGATTTATTATCAATAAACATATTATGTGAATGTAAAATATTTACCTTGAATTGAACTATATATTCAATTTTCAAATGTAATACGTATTTTTTCAAATACATTTTGTAAACAATTTTTATTATATTTTGAAAATATCTTAAACGATATAAATGATCTATGAAATTGACATTCTTATATTTTGATACAAGGTTTTGTAACATACTTAAATATAAACCATATAGATATTTTTAGAAAAACATTTATACTTCATTCTGTTATAAGTTAAAAAATATATTCTATAAATATATAAATGAAAATAACTAAATTAAATTGTATTATATTGAAATATATATTTAATACGAGTTTTCATAGTTGATTTAATTTTAAAGTAAAATATAGAAAAAAAATTTAATTTTTTTTTTTATTTTATTCAGAACATTTTCAATTCTCTCAAACAATTTCATTTAAATATTTAACTTGCCAGATATACGAAACAACCCTTTACCATATCACACACTTTCAATTCGTCGAAAATTGTTCATAATACATGCATCAAACGACCACAATGAACTCGTTGAAACATTGTGACTTTTTGATGTCAGCGAGTGTAAAATCAAAATAAATTTCAAACAACCTCTTACGTACACGTTATATACGCCTTTTGTGACCACTTATCCGTGTGGTACACCGACGCTGTCCAACAAGATGAAGTAGATAAAGGCCTCCGTTGAACGCCACATGTTTCGTCGAGAATTGTTTGATGTACTAATTCATGCAAAATCTTTGAAGCGACGACGTTATTTCCTACTATTTTCATAAACCACGGCGAGGACGACGACCGGCTCTATTTCTTTGTACAATAATCTCATTACAGACTTTGTTGTTTTACTTTTGTGTCTGTAGCAAGCAGTGAACGAAATATAAGAAATATATCTCGTTTGATTATGAATTATTTCGAATAAATAAAATGACATATATATATATATATATATATATATATATACAGTATTATATTAAAATAAAAAATTAATATATATATATATATATATATATATGAATTCTTCAAAACTATTCATGAATGAATCAAAGAAACATTTCCTTCACGATTGGATGGTTAATAAATGAAAATGAATACATATTTCAAATGCTGTAGAAAAGATTTTCATTATAATGAAAAGATGCACAAACACTTGTTCATAAAGCAATATATATATATATATATATATATATATATATATATATATATATATATTATCTTTTTGTATAGAATTATAAATTAACTTCCTAAATTTGTACAAGTATATTAGTCTTTCATATAAGACGTCTTTATGCATGATAAAATGTAATTTATATAAATACAATTCGATTGCAGACAATGATAAGTACTTATTGTTCATGTATATATATATATATATTTGTTGATTGTTTGTGGTTGATTAAGTCAGTAAATTACGTGTAAGGTAGTTAAATGATGAAATCATTTTTTAAAAAAAATATTTAAATAATGAAATTCTTTAAGGATTAATTTTTTGTGTTAAAATTTCTTATCGAGTTGATGAGGAGATAATGTATTTATTTGTGTACTCCAGGTTATTTTTATTGTATTTTTTAAAAAAATATTTATCAATTTCATAATTTCTGTTCTCCATCTTTTATTAATTTTTTGATTTCGACTTTGTAAATCGAGTAAATGAATAATGATTTAAATTTTCTATACCATTTTTATTTTTTATATATGGTCTTGAGTTAACATACTAGAATATTATGATTTTTGGAGCAGTTTCAATATCAAGATATTCTAATTTAATTGACATAAAGATCCGTTTGTACACAGAAATGTAATAAAACAGTTTTAATTAATAATCTACTTGAAGAAGTGACACGTTTTATCAAAATTAGTAATTTATATAAAAGTATTTATACAAGCTTTTAAAATAATATTCAGTTTTATTTTGAAACAATTAATATTTAGCTGATTATATTTACGTTTGTGTATTAAACAGTAATAATATTTTTATTCTTATGAAATAATTTATAAAATGGAACAACAAACAAGCTTTTTTGAATAAAAAAAGTACTTGACATTTTAAATTAAATTTATCAGTCACGGTAATTATTCTTGTAGAAATTCTACAAAGAACGGAATATTTCCCCACTAAAATACAACATTCATTACTCAAATTAAAAATACTTGTTTATTTAAAAATAAACTTCCACCTCGTACAAGTGAAAATATTAACTTATTTAGTAACAATTCGTTATCGTAACAATACACAAAAATCATACTTGGGTAACATTTACGACCCTCGGTCATATATGCGAAATACATTGTACAGTTTATGTCGAAAAATCTCATTAAGGAAACACTGAGCTTGAAAATACAAAAACGTCCACTTATTTATTCAAACACATTCTCTCACTGATTATTTATTTTATGTTATCGCCATTGCATTATTTTATACGTGTAAACTAGTACCACTGTCGGAGGTGTTGTTTGAAATACACCTGCATTGGCGCAGACTGCTACTAAAACATCGATTACTGAAATTAACACAGATAATGATCTCTTTTTGGCTTCCCTATTCGGTTCGTTGAATATTTCGTTGAGCTTGAGCACGGCATCAAACTGCCCATACAAAACAGTTCTGGGCTTCACTGACTTCGCAAAACTGAGCAACATGAAATAATTATAGACTAAATAATGAATACGATTGAGTGATAATTAATTGAATTCAATCACTTGAAAATGCAAATTTGTTCTATACAACGAAGTTTCTGTTTTATTTTATTTTATTATTTTTTTTTTTGAATATACGATATACATATAAGCATATTTATATATTTTTGTGTTTTTTTTTTAATATGAAAAAAGAACAAATAGTATAAACAATATTTTAAGTGATCAATTACTCAAATATAATAATTGGCTTAGAATATACAAAAAATAATAAATTGGTCTTTTTAAATTATATAAATTATTTATAAAGATGAGAATAATATTGAACAGAAATTACAATTTTCATTGTTAATTATTTTTTTTTTGAAAAAAAAATGTAATTAAAGAACAACAGACATGAAAATATTTTATTTGTAAGTAGAAGAATGTCAGAAATCTACTAAACAGAATGGAATTCTGATATAATATACAACAACCGTCCAGTAATTAGTCAAAGTATAAATACATGTAAATAAGTGAATTGACGATAAATCTGATAAAATTTATTAGCTGCGGAAAGCTGCCACTGTTTGAACAGAAAACGACTTGCATGCAAAATGTGAACGTTAGCTATTTTGAATTTACAACCGACCAAATGCCATAATGTCGGACCATATGTACTTCAGTTTAAGTTATTATCAACGACAAGTAGTTAATTAATTCTCTGGTCTTTGTGTTATAACGTTATATCGAACTACTAAAGAGTACATTAAATGCAACTGCGAATACCGACCATACGAACTTTACAGCGCGAATATTTAGAATGTACAAAGCTGTAGTTAGTGCAACCGAGTCCAGTAGAATATAACTCAATCATCGTACTGAAACTGATACGTACTCGTAATTTATGAAATTCGTTTCACATACTTTACATAGTATCGTTTTTGTCATGACAAGTACTTTTTCGTATTAAGTTTCAAAAGCTATACTCTTTCGTTTAAAATTTATTAAATATTTTTAATTATATCATATTGTTCCAATTACAAAAATAAATAATCATTTTATCAAAACGATATTTTAAATTAATAAAACGATGGTAAATATGATACCTATTTCATAAATCATTGCAAAAATTTACAATTTAAAAAAAATCGATTGTACTTACAAAATTAATAAAAAATAAATAAATTTAAAGTTTATATTATAATATAAAAAAACATTCAAAATATGAATATATTTCGATTATATTTTTATATGTAAAATGTATAATTGCAGCTATACTCATTTTATGTAAATAAAATATAATGTAAATTTTCATCAGGATTTTACTGAAGAATTTTTTTCGAATTGTTTATATTTTAATTTCATTATACATATTATATACATAATATGAAAATTAGCAAATCATCTGAAACACCTTTATAAAAATACAAATCCTTAATTGCAGTAAAAAAATGCGCCCTCGTTTTACACTTCATATAAAATTTCAATATAATAATTGTACTAATAAAGATAAAATCCAACCAGGAAACATTATTCACTGTTAACGTTTTTTTTTTACATCATCAACGTACATAATTTAATTAAACCACACGTCTTTTTCTCCACGTGTTCCCACAATTAAATATTAAATTTGAAACGACAAGCCTGTGCCGGCTGCCTTCCCTCCCCAGCCGGACTACTGCCGTACACACTGACGTTAAATTAATTACGTAATTGTGAAAAACATGGCGTTGAGCAAATAATACGGACGAAGAAGAGAATATTAAGCAAAAACGTAAATTATCATAATACGGGTTGACAACAAGCAAGCGGGTTTCTTTTTGATATATACGTTGTTTCTTTCACGAAATGAAATGTTGATGAGAACAAATTTCCACATGCTGCGAGGAACTGAATAGAGGATGACAATTCTAGTTAAAGTGTAGCTCTTGCCATGTTTTTCTTTTTGGTATTCATTATAATCAACCTAATGTGCCGTATACTAGAGTGTACTATGAATATTTTGACCTGATCATGTAAATTATACATCTTGTATTAGAACATGTTTAGACTCCAAATTAAATATTCATCCAAATACAGAATAAATAAACAGTTAGATATTTACGTATAGTAAAAAGGAATTAATGTATGTGTATATTTTTTCAAAAACATTTCTCAATGATATAATTAAAATTCAGATGTTATAATCCTGTACTTTACGAGTACAGTAAAAAAAACAATAAATCATTTTTTTTAAATCTTATAGTATAAGGCATGATTCTTACATTAAAAAATCATGTGCAAAAATCTATGAAATAAATGTATTAAAAAATAAAAACCCTCTACAGATTTCTCAACGTTACTTTTTAGCTAGATGAATAAAATTATTATTTGATAAGTAGTACAGAGTCCACAACTTTTCAAAAGTCAGACTAGAAGATAAACTTTATATAAAATTTTCTCTTAAGAAAATCAATTATTAATAACAGTTAAAGGTATTGATTGACAGAACGAAATTTATATTTAGATATATAAAGTTGTGGTTGATCGTCATCCTAATAATTTATGTAAATAATGGTAGACTGTCGATAATAGTGTCAATGAAAATTACAGAGCTATGTTTAATTATTTAACATACTATTCTACCATTTTACAGTTCATTATTATATATGTATCTCAATTCAAGTGCAATTTACAACTATTCATTATTAATACATTATAAATTTTAAAGGATAAGGAATAGTTATTTCCAGATATAACTTAAATCTAATCACAATGAAAAATATTATATTTGTTTAAAATTACTAATAAAACATATCACAAAATAAATTCGTATTAAATGAATTAAATCACTATATTTTTTTAAAAAAATAAAAAGATTAATAATTATAAAATGAAAAATTAAATACAACATAGAAAATGTCTTTATCAGAAATTATAAAATTGTGGAGAAATAAATAAAATAATATTTAATTAAATGACAAATTTGAAAAACATAATGAAATAAATTTCCTTAATATTTTCATTTGATAAAAAGTTTTATTCCGTAATTAAAATTTTACTACACATAAAATTTATTATTTTTTTTAAATGAACTTGTATGTTCGTTGGAAAAATAAATATATGTTTTTTTGGAAAAAATAAAAACTATAAAATAATTAATTATAAAATTTACTAGTATACTACTTATTGTAAAAATTTACTAGCTTACGTTTTATCTTATTTGATTATTTTATTGATACGATCGTTAATGAATAGTAAAAACTATTAACGTAAAATAATGTTTACGTCTCTCTCTCTTTCTATATATATGACGAAAAAATTGTATAGCAACAGTAATATTAAATATAAACAAACTAGTCATATTTATTTTTAACTATACTACAAACACGACGATTTTATCTTTCGTTATTACCATATAACAGCTTTATAGTTATAAACCAATCTGTCTTTATACATAATAAAAATAATATTACTTACTGGAGCCAGATTTTATACGACGATAAACGAATATAAAAAAGTATACGTATTTCTGATTTAAATAAATTAAGGTCATTTATATGAAAACAATACGATTTATTGGACGGGTTCATAAATTCACAGTTCATATTTTTTAACGAAAATTTTAGTCGTGCTTGACGTGTTCATTTCTTACGGGAAGTATTTTTGGTGAGTACCTTGGAAAATTACCACACATATTTATAAACATTATATATATATATATATATATATATATATATATATATATATATATATAAGGTTTATATATTTTATTTTCATTTCATATTTTTTCATTTCAGATTACTTCTTTTCACTTCCATTAATATTTATTTTCGTACATAGGCTCTTATATAGGTTAAATATATCTCTCCAGTTTTCCCAGTCTAGATGTGTATCTTTCATATTGTTTAAGTTTTTTTCCCACTGTACAAATATCAAAGACTTTTTTAGATTTATAAAGGCCATATATATGATACTTATTTCTATTATTGTATCTAAAATATTTTTCAGATGTATAATAACTCCTTTTATTTCTTTCTTTGAACGAAATTCAATCTGATTATCTTTAAGATTTTATTTTATTTCAAGTTTTATTCTATTCTTAATGATTTAATGAAATTTTTAAACAACGCAACTTCAAGTTGATTATTCTATAATTTTCAAATTTTTTGTATCTTATTTCTTATATATGTTAACAACTTTACTATCTATAAAATTTACTCACATATCTGCATCATTTTATCAATGTTTTAAATATTTTACCAGATCAGAATCCAGTTTATGTAATCCAGATTTTTCTCATTTTCAGTTCTTTATATATAATCTGAAATTTTCTTCTTATGATAAGTAAACCAATATACTTTTCTGATAATTTTTCCTCTTTTTCTATATACTATTTTCTATTGTATAATTTTTTACTATACTTTTTCAACCGATTTCTTATTTCTTTATGTTTCAGTATTATATTTCCAGATTTCTTACTTGGTTTTTTCAGTTCTAGTATTTTTACTTATTGATAATTTTTTATTAAAAATACAATAAGTTTAATTATAAAATAAAATAGAATTTTTTTCGATAGTGAAGAAATCAATAAAATATATTATAATTCCGAATCTAATTCACCAATTTAAATAATTTTTGGTTGTAAATAAATATGTACAAGACAGAGGAAGCATACGAAATTTACACGAAATTTACATACTTCTTTAAGAATAAGTTTAGAATTCTTAAAAATAATTACTCTTATTAAATGATATAGACACTATATTTACATGAATGAGAAATATTGTCAATTAATTATAATAATTTTAAATTGGAACAAATGTATTTTAATTTAAAATAGATATTTTAACTTAACAGGTAGATTTTTTAACTGTGCTAATGTAATATTTGTTGAATAAATTTTCAAAAATATTGAATTAACTAAGGATGATTATGATATATATATATATATATATATATATGTGTGTGTGTGTGTCTGTATTGTCCTTGTCAAGTCACATAAATAATGGATTATATACATAAATAATTAATATAAGAAATGATAAATGGTAGTGTATATTTTCAACGTTTTCATATTATTTAATATATTTTTTATCGTTCTATATATTTCATCCATAAAACAAACGTGAAACTTAATACTATAAACAAAAAGTAAGTGGTCGCAAGTAATATCCTTAGAAGATAATTTCACTTGACATAGATATTTATTATTTTCGTTTCGGTGTCAATCTGACAAACAAACAGTGGCAGCTGGACAATGAACTGTTCAGTCTATGGCGGTAGTTTCGTTTCGTTGAGATAACACGAAAATTTTTTTTCCACATTTTTTTTCTTTCGTACAACATACAATATCTAAGTTTTTCTCTCGTCGGCTACGAATCTTTGTTATACATCTTTTATACTATCCTCATATTTATGATTTATATCTTTTATACACGTTCGTAACGTCTTCGAATATTTTTTTTGTTGTTACTCTTTGTTTAATAATTTATATATCTGTTATTTCGCATAGTAGACGAAACTTTTAGATTGACAACAAAATAGAGTAATGTTGAAAAAAAAGGACTTTTGTGAAACGAAATGAATGAAAAGGAAACGTGTTTTAGTTTGACATTTTCTAATTTATAAAATTAAATATATTTTTTTATAAATAAACCATTTATTGTTTATATAACTAAGTTTCTAGTGATAATAAATTCGTATTGTTCAAAACAGATAGAAATGAAATTAGTTCTTTCCATTATTTGAATATTTTGTAATAAATATTCATTTCCAAGTTGTATAAATTAATTAATGTGACATTTAAAATAACACAGATTTATTTCAATGTCTCTATGCGACTGTCTAATATATTGTTCATCATGTGTCGTGTATTTCATTCTGACAGATATATTACTCATGAAATTTGATTCATGATTTACATATCATTTATTTGATAAATAAGTCGTGAACTTTATCGCATGACATATACGTTAATTGCATAATGCAATTCGTTCCAGGATATTAAGTTTATTGCACTTGTTATAAAGATTAAATTATAGTTTACATGTAAACAAGTATTTTTTTAAAAAAATATCATATTTATTATTTATATTTGTAATTTTATTATTACGGTGATTAGAAAATAGAAGAGATTTAAAACTTCATTTCTTTAAAAACTCTACATATTAATATTTATTTTTGGGTAATTAATTTTTTAAATCACTCAATTCTAATTATTTTGTATTATATATTAGGTTGGCAAATATCTCCCTTCCGCCTTATTCTTGTATTACATTTATTCAAAAAAAAAAAAAAAAAAAAAAAAAAAGCGGAAGGAAGATTTTAATATATTCAGAAATTAGATTTAAATACCAAACAAATAAAACTGTTATAAATTTTAGCCTTGTGTATAAATATTTTTATTGTTATAAAATTTCAATTAAATTTGTGATAAATTTATATTCTAAAATCGGTTTCAATAAATTATAATTCTCAGAAAACCTTTGTAATTTCAAAAATACATTTAATATTTTTTAAGATGAAAAAACTCCTAAGATATGATTTTAAAAAAAAATTATAAATGATTACATCGATGAAAAGAAAATGTTATTAGAATAATCAATATAAACAAAATATAATGTTTTTGATATAAGATAAATATTAACTTTTTCTTAAGTAAAACTCTACAAAAGCTGAGACACAAAAGCTAGACTAGCAGTTCTTCTGCAGCTGGGTACGACGTTTCTCAAAAGCAACTGACACGAGAGAATACAAAGATTGATCAAAAACAACACAATAAATGCGGCCATGTCGTACGTAAAAGAACGAATTAACGTATACGTCTTTTATTGAAGTGAGATATTATGAACCGCTTCCATTGGAAACTTTATTTGCCGTTTCCGCTACTATACAACATTTCCTTTATTTTCAGACAATTGTAACGAACGAACATTACGTACTCTTATGATACATTTCTTGTTGTGTCAGTTGTGTTGTTTCAATTACTCTACGTTTTGTACCCTTTTTTGGTGTATATTGTAACGGTTTCGTTCTAATACAATTGTTATATTTTTAATTATTTTTATCAAATAGTTTTTGATAAAAAAGTACTATATAACATGAATAAAACAATGAAAACTTTTTATTTCAGAAAAAATATTTGTTATTGTTTTGGGATTTTTTTTAATTAATTAGAATTTATCTAAAAACAAAGAATATATTCTAACTTCTTTTTATTAAAAAAAATTGTTGATAAATGACTTTTTCTGAAATCTCCCTTGAAATCAGTTTATTAAATGAATACATCTCAAAAAATGGTAAAAATATATATATTTCATATAATAAAATATTCAGTATAGAAAAATTAATTAAATTATTTTTAATATGTATTGTGGATACTGGTTTTTGATTATAAATATATTTATGAAAACAATATTTTACTAAGAGATACATTTTATGGTATTAGAGTGAAAAAGAAACTAATTTAGTTAAAAAAATATTAGCTTGAAAATGAAATTTAATATTTTTTATATCAAAAATATTTTTATTAAAAAGTTTAAGTAGAAAAAATAGTAGTTAGAATTGTAATCAAGCAGCTATTTTTTATTAATCAATAATTTTATAACAATTTGAGTTTGAAAAACTAATAAATATAAAATAGTTTAATATATTTATAAGAAAAAAATAGATTTATTCCCAATATCTTATTAAATGCAATTATTATATAAATATATTTTTTTATTTATATACTTCTCTAAAGTGAAATAAAATTTATTTTAAAGAAAGATTTTTTTATTAAAAAACTTCAGTGTCCTAAGGGAACACTTAAAGAAAACTAAAAAAAAGACAAGTTGGTAAGAATTAATATATACTATATTTCGCTATTAAGAATAAAACTGTTCTTGTATTAATTAAGATTTTACATATATTTTAATTTAAATTTCCATTCGTAATAATAAAAATGTGTTTTAACAAGTATCAAATTATATATTTTTTAACAAAAAAATTAATTGAAAAATAAAGTAAAAAAAAATAAATTTAAATGATATAATCAGTTAATAGTGTCATAAACACACATACATACATACATTTATATATATATATATATATATATATATATATATATATATATATATATATAATTAATTATCTTTATACTAAAAGTTACTTTTGTGAAATTGAAAAAATAAAATTGTTTTACAATTTTTAATATATATATATATTAAAAATTGTAAAACATAATTTTATTTTTTCAATTTCACAAAAGTAACTTTTAGTATAAAGATAATTAATTAATTTTTGTAAATTCAGAAAAATTATTCATCTCAATTAAAATTACAAACGTTTATATAAATATAAATTTAACCTTCTTAATTTTCTTTTCAAATTAGTAAATTATTAAGAAAAAAATATGGAATTCTGTAAAATTAATCAATATATTTTTACAAACAATTTAGATTTTGTTTAAAAAAAAAATATAATTGATACATGATGGCAAACACAAATATTTATACTGTATTTTAACAAACAATGTTAAAAATAACATCATTCTTTGTAAATTATCATAAAATTATGCATTCATAAATACGTATTAATAATGGTGTTGTTTTTTAGCTTCGTATTTGAGAAAACAATGATACAACAGAGAGCTTTCATGAATTTGTTTGCTCTGCTTTATATACATAGCACATAAAATGAATATAGTACCTTCTTGTACATACGTACTTACATATATATATATATATATATATATATATATATATATATATATATATATATATATATATATTAATTTGTTTACAGTGTTGTATAACTTTCACAAGTTAACCTCATTTTCTTTTTTGTATATGCTTTTCTACAAAATAATTTACTATGTCTGGATGATTTAAATTAATCTTTTATAATAAATGTATGTATGTATGTGTGTATGTGTGTATGTATGTATGTATATGTATGTATATATATATATACATTAATATAATAAACAAATTAATTCTTAAAAAAATATTATTTCATCATTAAAATTAATCTCATATTCATCTGACATAAAAAATATTTTTTGTTTTAAATATATTTTTTGTATTAATAACAGTGATACTGGTATTAATTAAAATGTCGATAATTTCCAAAAAGGAATATTTTCATTCAGATGAATATATCCCGAAAACAAATCAGTGAAATATGAATATAACAATACTGTATGAATTTGAAACATTTATACTATGTATAAAGTTTTGGGAAACCGAGTCCTATGGAATCAGACAAACATGTAGTCCTGGCACTTTACGCACGCACCCACCGGCCATTTATATATTACCGACACTGTTCTGTCACGAATATAATAATTTTTAGCATGACTGGAAAAGTTTTTCGGATTTATTATCATGCTCGGATTATGTTGCCAGCTGAGCAACCGAACAAATAATCCTCACATATTGTTCAGTACTCGTTTAAAAAAAAGTTTCAAGACTGTCTAGCTAAAATATATGTTTTATCACAAAATATACTTTCTATTATGATTATCATTTGTACTGATTTATTGGTATGTGTAAAACTTTATTCGATAGAAAAATCTATTTATTACTTGTAAGTTCAATTACTATTATTGAATAGAACAACTATTTTATTTAAAAGTTAGAATTCATAATCCACACTTATTTTTATTATATAGAATTATATTCAACTTTTGAATTGTTAACAAGAAGTTCTTTTATAAAATTATAACACTTATTTTATATATATATTTTTTATTGATTAATTTATTAAATAATTCTTTTTCTACAAATAAATCTCAAATATTTTTAAATAAAAATATCAAATAAAATAAAAAAAAATCGTGACTTCTAGAGTTTAGATTTTAAAAGATTTTCTATTTAGTTAAAAGGGATCAAATAAATCCGTTTGATAGTTTAGTAACTTAGTTCTTTTTACTATACACAATCCAATAATCTATTATTTAATCTGTAAAGCTTTTAAAGCAATCTGACGCATGTATTAGTGTACCTAAACGAATACAAAGTACTATCTGCGGAAAAGAGAGAAAATTGCCAATAAGTTCTCTATCTTTATTCGAAGACTGTAGTAAAAACGATAAGAATATACGTTCAATAAGTATAGAATGCAGTTGAACAGATAAACAGTATAACGAACGCATACACGATAACATACAAGAAAAACACATACGTATCTCTCGTTAAATCTCTAACAGAAAACGAATTTTTTTTTTGTATATATATATATATATATATATATATATATATATATATATATATATATTGGTGTGTTGTATTGACAAAATAACAACGACCATCGGAGCTCATATCACACTTACGGATGTCAGAAATCCACCTCTTCACCTTCCACTACTATGTTTCATCTCTTTGACCTGTGCGATTTATTGACATTTGCAAGATTTATTACTTTTATTCAGGACTCTGCCACCGCCCGCCATCAAACCCGAGCCTTGTACAAATTCTCAATGCCCATGTATCTATTGTATGTGTCTATAGGTCATGTTTATCGTTACTCCGTATTATGATTTCATTCTTTGTTCATGTGTGTATATACGTGTGTATGCTTTCGATGAAATTATATTGATTTTTGTAGCTGGTAGAGTAGATATGTGTATGACGATATCATCGAGTATTGAATTGGATTATAGATGTGTTTTGTACGTTTGAAGAAAATGTTGCGTAGTGAAAATGTCATTTCAATGTATGTTTTTTGAGTTTGAATATCCGGATAAGATAACGTTCCGGTCTCTTTATAAGGGATTCCTTAATCTTTAGACTTAGATCTTTTCGTCGAGTGGAGGTATATACAGACATATACCGTCTACATATTTTATTAAACAGACCTTTCCTCTTAAATACAATTTCGAAGGAGTTGTGAAAGAATAGGAACGATAATAAAAACGGATACTGTTAAACTTCAAATCGGATTTTTGTGTTTTTAAAAGGAAGCAGTGATACAATCATTAAACATTTATAAATATGGCTAACACATTTTTTAATATATATATATATATATTGATTTTTTTGAAAATTGAATTAATAGAAACAGAAATAGAAATTAAAAACTATGTTTAATTAAGAACAGCTTAATAGCATAAAATGATTAGAGATGTGAATAAATAAGATAGAGGTGAGAAAATTCATCGATATGGAATTGAAATGAAAAACATTGAATAGCTGATAGTAGAAATTTTTACAGAGATCTTTATTTAGCAATGAATAAGCATTTAAATATTGTAGTATCTATAATATTCGATGATCCTTTTATTTAGAATATCCTGATATAAGTTTTGATAATATGTATGGAATATAAAAGAAGGAAAAAAGCAATCCTTACACCCACTCTTATACAAATATCAATTAATTTGTCAGTGGTACACTAATAAGATTGAGATCTCATAATATAATTGAATTTTTAATAGGCAAATAAAGGAACAAACTGATGATATAATATGATTTCAATTGTCGAATATCATTTTTTAAAAAATATAATAAAAACTTTTATGTGTATGTGAATAACAATCAGTCACTAGTGTAAGAGATATGACTTATAAGGAAATATAATAGAGACAAGGAAACGAAAATAATGTCAAAAAGGAAACTGGTGATTGACTAGTATAATATCCGATGGTTTTTTTGTAATATAACAATATTGTAAATAAAAACCTTTTATGTTTTTATACTTTTTTATTGATCTTTTTGTTGTGATTTATTTATCTATATTATTGTTGAAAAATTGGAAGTAATAAAAATTTCAACTAATTTAAGCATAAATAAAATTTAATAAATATATATTTATTATAAGATTTATTGATTTCATATACGTATTCACAAAAAAATTTTGATAAAATTAATTAAACTGCTCTTATTAGTGCGAAACAATTATCTGAAACTGGATTGAGTATTTTATTTACAAGTCACTGTGTAAATGTCTTATAGAGAAGTGTTTTGTAATCAAAAGTCTTATTAATCTCGAACACGTTCTTATGTCTGTCTTTGATCTTTTCCTTGTTCTTTTTCGACAATTCTCATTATGAAAGTAAAGTACATGTTTCTGACGATACCAGTGCAACAATTAAGCTACTCGTGAGACATTTTTCTGTTCTTTTATTTGAACACGTTTTCTTACGATATTTGATTCTTTTATTATCAATGTTTATTTGATTGACTTGACTACCAAATTTTATTTCAAAAATGAAATAGAAATCGATAAATTTCTATTTTAATTATAATCTTTTAATAATTTGATTTTCATATATTATTAAAAAAGAATATTATAAAAAAACATATTAAAAACAATTTCAAATGTATAAAATAAATGGTTGTTCTAACGAATAAATATAATATAATGAAAAGAAATATTTGAATTGCAAAAACTTTCATTTATAAATAATTTATCAAGTCGAGTAACGTTTTCGCACTTCCTCGTCTCAAATCATATACAATATTATAAAACGAGGTAAAAATTCAAAAAAGAATTCCATTTAACAATCTTTTATGTTTCTCACATGATGATATCGTATTAAATGTATATTATTTACGTGAGATGTTCGTTCCACATTGAAAAAAGTTGAGATTTAAATTTTAAATTCTATTGCTTGTTTCGAGTTTTACGTATTATTTATTCGTTGTTAATAACTATTTATAGACAATACGTTAACGATAGCTACTATCAAACTTTTTTTCGTATGTATAATAAAATGACATGCAAATATAAAACCACACGTGCCGAATACATATTATGGAAAAGAAAAGACCGTGCGTGCTGATATTGATACGAGGCCTAATTTCTAAAAAAACAACGATACACACACATATACACATGTATATATAAGTATGTATGGATAATACGAACGTATATAAAGAAAACGAGTGTAAAATATGCGACTTTTCTTTTTTCCATCTATTTAATCAGATATGTGTTAATCATAAATCACTAAAGCACGCTATTAGTGTCGCCTGTCATTGAAATCTGACATTCATGATGATGGCATAACGTGTGATAGATTATAAAAAAAATCAAATTAACACCCTAATTGAGTAATGATTGAGATCACAGCTGCGCTAATGTTAATATAAATGTATCCGTGCAGAGTTAAAACAATAAAAGCTGTTGTAGTGTGCTCATCAAATATTTGAATTTTTATATAAAACGCGTCATTTGCATTTTACGCATCAATTTATATTAGTTCGATGGGAGCAAAATATTTGTTATTGTTTTATTGTGTACAGTGCATGAGAATTATAATCAATTAGTGTTTATAAATAATAGATTTAATGAAAATTTAAATAGAACTGCTATGTATTGAAATCAAAGATTTTGTGTATGGAACAAGATTTTTTTCAAATGTATATTTTTTTAGAAATTTTATTTTCATTAATATTTCTAATGATATATAATGAATAATGAAATATTTCTTATTAGTCAAACAATAACATTACAAATAATAAATCTATAGTCAGACGGATGAATATTTAGTAATAAATTAATGATTGAGTTGAAAATAAAATCAGCCACAAAAAAATAAAAATCAATAATTTTGTCATAGGAAATAAAATAATTTAAATATTTGAAATCATATTGATTTCAATTTCTATTTCTACATAAATTTAAAAATTCAAATTGAAAATAAAATATTTACTGATATATACAGCAAATTTTGAAATAATGTTCATTGTACATATCGGATTAATGTATTACCAAAAACAACAATACAATATGTGTACAGGTATGACAACAAACAATTTTAATTCAATTAAAAAATCGTTCACGTTTACCTAGTTCTCGAAAATCTATTTGGATATTATTATAATTTGATTAAAAAATTGAACATTTTCCACCAACAATAGAACACCAATTAACTATAACGATTTGTGCTATCGATTAATGTCACTTATATACTTTTTCGTAAAGTCAGCTCGAATATAAAAGTTTGTCCGATATTTTTGTCACGTTTTTGACATAGATTTAATTACATCGAAGGAAATTTTGGTGAAATATGCGTTTAATCTTTGGAAATATGTGTTGGTCATAACTAATGAAGAATTCCGATCAAAAAATGTTTGGAAAAAATTCATGTACATATTAAATTTTTCATAAGTCTCGTGATGTTAGCAAAATTTTTTTTCAATTCATTCAATATTATGATATATATAGGGTCATTCAAATGTGACGCCTTGATTTGTGTTTTATTAAAAAAAAACTATAGACATGTTTCTTTTTAAGGAAATACAAATCTAGGCGTTACATTTGGATGACCCTATACATACATATATATATATATATATATATATATATATATATATATATATATATATATATATATATATATAAATATATGTTTTATTTTATTACAATACAACAAAATAAATAACCATTATACTGTTTATAGAAGTAAGTGTTGAAAACGTGCGTGTATAAAATTTGGAATACAGTAGTTCTGGGATCGATATGCATATTCATAAGGTAATGAAGGAGATATTAATGGAAGCGGTTTAATAGGACGAGTAATTACGTATATATATATATATATATATATATATATATATATATATATATATGAGAATAATTTAACTGTACAAAACGTATATATTTTCAATTATTTTCAAATTAATTAATATGGTTACAGAAAATTCACAAGTTGTTTTAAAGTACTCATTCGTAAACTCATTACAATTTGCATATTTTAAAATAATTTTATTATAGTGAAATAGTATTTTATTCGTATAAATTAAATGATCTTATACGAATTATATTTATTTAAACTTTCATTTCAATTTTAAAATGCTGTGTGTAATAAATATCTGTTGCAATGTATAAAATCAAAAATTTGTTTTATTTGTTCATAATTCAATTAAAAATATTTTTGTATATTTTTATAAACATTTCATTTATTATATAAAATATTATTTATTATACAATAATAAATATATATTAAAAAATGAAACAGATGGCAGAAGTTATAGTAACAATTCAATTACGAGTGTAAATATGAAACAGGACGATTTATTTTCAAAACGGATATGAAAAGATATAATTTTTTACATAAATTAATTTAGTAGGAAATTGGAGCCAGTGTTGACATATAAATAATTTGTAAGATTGTATTAGATACTCTACGGGGTTGTGAAAACACGTCAACAAAAACCTACCCTCGGATTTAATCTCTTGAACTGAGTACATCTCACATACGCGTATAAAACATTTTATATATCGTTACACGGTATATCTATTACACAAAGTCATAAAATAAATAATGAATCGTGTACACATCACATACAATCTGACAAGTATTATGTCATGTAAGCAAAACATTTAATGTAGGCAAGTATTTTTATAACAGTCGTGCGAAATTAATTTAAATTTCTCATGACACGTTCGTTGTAACAATATTCATGGAGACAGCTTAAACAGGCGACATGCGTCATAAAATCCGGTCCCGGAGCAAAAGATTTTAAAGTCGACGACGACGTCTACGAATGTCGGATTCGAAAGAGCGGTAGCCGCAATTGCAACGAACGCTAGCGCACGGATAATTTCCCGCCGGTATTTCGTTTACCCGAACAACAGTTGTAAAAGATTATGCTTATTTCAAGGGTCGCAGATTTGCCAGGGGTCAGAGAATATATATGGTTTAATAAACACCGCGTACGTTCTATTATTTCTTATATGCGTCGGACGTTTTTATAGTACCAACATTCGGCAAAAATATCGTTGGCGGATCCTCGGATTGAGCCATTCGTTACGTTTACGACGCCTGTGACTCATGGCACACGGTGTATGTACAAGGTGGGTCTAATAAAAGTGACACTATTTATTTGTTTCGGCGAGGAGACGATAACACATTTATCGGAAATGGAGGTGGTTCATTGGTGAACAGTTTTATTTCACATTTGTTAAGATATCTGTTACATACAACCAAGAACACGTATATTACTCACTCTATATGTCTTTTTATTTCTTCTTTTCTTTCTATATTCATGTATTAAAATTTAAATTTAACAGAACAAAAAATATTTAATTTAAATAATAAGAAATTATAACAATTTAAAATTATTATTGTTATTTGGATAATTTTATATCTTTTTTAATAAGTTAAGTTTAAAAATGTTAAGATAATTAATTTTTAAGATTTCCTATTTTTACAATTAATGCATAATAGCATTAAAATGAAAAGAAGTACAAGAAATAAAAGAGTAAACATACATTAACGCATATGCATACACATACACACACACACACTTTTATATATATATATATATATATATATATATATATATATAAAGGTAACCAAAGTGCTATAGCCCATGTAAAGCTTAGACTTCTATAATAATGTCAAAGTTCAATCACAGTAGTTATTTAATGAGGTGAGGTTGTCAGTCCATGCCCAACCCCCCATTTATAAACTGGAAATATACTATACTACTAGGAAACTGTATATAAACTATATATATATATATATATATATATATATATATATATATGTATATATATATATATCCTTAAAATATTGATTGTATATATTTTTAATACAAAAAATTAAAATTTGAAAAAATGTCCAAACTAAATGAAATTTTATTTATTTGCTAATTACTTTTCAAATTCATATGATGTCAAACTGAAGTTGAAAATGACTATTTGTATTAAAAAAATCAAATATAATAAAAAAGTATTTTTTTAATTTAAGTAATTGGAATTTTAACAAATTTTTAACAAAAAAAAAATTATTTTAGTTAATTTATATTTTTTCAATAATTAAAACTTTTAAAATGTTGAGATAAATAAATTATAAGATTTTAAGCTTGCAATTAGGAAATTACATTGGAAATATGTATATATTTTTGGAATAAAGATGTTTTATGAAATGTAAATTAGCTACTGGATCAAACAAGACTTTTTTCAAGGCTTATATATAATTTAATAATGTGATTTATAAACTTTCCAGTTGTTATGTGTGTATATATATATATATATATATATATATATATATATATATATATATATATAATGAGAAAAATTCTGGCTGAATAATTAGTCATTTTATTATAATTAAAAGTATGTACATGTTTTATGTTCCTTTATAATATCAAGCAGACGAGGAGAATCACACATGAATGGAATAAAAAAAGTCTGAAAATATCACCGAGAAACATATTATGAATATTTTAAAGAAGTTTCCAGTAATGAAGGGGGTTGGTTTTATGGGCACACTGAATAAGTACTGTACGAGTGTTAGTGTAATAACCTCATTCTCATACTGAAGGCAACGCCCAAGGCCGTAGTGGCTCCCCACTAGCGTCACCTCAGACTGATGGTGCTCTCGCTACACGAATGACGAGCCGCCAGGGACGTATTAAAACTTTTTTCCTAATGCATTGCGTAATGAACGACAGTAATTGTAATATATGGAGTTGTAATCGACGTCTATAGTAATATGTTCTTTGTGTTATTATTGTTAAATATAAATAAATTGAGATGTTTTTCATAGGTTTTATTATGAGAGATCACTGTTTATGTATAAACCTACGTAAATATAACATATATAAACCTACGTAAGTACAATTATGTTTCCCACGCATCATATATAAACAAATAAAATAATACGAAAATATTTATAACAAGAATTAAAAATGAGAAATTAAAGATGATTTGGAAAATTTTAATATCATCACATAATAAAATAATATTCATGTAGAATAAATATCTTTCTCTATCAATTTTAAATATATTTTATTATTAATATATTAACAATTATGATAATGATATAGAAAATATGTGTGGAATAATTAGATTCTGGTAAAGCAAGAGAAAAGATATACAATTTTATGAAACTACATTTTTTTATTTTTTATATATGATAGATGGAGTAAGGTTAATGAGATAATTTATAAAAAAATAAATACATACATTAGAAATGCGGTACATAAAATCAGTGAAAGAATATATACGACTAGATAACAACTTAAATGATGAAATAGGAAAATAGAATAATATATCTCCATTATATGAAATAAAAATTGATTTGAAAAGAAGACTTTTACTGTTACTCTAAAGGTAGAAGAAATACAGAAAGTCCAAAGAGATGATCTGAGGCTATAACAAGTTTAACAACCTATCAATTAAATGTAATGAACGAATGAATAATAGTTTATATTTTAAAAGAAATATAAGATTATATACTTTTATTAAAACAAATTTGTAAGAAGTTTATCAATTTATTGATTTAAGAGTTACAGTTAACATTTTATACTTTGTGGATAATTACAAGGAATTGGTAATAAATTATTTATATGAATTTAAATAATGGGATAATGATTATTGTAAATGATCTAAATATAAGAGATTGGTTTGTGAAATTTGTGTATAAAAAAATTTTCAAAAGGAGTTCTGAGCAAGATTTGCAATTTTTATAAGTAATATTAAATTAAAGATAATTAATTAAAATAAACTAAATGCAACTCTGTTTTAGAGATATCTGGAGCTTTCGTAAATTCCCATCTTAATTTTATAGGAATGATGAAAATTACATGAATAGATCTTTACGAATTAAAATTTTTATAATATAATTTTTCGAAGTTTCATATCAATGAATTGAAAAATTAAATAAATATTTATAATTAATCTTTTTCATACATTCTTATAAAATGTAAAATAAACAATTTAAATAATATAAACATCAATTTTCAGTTCTGATTCAGTATCATCCATGAAAATATTATCACTAGACAAGTTCTAGTGATAAATGATACAAATAAAACAACAATTGGATATATATTATATAAATAAGTACAAAACAAGAAACTATGCAAGTAGTTCCGATCCCGTGAGAGATTTATTCGAATGTAAATGTATATGGAGTCATTAGCATATGATGTATTGCGCATAAAGTTACACTCGAATGGTTTTAGTCCGTTGAGAAAAGATCCAAATGTACCTCTTTTTCTATAAATATAAAAATATGCAGTATTTTCTAAAGTGTGAGTATTGTTTCGTTCAATATACTTCATAGATTAATCATTTATTAAAATAGTTTGTTTTTTAGAAAAAAAATATATTACTCGTAAAAGAATAGATTTTATTGTTTGTTAAAATTTACGAACTGTTTCAAGTTTATTGATAAATATATACGTTTTAAATGAACGGATGTTCGATTAAATATATTAATATTATATGTAGAAAACTCTTTTAAAAGATCAATTTTATATTTATTTATATATGAAATTTCAATAATTATTAAAATTTACTGATGACTAATAAACTTAATTGATATTTTATAATGGATTTGAAGAAATTACTAGGTCAATTATTTAAATAATTTCTCAATAAAAATGTTAAGTCTTTAATAAACTGTATCATCTATTAAATTTTATAAATTATATAAAATATAAGATATTTAATTTTTTGTATTGAAGTTAAATATTTCCCAAAAATATTTGATAATACAAATATGTTTATTTTTTTTAAAAAAAATATAAAATGATAATTTTATTACCATTTTAATAATATTATATTTAAGAAATTATAAAAATATGTGGATTAATTATTTTTAATTTCAATTTTAAACAATTTAGAGAATATTTTATAATTTTAGAAAAATATTTCAATTAAAAAAAATACAATAACTATTTTAATGAATTCAATCTGATTTAATATAAAACTTGTTTTTATTGAACTGTTAAATAATTATTCGGTTGGAGTGCAGTGAAAGTGATAATCAGATAAAAATCAAATCAATTTTTTGTATAATAGATTCTATACGTTTTCAATTCATCGCACGTTTGGAAAACTATTTAATTCATAGACGTGCTTCGTGCAACACATAAAACTCCACTGATTCCACTCTGCACGCTCAGAAGCTTTCTGATGTGTAGATGGAAAGCTGTAATGCTCTAGCACGGTGTCGCTCACTGCTGTTGCACATTCTGCAAACACGTCTCATTTGGCCAGAGTACGAGACGAATAGCTTGTAATATAACCACCTAACCTCATACTAGACATTCTGAGTTATACTATCACAGGAACTGTGATGTCCATCTACATGCTAATCTCAGTTCTAATAAATTCACATTCATATACATAAATGTTACATATTAAGAATATTACGAAAGCTATTTTATTAATTGCAGCATGCATATAAAGACAGAATATTATTTTTTTCTATTTTTAATTATCATTAAGTTTAACTATTTTGCTGATTACTATTTTACAAATGAATATTTTGAATAAGTTTGTAATTTTACAATTCTGTTCATATTTATCTAAAATATAAATTGTTATTAATGAATGCAATCGATGGTACAGATGCTCAGCATAAACATTCATTATCCATTATATGAGCTTATAGGCGTTAGGTAGTGTAGTTAATAACTTACAATTAACGTGTTCATTTTTTATTTCACAATAAAAACATTGAAAACACTTAAATAACTCATTATTAAGTGTTTCCTTAGTAAATATTTTTTAATTAAATTTTATTTCGGGCTAATAAGTAAAAAATAAAACAATTAACTTTACAAAGAATCAAAGTTAAATGTTTTTCCTCGAATACTAAATAATTGGAAATCAATCAAAAACAGACATAAAGATAATTTGAAATTTATAGGCAACAAACAACATAAATTATTAAGCATTTCCTCGAAATCAAAAATTGATAAAAGAAAATATTCTAAATTATCAGAGACAAATTCAATAAAATAATTTTGGAATTAAAATAAAAATTGATGAAAATGTCAATTTTAAATATTTCTAAACTTTATTTTCAGTTTTATTTGCTGTGGAAAAATAATTAAACGATTGAAAAGGATTTATATGATATCGTAATGATTGTATGAGTGTCAAAAAATGATTCATAGACAAGTAAACTCTATACTGTGCTTTGGTTATATACAATATGTTCTTGATTTTCGAACGTACTACAGTCAAAGGGTTGAATATAAAAATAAATACTATTAATAAAATGTAATACTAGTCTAGATACTAAAAACGTGGAAATAAAAATTAAATCATTGCCTTTATAACGAATGAAGAGAAATAATTTTGTGATTTATAATTAATAAATATATAATTTTTAAGTGATATTTTTTTAAGAGATAAAGAGTTCAAATAAATAGATATGATGAAAAATGAAAGTTTCATGTATGTGAAAAACGATAATGACATACGTTATGATAATATAAAGAAATAGGGGCGAGAAAATGAGGAGGAATATAAAAATAAATTCCAATTTCTAATGCAATATATAAAAGTTTCAAAAGTAAATTTCGAACATAATACAGACATATTGAATGCGACACATCACGTTCCGAAAATCGTGTTTAACATTAACCTAAAATGAAGTTTGTGAAATCATGTATATATATATATATATATATATAAAGTGTGTGTGTGTATGTGAGAAAGACAACTTATATGATCCTCAAATGCCTGTAGAATGTCTTACATCAGAAACATTACTTAAACGATGATATACAGCGGAAATGCACAAGGCGTTTCCGTGTTATGCACCGCATCGAGTGGCACGAGATTATCACGAAATTAGAATTAACGTTGAGTGTGTCTGCTTCAAACACTCCAACATCCACCGTATCAAAAGTTTGTTGAACCGTGAACTATGAATTCTATTCTTTCCAAAGTACCATCTTGTTACGTTAAAGTTTGATTTATACCGACGTCGCTGTTTCGCAATTTTGTTGACAATTCGGTCTGGTGCATAGCGAATCGAAATGATTTCTTTTCGATAAGGATTTTCCCTTTGTTGGAAATGACTTTTTCTGTTCTTTTTTTCGTGTTCGGGCTTTTTTTTTATTTGACTCGGTCTACTTTTTACGCTCGTATAAATATTCCAATGACTTTTTTCTTTAGTATTTTAAAATAATCAGCTTTACGGAACTAATATTTCTTTGAATAGAAAATGTAATACATGTTATAGAAAGAAATGGTTTCTGATTTTTATATTTCAAATATATACTAACTTTTAATTAGAATTATTAATTAAGAAGTTAGTTCAATCCGTACTTTATTATATTAATTACACTAAGAATAATAAGAAACAATAATATCATTTACTACAAATAAAATATTTTATATATTAAGTAGATATTTCTAAAATAAAATATATTTCTTTTAAAACAGTTTTCATTAAAAAATAATTGATTATATAATTTAATTAGTAAGTTGATAATTAAAAATCGTTTTTTATATTGTTTTTTGTAATTATGTAAAACATTTTTTTGGAAGAAAAAACGAAAATAAAAAAATAATAGAAGATAAATATAAATCTTGGAAAAATACGATCATATTTGTTAATAAAACTAACTTAATAGACACAAAAATAAATTTTCAGAAAAATATACAAATAAATCATAAAATAAAAAAGAGATGAATGAAAATGGAAGGTAATTTTCTTGAATATAAAAAGCGTGGGCATTAAAAAACAGAATAAATATTTGAAATAAAATAAGTAATTATGAGAATTTTCTTTGAGTACCAGATTATTTGATGACTGAAATTTAAAAAAAGCATGAAAAATACAATTAAAAGTATTAAATGTATATATCATAAAAAATTCTTAGAAATTACGTTTTATTTTCAGTTATAGATAATTTTATGTTAATGATAATAAAAATATGTATAAATTATTACTAGCACAGAAACATTTACTGCCAACTGCCAGAAAATTTATAACAATATCAAGAAAGTATCAGACAAGACGGGAAAGTTTTAAAAAATATATGGATATGAAAAAAAAACTAATTTGCTGTAAGGGTAACGCAATTATTTAGTTTTGCAAGTGCTAGCATCATTTTTCAATGAATATTTTACAACGTTAACTCTTAATACAGAAACCATTTCTCTTAGCTGTCATTGCAAAGGTCGGCACAGGTCGTACATTTTAATTCAATTCGCCTTCGTCTGCTTTCTATCCAATGAGTAAGTGCGTAGTCTTTCTCGAAACACGATATTCAAAATATGCATTGCCCGTGAGCGACGAGATAAAGCGGCGAGTGAAAGATGGAAACAGATGTTTTTTGCGCTGCAGGAGCGGCGGAAGCTCATGCTGTGATAATTACTTTGCTACCTATCAATCATAGCTCGTAACGAGTTAAGTAGTTTGCGCCATCTTTGCATTGAGATGAAAATGTGCTATACTCCGTTGTTGCTCCCTCAGTATTATGTTCATAAACTTTGAATTACGGTTTACAGTTGCTTCTTTTTGCCACGGAAAGTGAAACAGGGTGAAAAATAGTACATGATCTATTTCCGTACAGTGAAGTTTTGCTATCGTCTAAACAACTTTTCTAATAAACATAAAATGATCTCAACATTACCAGCACTTGGTGTGTAGCTTTATGAAATACTTAACAATATACGATTACATCAACATAAATTACTTGTGCACGATGAACGAAATTATTTATTAGTAAATAAAGATTGTTCATATTTAAAATAATTTATAGGAATATTAAGAAATATTTTACATTGCCATTCAGAACATTTAAAAATTTTTTCATAATAATTAAGTAAATATATTGAAATGTACAAATTTTTATTAATGTTTTAAGATATTTCTAAGTAAGTATTTATATTAAAACAATAAAATATTTATATAATTAATCTGATTGGAGGTGAATATTTTGAATGCTAAATCTAAAAAACGAGCTTTCATTAGCATGGATTTTAAGAAAAATTAAAACTATGAAAACTACGAGTCCTAAAATTATGAACTATTTACATTTACTTTCTTTAATTTTTTTATATCCATTAGTTTTTAACATAGTTACTAAAAATAACGTAATATATTATTTTTGTATATTTTTTCAGTAATTATGGTATTTTTATTTTAATAATAAAGTCGATAAAAAAAGCTTTAAAAAATATAAAGAGTTTAAAATAAATCTCTCGCCATTATTTTTCTTAAATACAAATAATTATACAGGTACAGCATTCAAAAGCTTAGAATTCAATAATAGGAATTAATTATTGATAATAAAACCTATTGTTGATTTAGATTAATAAAAAAATTGAGCTAAATCGAATTTAAATCAAATAATACTTCTGCTATGATCTTATATGTAAAGTGTTTTTTAAGTATGATAAAATTTTAAATTGAATCCTTATCTGAAGTTCTACCATGCTTAAACACACACACACACACACACACACACACATATATATATATATATATATATATATATATATATAACCATTTGATTTGACACTATAGACTTTACATATAATATAAAACATTGATCTCAAAGTAATGCATTTTATTGCACATCGAGAAATGTGTCGTAATATAAATTTCGACATTAAAAGCACATTGTTGAATGTTTAAACGTTATACGTTACGTTGTATATCCAATTTCGTCTCATACATCCAATTCGTTGAACTTAACTCGAATTTGTTCTCTTTCCTTTATTCAAAACTTCCAAGTGTTTCCTACAGAACGGGATATTAAATTGTGTACTTTACTTCACTACACACTTATAAACGTACATTTGAAAACATATATTCAATTATGAATGAGAAAATGTTTAACAATTTTGAAGAATTTCTGAAGTATTTCTCTTATTAGTGGATATTGATTTGATTATAATTTTATTCAAATTGTCTAATTATATATTAATAAATTTAGTTAAGAATTTATGTAAATATTTTTTTATTTAGATCGAAAATATTTGTATAAAATATACTAATGTCTCTAAGTCATAATAATTATTTGAAGTTTTAGTATATGTAAAAAAATATCATAAAATAAACAATAATAATAAGCAAGATCAATTATAGTCATAAAAAGTGTTTTTACGTAAAATATATTCATTTGTAAATATTAAAAATTGAATAATAATATAATTTGGTAATAAAATAACTTATTACACGCTACTTTTAAGTATGAAAAGAAAATTAAATGAAAGGAAAAAATATGAAACATTTCTCTCAACAAAGTTAAAATGTAAAAAAAACTTTCTCTTATTATTTAACTTGAAATATATATATATATATATATATATATATATATATATATATATATATATATATATTCATTTAAGAAAATTGGTAAGCTGGTGTTGTATTCTATTTGAATAAAATATTCGTTACAGATAAAATCAAAATAAATGAAGCGTATTTAGTAATTTATAATAAAGAATACTTGCGAGATTATTTTAAATGAATTTGTGTAAAATCGTCTTTATATATTTATATATATATATATATATATATATATATATATATATATATATATATATATATATAAAAGAAGCACGGTTTTCTAAAGATAACACGAACATGATTTTTTTTGTTTTAAAAAATAGCGAGAAAATCACTTGCGTAAAAATAGCACCGATAGAGAAAATCATATTTAAATTCAGTTCCAAGATTTTATGCAGTACGAATTTGAGTATCTAACGTGTATGCCACGTTCATGTTTCCAGTCTCACTGTATATACATATTCTATTCTACACAGTACACGCATGATAAGATCTTCGAAACATACACTCGGCAGATATCTTCTACGAGTGTATATGTGTATGTGTGTCTGTATGTGTGTTGAATCTCCGCGGATGTTTCATTATTCTAATTCGATTCAGCGGCGAGATACTTCGTTAGCTGTTGAACTGCGAGATTCTAGAATGATTTCGTGGGCTGGCATTCGACCGAACCCTCAGACTTGGTTGAAGAGTAACACTTCACTACCACCGCGACGCGCTATACTGTGTGTCGCGCGTTTGGGAAAGCTGTCTGCACCCAATGTTCGCTTCTAAATTAAATTGTAAGAAGCTTAAATACTTCGCGGATACGCTAAATACGCTTGTAGGGCAAATATAATTGTAACAAGCATGATTAAATGTTAAATTAATGTTGAAATTGCTTGATTAGACTGGCGTGTTTTAAATCTCTATTTAACTTATTTGGTAAATAGATTCTTTACATTTTTTGTAAAACTTGATTGAAACATAATCTACTTAACAGAAAATAAATATACTATAACACGTTTATTATTTACAAATTCATCAAAATAATTTGATTATATAAACTGTTAAGTAATTACATTGAGGGGCGGTACCAAAAAAAACATCAAACAGATTTTGATTAAAAATTAATTCAATACTGAAGAAGTAATTTGTAATTTGATCTTTACTTATTTCATTATATAAATTATTTTACACAATATATATATAAGGCCTACACTTATTTTCACACTTATAATATTTTCGTTTATTTAAAATATTTAATGAATATGGATTTGAGACCTTTTTTATTTAATAAAAATTAATAAAGTAATTAAATTAGAAACATGTCATAAAAAAACATTGTTACAATATAATTTATTGCCATAATATATTTTAATATTGTATGCATCCTTAATTTATTTAAATATTTTTTTTTGCAAAATTATATTACGTATTTAAGTTGTATAGTATTTTTAATTTCGAGATTTTATTAAAATTCAATAAAAATTTTCTTAATAGATACACAAACACGCACAAACATAATACATACATATATATATATATATATATATATATATATATATATATATATATATATATAATCTTGAGTACTGAATTTAAGAAAAATATTTCTATTTTACGTTTTTATGTAGAAAAATATTTTAAACATTTGTTTTATAATATAATATTTTTTTAATGACAGATTTGAAAAAATGTTTTATTATAAAAATTTAAGCTGACTTTTAAATTTAAACTACATAAATTATTGTAATTTTTCTAGAGAATATATTGTGTTATTTCAATAAAATAACTATAAATGAAATATAAATGAAAATGTTTCATGATTAATATATGATATATTGTAATTTATTATTCAATTTAATATAAAAATTAAATTATATACTACGATATTATTCATTGGCGTTAATAATTTTAAAAATAAATAAAGAGAATTTTAGGATATAACAATCTATAATTTTTTTAGGTTATGTTTAAAAAACACAAATAATAATAGAAATTTCATACATTCATTACGTCCTCATTGTACTCTACTAGCCATTACTGTTAACTATTATAAATAAAAAAAACTTCCATCGCACATACGTTTATGTGTATATGTAAGAGATTGTGTATGGATGTAGTGTGTTTGTCTATATACGTGAATGTTTTTATAAAAGAATAAGACTTGACGCTTTCACGGTCTATATTTGCTGAAGCATTTGGTTTTTTGGTTTTTGCTGCGTTGTTATTTCAAATAACAAAACTCTATTGAAAGTAGACAACAGTGCTTTCAATAAAAAAGTTTCGTTATTTACACCACAATGTGGTGAATTTTTTTTTATCATACATATATATATATATATATATATATATATATATATATATATATGATTATGTACAAAATACACATAATATAATAACATTAACTTGTATATGTAGTACAATAAATTATCAAAATACATATTCATACATTTATATTGCATTTGTGTGTATGTACATTACGCAAGTAAATTTATATAAATATATATTATTTACATAAAACGAAAATCAACAATATATAACACATATTAGACACACATAATATTCAGAACACTTACGACACACACTTACCGATTTTCCCAAAGGCATTACTGCCAGCAATTAACATGACAAATGCTAACGATGGAACTTGGAACACCCACTTCATGATGAATTCTAACAAGAGATGAACAGATAAGCACACAAATTTGACCTGTATTTAAATCCGCAACACCAACAATTAAGTTTACTTTAAAATTCCTGAAGTCTTATCGATTATTTTTCGATATTATTTTTTAAAAAACGAAAATCGATTTAAATACATATATGTTAAAAAATATTATCATTAATATTTTAATTGTTAACACATTGTTTAATTTTAGAAAAAAATATATTCACGAATTAAAAAATGAAAAATGAACTTTGTCGAGTTTGTTATCCTTTCAGCAATGAGATCGGTTTTGATAAAATTCATTCAAAGTGCATGTTATTTATTCTTCGAAAAAGAAACGTGTTGTTGTTTAACTAGATTAAATAATTAATTACTGTAATTGTTTAAAAAAGAGGTCGAATATCAAACTTCGACATATTAATTTACATATATAGTACGGTTAAATGCCGTTGGAAAAACTATTACACTAAATTGAATTAATTAGTTAAACAAGTAGTTGGAAACTTAATAGAAACGTTTCCTGTTCAACTAAACGTACACGTAATTGAAATTGTTGTATTTAAATGTTGGCATATTTTTGTTTCGGTGAAAAATGTAATTTTTTCATCAATAAATCGTGCTAGATTTTTTTTCCCGCCAAACACATCTATCGAATTATTGCATTGCACAAACACAATCCTAACAAACTATTTACTCATCACTGTTACGTGCAGTCATTGTTTGTTTATGGAACTCGTTAAATGTTAACAGTGTCATAGTGCACTGATGACGGCAAAGATAGGCAAACCAATGTTCAACGTTGTTTACCGTTTAAATACAATCACAGATATCGAGGGGATAATTGCGCATCGAACAAGAATAGGGGCTCCAGTAACGAACGGACATACGAACGCGCGCTAATCGAAATAGAACCTCCACGTCGGCTTTTATGCCCTCCGCCTTCTACATGTATACGTTGATACAGGACCAGTATCAATCTAATATTAGACCCGTGTATGTCGGCGTGTAAACAGGATCGAACTGGACGAAAGTCCACACATAACTGGCTAAATTCTATGTTCCTAACTTACTAGCAACCAATATCCAACGGCACCATTGTGTCGAGTGCGCGTGTGCGCCTGTAAATATATTTGAAGTTATATGGCGACAGAGTGCGATATTTCCAGGAGTAAAGAGCTCTTTTTCAGTTCAGAAGTGTTGTTCTGAAGTAGCTGATGACCGAGACCGGGTAGTCTTACGTGTACGGGTTTCCTCCTGATGGTTTTATTTCGAAAAGACTAAACGAATGAACGTTGGTGCTCTGTTACACTATCTCTTAAAACATGTCATTAACAAACTTACTTATTATAATATATATATTTTTTTGATATTTATCAGATTATTATCGAAACTAGAAACTTTTAAAATAATTTTTACTCTTTTAGCTCGTATTATATTAATAAATCAATTATATAGATATTTAATAGTTTTGTTATATAAAAAATTATTGGTGACTGAAATTAAAATCCTTGAATATGTATTTTATACTTCTTGGATATATTCTATATACAATTATCTACTTTTATGCTCTAACAATTCGATTAAATGTTTAAATCCACTTATTCCCAAGTGTTTCACCTAAAAATTCACTATGTATTTACACAAGTGTTTATCATGGTTTTACTTGTCAGTATTTTGTAACAATATTTTAATTATTTATTTTTTTATTATAGCATATATATATATATATATATATATATATATATATATATATATTCTCCCAGCTATAAGCCTTTGGTTTGTTCTATCATTAAAATTTATATTAATATTCTTTCTATGGGTATTCCTGTCATTCTTTTTTTTAAGTTTTTATTTTAATCGTTTCCTTCTGAATCATTTTATTTTCCATTTTATCTAAGTATAGAGTCATCTAAATTCGACGCCTAATTTGCGTTTTATTAAAAAGAAACTATACACATATTTCCCTATACACCTCCTATACACATGATTCTTTTCAATAAAACACAAATTTAGGCGTCACATTTGGATGACTCTATTATAAATTCTCTATTCTTTAAAATCGATATTATTTTTTTTTATTTGCAGTTTATTTCTAATATTTCCATTTTTTTATTCTAGCCAGAGCTTCGCACAGTTCTTAACAGATTTGGAAAATTTTATTTTAGTATTTTGAATTTTACTTTTATCTTTTTCCTTCAGTATTCAACACACTCAGAATCGCATGAAAACACACATTCTCATATATTAAATATATATATTTATATATATATATATATAATTATATTGATTTTTTCAAGAGTGTATCAATAGGTAAGTAATCTTAGATTTCAATACGACCAATATAAGCTTTTGTAAAATACAAAAATAGTTTAAATTTCATATATTAAGTTCTCTAAAAATGAAAAATTGATAAAATTTACTGTAGTGGAATACAACATTTATAAAATACAATTATTTTTTCAAATATATATATATATATATATATATATATATATATATATATGATAAAGTGGTATATTTTTATAATAACTATTTTTTATATTTAATACTTTTTAAAAATCTATAATCTATTATATGAAATATTAGATTATTATATTGGAAATAAAATAAAATCCGACATTTCATATTAAACGACTTAATAGTTATATACTTGTCAGATTTATTTCAAAAAAAAAATATATTAGTAACAAAATTGAATATAAAAATATAGCTGAGTATGTTTTAATTACTTCATAAACCCTATTTTTCGTTTTCTGTAAAGAAAGAAAATATCTTCCCTACTCTGTTACCAGATATATTATATATGTGTGTATATGTATATATTGTCGTTTATATGAAATTTTGAAATAAAATACTTATAAATTCTTATTTAATTACAAGTCAGGAATAATATATATAGTCGTTTATATTAAACATTATGATACGAAGCTGACATTTTTTTAATTAATTACAACTCCTGGAATATAATTGTTATTTAATTTATAATTCTAGTTCATCAAATAAGACGTCATTCTACATATTAATTAAATATTAATTAAACAGAACAAAGTTATCAACTGAAACTAGATTATAGTTTGAAAATATTGTTTTGTTTACTTCACACGAAGCGTCAAGTTACAAATACCTATAGTTATATAAACTGAACACATCACACGTCATTAACAAGCAAAGAGTTGATTAACCTACAAAATTCTGTGGTGCCTTATCAAATGAACTGATCCTTTGTGATCTGCTTGTGGTTTCAGAACATGAGTAAAATTAGTTGGAAGTTTAGACAAAGGTCAAGGCTGCTAATTACTCAAAGATCTACTAAACTAAGATGAAAATTAAGGTTTTCTTTGTTGTTGTTATATACACATATAAAATACATTCACATATATATATATAAATATATATATATATATATATATGTATATATGTATAAAGAGTATACACTATCGTGTATTCATAAGAGAGGAAGGTCTGTTAAGCCATACGTCGGAACAAATTTTCTCAACTGAGTGACGTTTATTGAGATGCTATTTCAGTATCTTTATGGATGTTCGATTTATGTTTTCAGCTTTCGTTCGAGTGTTTAAATTTGTGTTAGTGATATTAATTTATTGAACTAAATCTAAAGGTTAGGTAGAATGTATATATAAATTCGGAGTTTCAATTATTTTACTATTATAAACATTTCGAGTAAACCGCACGTTCATGAACTCAAATGAAATAACCGAATGTGCGGTTTACCTTGTTTGTTTATTTGTAAAATTAGTTATGTGTACAAAAGTTTTTCTCGACTGTACAAAATCTAATGTTCTGTGAACTATCTGACAATTAAATAATTAATTGGTTATTAATATTAAATGAACATATATACTTTAATTCAATGCCAATAAATTGAGAAAGAGGAATTGTATATTTTTTTAATTAAAATTTCAATTAAAAATTTATATTACATAAATAAAATCTGAATCATTTGTATAAACTTGTGTAAATTTCAAATATAATACAAAATAATCAATTAATATATAAAAATAATTATAATTTTTAACGTTAAGAAAATATATTAATTTTATATTGAAAAATAAATAATAACCATACAAGTTTTAAATTACAAGCAATTTATTTAACTAATAAAGTTCGAAATAAAATAATTAGGAAAATTTTATATTCAGTTAGATTTTTAAAAAATATTTATTGATACTATCGTCATTTTAAATTTATTTAATAATTTAATTTATAACTAAAGTTCCACTATTAAAAAAATATAAATAAATTTGAAAAATATAAAAGGTCAAGAGTGATTTTAAATAATTGGACTTGTTTCATATTAGAAAGAATGTTATTAACCTTAATCAATATTTAAACTCTAATTGAGTGAAACTAGGTCAGATTTTTTGTGATATTAACATTAAAAATTACTATTTGATTGAACTGAAATTACATTAATTGTTAATGTCTATAATAAGATCGAATAAAACATTTTTCAGAGAGTAAATTACAAAGTCGACCATATTAGAAAGAGTAGTAATAGTAGATAAATATAATTGATCGTCTTGGAATTGCTCCAACGTTTATTTCCATTATGACATTCGGTGGAAAGAAAATATTTGATTAATTTAACATTTACGCTAGTAACGTGTCACACTTGAGGTAAACATGATATCATCATATACTTCTGCTGTTTGTCTTCTGTGCGTGACGATTTTCACTATATAAAAGAATAATACGGTGCAATAGTCACGCACGCCTTTATCCAAAAAAACAAAATAAGCGTTCGGTATAGGCGTTTCCGTAATTGAATGTCTATTATCCTTCACTGAACGAAAATAAAAGTTTCATGTTTTCAAATCTGGCACTGTGTGTGGGTATAACAACGAATTCACACTGTGTGTAGACATATATTGTTTCTTTGTCGTACAAAATCTTATTGTGAGTACAGACTTATTTATCTAATGGATAGTTATTTGTCGTAGTTAATATAGTAAATGTGCTGTTTGTTATTTTTATTTGAATGGAACATATTAAGAAACATTTATTTAAAAATCAATTTTCGACAAAACTGTAATTAATGTTTGTTAAAAAAATTGTACTAAGACTTAAATTCATACATTCTTTACAATTTTCTCGGATAATAACTAAACATTCACGAATATTTTATCGAATATGGTATTAGTCATTTTTTATTATCTTATATTTCTAGTATTTTATTGAAATAATTACTAGTTTAAACAATTACTCCTTAAATTTTTAATTTAAGACCTGAATATAAATGTTCGTACAATATACATACAATATATATATATATATATATATATATATATATATATATATATATAATAAATTATAACAACATAAAACTAATATACAATAAATGTTCAGATAAGAGAAAAATCGAATTAAAAGGAGTAGACATAGAAGAAGTTGAAAACTATGTATTGAAACCATAATACTAAGAAACATTTATAAATGAAGTAAACAGAAGAGTAAAAATGAAATAATGTTAATTTAAAATTAATTGTTTTACTCTAAAGTCGAATATTCTTCTATGTTTAAAGAGAAAAGTTTTTGATCAATGCACCTATAAATATATAATATATATAATGCTTTGGGATGTTATTAAACTCGACTTTTCTTTCACTCTTTTTCTTAGATAGATTTTTGATTATATATTAAAAACAAACAAGTAAACTTGAATGAAAAATTATTTAGGAGTGCCATAGCTCATACAAATTTTACAATGTCTCGATTGTATGTCGTAGCAATTATTCTCAGGTGACTTTTGTTCCAAGAATCAACTGAAATCTCTTGAGATCGCCTGAAAGTATTTGCTGCTGCAGAGACAAAATCTCAAAGAAATGACGTCAGTGAACTATTTCAACTAAAATATAACAAAAGAAAAAGAACACTTTAATATTACTCTTTTTCTAAAAAATCGATATTTACGTAACGAATCGTAGATGTTTGAAAATATATATTTTAGTTTGGATTTTTTTTTAATTTAGTTTACTAAATATATATATATATATATATATATATATATATATATTAGATGTAATTTTTTTAATATTTTAGTAATATTTAAACTAATTAGATTATTTAAAAAAAATTAAACATTATTAAAAGAACAGTTAAATGTTATTAAGAAGCATAAATTTATTTAATAGAGAAATTTTGATTTAAAATTCTAATAATGTACATAATGGATAAAATTAACAATTAAATACTATACTCGTATACGATTTTAACATTTATTGGAGTCTTATGATCTTGTATATATTTAAAATGTAAATGAAATAAGGTTAATTGTTTATTACAGGTACCAAAATAAACATAGACTTTATATAATGTATTGTTTGATTAATGTTTTGATTTGATTAATATATCGATAATAATAATGAGCTATATGAATAATAATAATATTATTGAAAATACAATTTCATCTTCTATAAATATTATGTTACATGGTATTTGGTTCGAATTTTAGGTAAATTACTTAATTTTCACAATAATATGTTTTAGTAAAAGTATCTAAGGTATTTTTATTAACCTATTATATATCAAAGTACTTTGTCTCATATTTGTTTTTTGAAAATAATAAGTTTGAAATCCTCAAATTACCAATGTTAATATCATGTTACACTATACGAATTCCATATAAGAAAAGCATGTCAATAACAATTTTGAATAAAATATAGCAGGAATTCAAATAAATTTAATATTACAATAGTTATATTTAACTTTTGACATATATATATATATATATATATATATATATATATATATATATACATGTGTGGGTGTATTAATGTTAACTGTTACCTGAGTTCTCGCATCGTTAACTCTGCATTGTTGTTGTAGTTAAATAAGAAGGGTACGTAGATATTGCAGAGGAAAAAGCTTAAACCCGTGAGGAAAACTTACGACCTTGACTTGAAAGTTTGTTAAAATGGCCGCATATTTACGACTTACTTCATTACATGTTTTCCAGTTTATTGACTAACCGACTGATTTCGAGATTGATTTCTTTTTTGTAGAATATATATTTTTTCTTTTATATACTCGAAAAGAAAAAAGGTCTAGTTTATTTTTTCGTACAAATCTATTATTATTTTGGCAAATTATTAGTTAAATGTAACAAATATCATATAAATATATTAATGGAATAGAAAATAATAAATGTATTGTGGCATTTTTTATTATATTTTCTAAAATATTTGCCAAATAATTTAATTTAATAGGATTTTAGGTAAAAAATTGAAATAAAAGATATTTTTTACATTCATATTGATTTTTTAAAAGCAGAATAATAAATAATGACAAACGATAATTTTTGAAAATAACTAAATAAATATGTAACTATGATTCACTTGAATATTTAATATTTATTTAAATAATATCGATCAATAAATTATATATTTATTATCAATTAATAATATTTATTAACAAAAACACATGTGATAATTTAAATATTTATTTTAAATATTATTAAAAAATGATAATTTATTATTTTAATAACAATGTAATACATGTTTCATTATTTCAAATATATTTTTTAATTTCATTTGGACCGATTGACTGATTTAATTAATTGAAATTCCGTTGACAACTGTTCTGTTCATAAAATTTCGTGATAATGAATTTAATTACTTATCGCCAATAAACATTTCTAATAAGCGCGTTCAAAGTTATTTTATTATCTTCACAGTATATCTATCGGTTATTGTGCTCCAATGATCGCCGAAACTAATAAATGCTGCGCAAACATATTTCACGATCTCATTAATTAATTCATAGATAAATTCATTAAACTTGAACTTAAATCAATATTGAACATTCAATAGCAGGGATTAACTACCTATCGACTTTCAATTTCACTAACCACTTTCTATTATCACCCATCCTCTTCAATAATAAAGTTGGCAACCGTTTATAAGTGGTTTTGGGCGCTACGGTCAAAACCAACATACACACACATACAAACGCGGGCGTCTAACTATGACTTTCTATTTTAAAGCGCAATAAACGAAACTTAATTAGAATTCTACGAACATGCTATTACTACGACAATTTAGTTTCTTGCGCGACGACCTCTTCTCATTCGTTTTCGTTCCATGTTATCCCTATAGATTCGCGCCGCGCTACGACCGGATCACAATCACGAGATTATTTTATAGCTACTATCGATTATAGCCAACACGAAGCAACCATAAAGATATTGGTCGTAAATCAAAGCCAGCAGCAGCGTGGTCGACTAGCGAGCTTTCTCGCCCGCCTTTCCGTGGAGCTTTTGCCGGTAGTTGGATGTAACAGTAGGCAGTGTAACTTCGGTATCATGGACACCTGTAATACGCGCGAACCGAACATAACTGCCGTATGAATAAGCCTCGATATGTGACCCTCGTACGGACCTTTATGCACACACTTACATATACTATATATATATATATATATATATATATATATATATATATATATATATATATGCGAAGATATACATACTATTGCCTACAATAATGTGTTCAATGGAATTGTATTGAATACGTGGAATTATTGCTGTAAATATTGGCATTTTCGATTAAATATTTTTCCATGTTTTCCGAAAAAGTTTTAAACGATTTCAGAACAAGATTGCGTTATAAAATCTGTGAAATATACAGTATATATATTATTTTAGGGTACAAATGGTATTGCGTAAAATTTAAATTTAACTGAAACGTACGCTTGTTCAATAATTGAAGCTGTATATATTTTATTTGTTGAGAAAGAAATGTTAGAACTTTTGTTGAAATTTAATCCACAATGTCCTATTTAAATAAAATATATCATTTAAAAAATATTTTATATTAAGTTAAATACACATTTTTGTTCCAAATATGTATCTCAAATTATATTATAGAACGATAATTATATATATTCATCCATATAAATCAAATATACAGGTAACTCTCGTATAACACGGTATTCCTACAACATGGTTTAAGAATTTTGATGATATCAATCATGAAGATATTCAAGAATTACTGGTGAAAGAGGAGGCGTATAAAGCAAAGTTGGTGGAAATGTCATTTGAGATAAACCAAAATAATCTAGAGGACGATAGTATAGAAAAAAACGCAGAAATTCCGAATAATACCTAAAAAGCATGAAGAAAGGCCGAAACTTAGCCGAACAATTTGAATAATTATTTTCTAAATGCAGATTCTTCCACTGAAAGAAGTACAAAATTTAAGAGAGAACTTAAATTCTTAACTCCATAGAAATTTATAAAATCTGTCAGTTAAAAGCAAACAAACGAAAATAACAGATTTTTGCAAAAAGTAGAGTATAGAAGTCAAGATACTGCAGAAAAAAGGTCATAAAATATATTTTGCCATAATTAAAACACCCTTGTTTAGTAATACATAGCAGTGATGAAGAAGAAAACATTATGTAATATTTTATATCAATTATTATTTTAATAAACATATTTCTCTTAGTTATAAAAAGAATATAGTATTATTTTTTTTTTAATTTTTGTAACCTAACCCTATTTTCTGTATTAGTTATTTGTTTCGTATAACATGAATTCGCATAACACGGAGCTTTTAGGAACCTAATATTAAAACCTAATATATTTAATTAATACACGATTTTTTATTTTTTTCCATTTCCGTTAGAATTAAAAAAAATATTCTCAACTCGTTAGATTCCTTGCTGTTTTCCAGTATTTGAAATTCAATCATACACAAATCACATATCTTCATGCAGAGAAATATATATATAAATGTAAACATATATGTATGTATGCATTTTTAAAATCTTCACAGAAACCGGAAATATAACCTAGATGCATATTTATAATCTAATTAAATTGATTAAATTTAGTAGTGTATTTAATTTGTTGAGTAGCAAAAATAACATACATACATATATGAAAAAAAATGATTTAGACCTGAATATATTAAAAATATTTTTAAATTCTACATAGACAAGTAATAAAGTTCATTATGCAAATAAATTTAGTTGAGAGTAGTTAAATTATTTTATTTTGATTTTGTAAGTTTTAAAATAAATTTATATACATACATGCATATACACACATATGTATAATATATATATATATATATATATATATATATATATATATATATTTATAAATTTGTGCGTGTAAATGTTAAATATCTTTAACAACTTGCATACGATGCAAAATGTTAATAGTCAAGTTACGATGATTTGTACTTCGTATAAATTTACATACTGAACATTAATCATGCCATTTTTATTCATGTTACAAAACCATCGTCACACACATACATTTTAAGAATGATGTATGTGATTTATTACGTATATCATAGCTCTCATAGGATAGACTTAAGTGCTTCCTAAATGGGCTGCCACATGAGTCTCCATTTGCTTTCATATGCGTTCGCACATATCTCACTAACACAATACAGATAGACTTGTTTATGCACCGGTAGGAAATAAAGTAAAAAAATCTGTACGTAAAGCACGTTTTTGACTTGAATGCTTCGAATGTGCGCCGCTATAACATTGAGATTTATTTTTCATGACAAAATGGTGTTGGTGCTTGGTACATTCGTTTCTCGTTCGAACTTGAAATGTTTTTATGGTTTCTTGTTACGTTTTACATATATGGATTGTATTGAAAATTATAATTTCAAATACGTATCGAATTATTCACTATTGTAGAAATATTTATAATTGACACATACATATACACAGATATATAACGATATTTTATCACAATGGACCGATCAATAAAATAACAAAGTGCAGAAATATATAAATTGAAATTACAAAAGAATTTCGCATGATATTATTTCTTTAGCATGTAAATCTTGTACAATAAATCAATTTTATCGATAAAATAATTAACTATTCTATACTGTTTTGGTTACGTGTTTTTAATTGAAAACGTTTTGTCGATGGAAAAAAGATTAATTTGTCTAGGAAACTATAAATTTTAATCAATAAGTATTATGAAATAGTAAAGTAGTTATTTTAAGAATTTTCACGACTTGAAAAGGAATCTAAACATGGAATGTTAATTTGAAATTAAATAATTTATTTTTTTAGTTTAAATCTTTTATTAAATAAAATTTGAAATTGATTTTTTTTCATTAAAAATTATTTGAAATTACAAAAATTTGAGTGAACATTTCTAAAAAGTCTCCTTAGATATTATTAATTTTATAGTATAAAAAAATTAATCTAGTTAAGTACTTTATAGTTAATGATTCTTAAAAAAATTAATAATAATTTATTTTTCAAAAAATTTCATATTTTCGAAACATTGATTTTTAGATTCAGAGTAAACGAAGTGATTATATATATATATATATATATATATATATATATATTTATATGTATGTATAAAAGTGTGTGTATATATGTGTTACACTGAGATAAAAAAAATGTGACGTGAATTCGAAATGTATAAAACATCAAACTTATCAAACGTATGTCCCGATTCAATACATTAACAGATCAAATGTAATTTCGTCTCGAATCAGAAAACAGAAGAAGGGAATGAGAGAAACGCAGCGAATGAGGAAGGACGACGTACAAAACCTCAGATAACCCTCCTTTGATAAACGCACGATTGATTGCTCCCGGTTTATCTACGTCAGTCTTGTGGCGTTAGAATCGGTCCGTTCTATTACGGCGGTCGTGAACGGAACACATGGTCCCCAGGTTTAATTCAAGAACATGTGTCTGCCTCTACGTTACATTGTAATGGAGAAAAAGTACTTAAATTACTTTTGAAATTGTTCACAATGCAGTTTGCAGTAGTTTATTCTTGTTCAATATGTGTGTGTTTCAAACGTGACGCACCTGAGATCTATCGTTTCGTTTTCCACTTGTTATTATAAATACTGAGATGATTTCGTTTATTTATTTCTTTATTATACGCTATTTGGACGTTATTCAATTGAATATACCATTTAGTTTGTTTTTTCATTCAATACATTACCTCGTATTCTATTCAAATAGTGATTTAATTTATCATACTTTGTGTAATTCAACATATATATATATATATATATATATATATATATATATATATATATATATATATATAATGTAAAATAATAAAAAATAAAAACTATAAAAATCACTTCTCATAAAGCAATATTTTATTTATTTATATTTTTTCAAAAAAGACAGTTTTAAAAATTGTTTTAATATAACAAACAAATTCATACTAAAAATATTTCTTTTTCAAAAAATAATATTTTCTACAACTCGTATCCTTTTTTTAAATTTTGATTTCAAAATTCGATATAAATTTTGATTTCAAAATAATTAATTTGAAAAATTGTTTCATATAAAATGTCCAATTAAATATTCAAATAATTTAAAACATAGAATAAAATAAGCATTGAACTATATGAGCTAGAAAAGAAAATAAATCTATTTGTAATTCTTTTCCTAAACTGAAACAGTTTTTAAAAACGAAAAATTCTACTACATTATATGTAAATGAGAAATAAAGCAATTTAATTGAATGCATTTGCTTGTATTTAATTATATCAATAAAAATAAATAATGCATTAGTGGACCAATTAAAATATTTCGTCCATTCACGCTAAGTAAATAAACGATTAAAAAATAATCATATACAGTCACGCATAGTAGAAAATTTCAGTTTTCTATACACTTATTTATTTTATTACAATTCAAAAGAAAAGTGTCTAAAAATAAAACGATATATTTTAATATCAATACTTAATCACACTGTTTGTTCTATTGATTAAAATTAAACGATATTTAAGTTGTTTAAACAAATTTTCTCTCTTCAAATTTCATACAAATCAATAAAGATACTAATAAGGCTTTAATCGGATTAGATTTGAACAAAAAGTATCATTAACAAAATATTATATGTAAATTAAAAAAATATTTGATGTAATATTTCGGTCAAATGAATAATGTAAATCTTCGAAATAAAACGTTTCAATTAATTTACGAAAACTGTGAATAAACACGCACGTTATGTATGCATAGGCCGATAATTACTTTGAAACGGAAGACAATTTTCCATTTATATATATATATATATATATATATATTGTATTTTTCAATTTTGTTCATAAATATATTTTAATACAATTTTCATGTATCAATAAAAAATAATTGATTTATTAATTTATAATTTTATACTTTATACTTTTTATTCTTTTAATAAATCGGTGATCATATTATTAATTAAAAAATATTATTCATGAATAAATTTTTCTTGAATTTTTTAAGATTTTCTATTCAGTATTTATTTTAAAAAAAGATATTTATACTTTAGGGATTAAATATAATTAATATAAATCATTAATAGATCAAATGTTATAACGAAACAATAATCTTGCTTTTAACGAGATTACATCTATAATGACAACATCAAATAGAGAACACATACTAACTACATATGTATCAATATAGAACAAATATATCATATTAACATAGCCTAATGTTGCAAGATTAAACGCATGTTTGGTCATTTGTGTATAATACTTGACTATATAGATATAGCCAATTCATTATACACAATGCATTTCTGGTCGAAGAGATACAAACACCAAATGTATGTGGAGTAGGTGGATTGACCTCAGAATTGACCGCAATGATATATATTTGACTTGCCTGATTATTAATCAAAATACGTTGATTAGAATTTATATCTCTATATCTAGGATGTATAAAAATTCCTAATTCTTTTGACAACTATTAAAAATAATCTGTTTTTATTCATTTCAAATTTAATATAAATTTTAATTATCTTTTCAGTAAACAATTTTGAATTAAACATCATTTAATAAAAATTATAAACATACAATAATTGCCTATTGTTAAATTTTGTCAGTAAATGATTTTTATTTAGTAGTTTTTTTCTTCTATTAATCAATATAAAGTAATAATAGAAAATATTTAAAATTTTGTTAAAAATAATTGCAATATTTTAAAAACTAATTCATATTTTATAAATAAACAATTCAATATAGTTTTTATTTCAATAGTTAAATGTGTGAAAATTTATCAAATTTAATTCAAGAAGATTTTAAAGTCAGCTAGATTTTTTTTAGAACTAGAAGAAAAAGTACGATTTTTAATTCTATTTAGCACAGTAGATCATCAATTTTAATAAGAGAAATAAATTATCAATCGATATAATGAGTACGAATGACTAATTTATATAATATTTATAAATAAAAAAAAATTTCGATTTGAAGAAATTCCATCGATGGACAATAGAAATTACTGATTAAAATTATAAAATTGTGAAAAGTTCAATAAAAATCTCATGAATAAAGGTATGTGAAAATTTGTCGACATGAAATGAAAGAGATGAGTGATAGATTTATGAAATTGATGTTTTGATAATTTTTTTCATCCAGCAATAAATGAAAAAAGGCTTATTATATATATATATATATATATATATATATATATATATATATATATATGTATGTATGTATATTAAAATATATTTATTTATTTAAAAATGTTTTATAAAAAACTCTAGATAAAAAATAAAATATAATTTTTAAAAATGATTGATAAAAAATTACATATTATTTTATTATGAATTTTATAAATTTCAAAAATGAAAATAAACAATAGTCTCGTTCCAGATTACATATTTCAATCAAGTTATTTATCCCGAAACAAGTACGATTCTTTTTTATATTTATTGAACGTACGACTGGAACATTGACCATCAATATTTTCCATAACAGACAATATTTACCAATCCTGTTGTCGATTATTGACATAAAACAAATAAACTTAAACACAGAACGTCTATAACAAATGTAGAAATGAATACGTTCGTCATACACATTCATATTGTGCCAATTAATTGTAAGTTGATGGCAATCAAAGCACGCAACAATCACGTATACCCTCTAGAGATTCGCGCGCGTGCTCAATCCAGCCAACGCTTCCGGCTTGCCCTACAGCGCTAGCAAAACACCTGATTTATTGTTATATCACCCATCGGTAGAATATTTGACATGTAAATCTATACGCGTAGGTAGGTACACACAAACACAGTTTACGAGCAGTGGCGTATGTGCTATTTGATTTAAAATACGGTATGGGTAAACAAGTCAACGGTACTTATCAATTTTACAAGACGCTCTAGCGAAATGAACCACTTGCGTATTTATAATACAGCTTTAATAAATGTATTGACGTGATCCTAACAGGTTTCATTTATAATTTGTAGACAGGGAAAATTTATATATCGCTTATGTAAAAAGATAAATTTAAAAGTAGGTTATATCCAATCATTTAAAATAAATCTTTACTATTACACTGACTGCACATTTTGTGAAATCCTTGATTTTATGATAATCGAAGGATTTTATATCTCACGCAAATAAATTATCTCCCCTAACACTATAAGATATTATAAAATGTTCAATAATTACTTATTATTCAATTTGTTGTTTATGAAAATGGGATAATGCGTATTTTCATGGGAATTTTATCAAAGTTAGAGCCTTTTTTATGATGGTATTGCAATCGAAATTGTTGAGAACAATAAATGATTATTGAAAACTTGATAACATCTTATGTTGTTGGGGATGAGAATTCATTTGTATGAAAGTGAATTTGCCACAATTTCAAAAAAAGTATTTTATGTGTTTTAAACATATAAGTGTATTTTGGATATAAAATAAAAAAATCATTTGTGGAAACAATAAATTATCAAAAACACTAACTCATGCAGACATATGAACTGAACAATAACTATGTTTTAAAAAAAAATTATAACTACACTATATATATACTTTTTTTATTTTTTTGTAAGATGATTATTAAGAAAGTTGATACTAAATCATTCTTAACCAATAACTAATACTATATTTTTTTAAAAAAATTAAGCATTTATAAGAAAATGTCAATTATTTATTTGTTATAGGTTATCTGAGCTTGTTGAGAAAATAAAAAAAATATTAGAAAATATTTCCTTCCATTTCTTCAGAATATCAATTAAGTATTTTAAATAATTTGTATTTTCCCTATAATTAGCTTTCTAGTGACTTACTCTCTTTTTCGTGATCAAACACACATATATATATATATATATATATATATATATATGTGTGTGTGTGTGTGTGTGTGTGTGTGTAAAATAATAGTAATAATCAACATTACAGTACCTGTAAAGTCTTTATTTCTTTAATAATCTTTGAATTTCTTGACAATTATAATTTTTAAAATATAGGGTTGGTAATCCAATATCTAATTCCTAATTTGTGAGTCTTTGATAATAACATTTAACGTTTTCAGTCATTCAAATACTGACTGAGTCCAGTGTTGCTTTAACTTCAGTGATTTATTGATACATATATATATATATATATATATATATATATATATATATATATATATATAAATATATATATATATATATATATCAATGTACCCTACTTACACTTTCTTACGGTAATGAAACGTGAATTTTAAATGTCAGATTAATTCAGTGACGCTATCTGATAAAACAAGCATAAAAATATGTGCCAGAATTAACAAAGGAAATCAAAAGAAAAATTCAATCGGTTTGAAAAGAAACTAAAATTACTGACATTTTAATAAAAGTGAGAAAGTTAAAACAGTTATTACTGTAACAGGAGATCAGATGGATAGTAAAAACGATTAATTGGGAACATAGAAATACCCAGACAGAATAGTGTTGTAAGAAAATATGTTAGTGTAAAATAAAAAAGAAAAGTATTGTGGATCGATGGAATTAGAACTTTTTAAAAAATGATTTCATCCAACAGTGATTTGAAAGAGATTAATGATCATTATATATATATATATATATATATATATATATATATATATATATAATTTTAGCGAATAGCTAGTAAGAGTAAATAAATCAAATTGAAAACTGCTATTTAGCTTGGTACAAATTTCCATTTTTATCGTAATAATATTTCACAATTTTCATCAATAACACGATTAAAAATTGTATCATTAACATTTGTATATTAATTACTGAATACACATTAAAACCCTTTAGTAGGGCTGTTTTTAAATACATTTTTTTTCATAGAAACGAATGTGTTTTATTGAATTGTGATTAAATGGCGTAATTAAAAAATGGTGCACAATGTGATATGCTTTGAAACACTCAATAGTGCATTATCCATTATTACATTCTTTACAATAACTAAATGTTCATCATTAAAATGAAAAATATTCGACATAATTGACAGAATTATCAATTTTTAGTAATACTGAAAGTGTTTCTTTTTTAAAATAGAATAAAATTATATTATTTAATTAGATTACAAAAGTAACTGAAATTAAAATGACTCTTATAAATTCATAACTGAATAATATTTTTTATTCGTTATGAATTAGTAAAGAAATATTTCTATTTAAAAAAATATCGAATATTATTTTTTTGAAGAAAAATCAATAAATTGATTTCTTCTAGGCAGAAACTGTGACAAAATTCCTACTTCTTTTAGATTATGAAAAATTGGAAAACTGTTTAAGAGAAAAGGTAATGTCTTTTTAATACTCGTTTATCAAATATAAAAATTAGTATCAATGTGAGAATTGTTTTTTTATTATAGTTTTTAATATAAAATAGAATTCAAAATAAAAATAAAATTGATAAAGAATAGTTAATTTCCATATCCTAGATATTTTTATAAGTATATTTTATATTTAAACTAAATTTATTAAATAATTTAATAACATTATTCTATAATTAATACTTACAAATATCAAAATTCATTTACATTTTTTTTAAAAAAAAAACAAAGTACGGAAAAAATCTTTTATATTATAAGACAAAACATATTCTATAAAATAACATTTATTAAATAATTATTTTATATAACTAACCAGTTATTTTGTTATTGGAATATTCAACTATACTTTTTACAATTTAAAATTTTGTATTCCTCATTTTCTTCTATATAAATAAAAAAACGATACTTTGATGAAATTCCTTTCATGTTTCAGTTTTTATTAACCAATTTATAAATAACTCCATTTGATGATGTAATCATAAAAATGTAAAAAAATATTCTATTTACATTATAAAATGAATTTAAATATTTGAAATTTTAATTAAAACCACTATACAAAATATTTGATTTAGATAATGAAAATAATTTATTTAAAAAAATTATACAATGAATTTTTATATAAATAAATAAAAAATAAATATAGAAAAAAGTAAAACAATTATTCCTGAGATTAAACTTTTTTAACCAGTTGCGCTGGAATGACGTGCTATGTACGTCAATTGCTATCTGTACCAAATGTCGATAAGACGTACATAGCACGTCGAGTGATTTTTCCTAAGTTAAAATAACATCGGAGTTCAGTTAGCAAGTGTCACTCTTCTGTTTTGAAGGCATACAAGTGCTTTTTTGGTAGAACTTCATTAATTTTACATATTTTCATTGAATAATAATCAAGTAACTACAAAAGACCATAATTTTTTTTATTATTATAAAAAACTATTTTATCAAAGAACTATTTTATTCTGATAATAGCGCATCAGAAAATGTTGTATTGGATTTATGTAGGCCTTTAGTTGATTTTGTACACACCCTCTTTTTAGATAACTGGTATTCGTCACCAAAACTGTATCGGAAATTACATTTGCAAAAAATAATACTATCGGAACAGTCAGATCTAATAGAAAGAATATGCTAAAAGATCTCGCAGCGACAAAATTAAAAACATTTTAAGTTCTTTTAAGATCTTACAATGGTATCTTAGCTGTAAAATGGAAGGACAAAAAAGATATATATTTACTTTCTTCAAAACATTCCAAAGCAGAAATGATTGTAACAAAAAAGAAAAAATGTAGAAATTATACAGACCAAAATGGAAACATTACAAAACCCAATATAGTTTTAGATTACAATGATGGTATGGGTGGAGTAGACCTGCAAGATAGCTATTTATCATTTTTTTCTTTAATGAGAAAATTTGCAAAAAGTTACAGAAAAATATTCTTTTATCTAATGGATATGGAATTTTTTAATACCTCTATTCTATTCGGTAAAATAACAAACGTACCAAAACCCAAGAAATACTCCTTTTCAAAAATTCTTAATAAATTTGTTAATCAATTTAAGAGTTTTACTATAATGTTAATGTGTGTGTGTGTCTAAAACTTTATAAAAAAAATATTTCAAATACCAACTCGCTACGAATTACTTTGGATGGATTTGCCACGCGTGCATGTTAATTAATTGCCAGCGTAACTGGTTAATACATATCAAATAATGACTTATTGTTTCATTTATTTAAAAGCAGATAAGCATTTCGATAGACAGGTCATTATTGTCAAATAACTATATTATAAAAAAAAGATTAAACAATTTTACAATACAGTATTTTGTTGATGATAGTAAATAATGTAAGTAAAAAGTGATAATAACTAAGGGAGTTATTAGAAAAAAATTCATATAATAAAAAATATATTTAGAATAAATCAATTTATATATTTTAAATGATATTTAAAAATTGTCTTTCAATTAAATATAGTTGATTTATTAAATAGTTTAGGTTCAAATCAGATTCAATTCTTTTATCTAATAATTTATTTCATCGGATATTAGATTAAATCGAGTACCGTGTATACACATTGTACAAGAAATATCTTCAGTTCGAAACTGATAACATCTTCAATAATTTTAGATATCGGAAACAGGGAAGATAGTATTTTAGAAATAATTGTTTCTATACTATAATAGTACAAGCTCTTCACTAACATAACTTATATATATATATATATATATATATATATATATATATATATATATATATATATTTCTTGTGTAACAAAACATAACATCTTAGCGGAAGAGGATGGCTTTAACCTCTGTAAACCTCCTATTGTTACGTCATTGTACATCACACAAATTCAGAAGCAGGCGATAGCGCAGGTGTTCACAAGCGCCATTGTAATAGAGTTATGCGTATCGTTTACAGCTCACTTCACGCTGTTGTCGCTAGGTACGAACGCGGCACCTCGAAACAAAGGACGGACAGCCGAACGGATACGTTTGTTTAAAGTTATCGCGCCGTTCAGCTTAATTTATAATCGAACGAAACCGGATCATATATTTGTTTGTTCGTTTGTGCGTACGATTTTTTTGGACATCTCTAACACCAGTATCCACTTTTTTCTGTTTATATAAACATACATACATACATATATATATATATATATATATATATATATATATATACAGACACAAATATATACGTTTTATTTGTTGTTTTATGAGACGGATTCATGTCGCGGTTTTAAGTTATCTCAGAATGGTAAAGTTTAATTTCACTCAAATTACATGTGTCGGCATGTGTTAAATATTTAATGTGTTTTACTTATGTCGACGCTTTTTTGTGTATGGTTTTTTTATATAACGTTGAGTACTAATTTAAAACTAAATGAGAACTCATATGAATACAAAATTATTTTAGTCAAATTTGCAAGTAATGTTAAAGAAAAAAAATAATTTATTTTATGATTAAATTGAGTCTGCAAACATTATATATATATATATATATATATAAATATTGGGTTGGCACAAAAGTCATTGGGTTTTTTTTCCCGCTAGATGGTTGTAGTCATTCTAAGTAGTTCTTCTCCATTGCAAACTTCAGACCGTATATGGTATTTGACAGCTGACATTTCATAGATTATTCAGTAAAAAAAGTTTTAAGTTTTGTTGTTTATTTAGTGTTTTACATTGATTTGAAATGGATATTCCAGATGGTCATTTTCGCCATACGAGGGTGGTTCCAGAAGTACCCGACCCAACAAAGAAAACAAAAATTTTGGAAAAAAATATATTTATTTTTCAACATAATCTTCTTTTAGCTCTATACACTTTTCCCAGCGATGTTCAATAAGTTCGATACCCTTTTTATAATAACAACTGTCTTGCTCCTCAAAATACCCATTAACTGCCGACATCACTTTTTCATCGTTGAGAAATCTTTGATCACTGAGCCATTTTTTCAAGTTTGGGAACAGAAAATAATCCGAGGGGGCTAAATCTGGCGAATAGGGTGCATGAGGTAGCAATTCAAACTTTAATTCATTAATTTTGGCCATTGCAATAACGGATTTGTGAGCTGGTGCATTGTTTTGATGAAACAACACTTTCTTCTTAGTAAAATGCGGCCGTTTTTGCTTGATTTCTTCGCTCAAACGTTGAAATAAGTTCGCATAATATTCGCCGTTGATAGTTTTTCCTTTTTCAAGATACTCAATGAAAATTATCCCACGCGCAACCCAAAAAACCGATGCCTTGACCTTGCCTGCAGATGAAACGGTCTTCGCCTTCTTTGAAGCCGGTTCTCCCTTTTCAGTCCATTGTTTTGATTGTTCTTTTGTCTCGGGTGTGAATTGATGGACCCATGTTTCATCCATGGTTATGAAATGGCGCAGAAATTCTGCTTTGTTGCTGTGAAACTTCGCTAAACACTCAATTGAAACATCTTCACGACACTGTTTTTGCTCGAGTGTGAGCAAACGCGGCACCCATCTTGCACACAGCTTTCTCATGTCCAAATTTTCAGATAATATGCGATGTACCGCACTTTTTGAAATGCCTACTATGTCTGCTAGCTCGCGCACTTTCAGTCGACGATCATCCAGTACCGCTTTGTGGATTTTCTTCACTATTTCTGGAGTCGTCACCTCGTTTAGTCGACCACTGCGATGTTCGTCTTAGCAGCTCGTACGGCCTCGTTTAAACTCTGCTACCCAATATTTCACTGTTGTAAACGAAGGAGCAGACTCACCCAGAGTAGAATCCAGTTCAGCTTTTATATTGGTTAGGCTGAGGCTTTTCAAATAAAAGTATTGTATCACGTAACGATGACCAATTTTCTCCATTTTCACAAATTCACTGAAAACATTCACTATTGATGGCTGCCAAACAAATACTAAACAACGTGGCGTCCTCAAACTTGAAACATATGTTTTATAGATTGTGTACTTTCTAATACAGTGATATTTTTCAAACAACTACCGCCATCTCTAGGTCAGGCAGGGTACTTATGGGACTACCCTCGTATTTTACTTTATTACTTCCGGAAAGGTAAAAACGTAGTGCAAGCTCAGAAAAAAATATGTGCGGTTTATGTTGAAGACTCACTAAAAGAACGCCAATGTCAGAATTGGTTTGTTCGTTTTTGTTCCGGAGATTTTAATCTCGAAGATTCACCACGGTCTGGACGCCCAACTGAAGTTGACGACACAAGAGATCGCAGAGAAGCTTCACATATCACATACAAGCGTTGAAAGACATTTAAAACAACTTGGTTATGTTGATAAGATCGATATTTGGGTTCCCCACAAGTTGAAAGAAATTCATCTCGACAAACGAATTACCATCTGCGATTCATTGCTGAAACGTAACGTTACCGATCCATTTTTAAAGCGAATCATAACGGGAGATGAAAAATGGGTTGTTTACGATAACGTCGTGCGAAAAATATCATGGAGCAAGCGAGATGAGCCTGCGAAATCGACATCAAAAGCCGATATTCATCAAAAGAAGGTTTTGCTGAGTGTTTGGTGAGATTTCAAAGGTATTATTTATTTTGGTTTGCTACTAAGGAACCAAATCATCAATTCGGATGTCTACTGTCGCCAGCTAATGGAATTGGAGAAAGAAATTAGGGAAAAGCGACCAGAACTGGCAAATCATAAAGGCGTCATCTTTCATCACGACAACGCCAGACCACACACATCTTTGGTCACTCGCCAAAAATTATTGGCGTTAGGCTGGGAAGTGATGCCTCATCCACCGTATAGCCCTGACCTTGCACCATCGGATTATCATTTATTCCGTTCACTTCAAAACCATTTGAATGGAAAAACATTCGATTCCAATGAGGCTGTCAAAAATGAGTTGGTTTAGTTTTTTTCCTCTAAAAACCAAACTTTCTACGAAAGCGGAATTATGAAGTTGACTGAAAGATGGCAAAAGGTCTTCGAACAATACGGCCAATATATAATTGATTAATGTTTGCTATTTATATTAATAAAATTGCTTTGAAAATCTAATAAAAAACCAATGACTTTTGTGTCAACCCAATATATATAAAATAGAGAAAATAATTTTATAAAATATGAACTTTGTACATGATTATTTTTCAGATGGTTTATATTTTTAAAAAAATGTATATTATAAACACCTTATTATATAAGAATGGAATTCTCGTATGAATAACAAATAAGGTAAGATGTGACTTGGAAAAATTGGTTTTTATGTATATAAAAAATACAACGTGACATGAAAATCATGTAAAATAATTTGATATTATATAGAAAATTGAATATTAATAAAGAAATAGAATTCTTAAATTAATCATTATATTTACGAATAAATACATTAGATCTAATCTCAATCTTATTAAAAGTTTTTATAAATGATTAATATTTAATCAATATTTTGATAAAAATAAAATTATTGAGATATTTTTATGTTTTTACGTATTGTAAATATATTCGAATAAATTAAATGGTTTGTTTTCGAAGTAAAAAAGAAAAAATATAAATGTTCCAATTTCCACATCGAATTGGTTAATGTTTGAATAAAGTCAACAATCCATATGTGAATCTATTCGAGTATAAAATAACAGATATATTTTAATTAATTCGATTGGAATAATATAAAAAAGCAATATGATTTGTGATTCAAATCGTTTCGAAAAAAATTATCACTCCGCGCATGAAAAATCAACTCTAGATATTTTTCATGTCGACGTCGTTGAAAGTAAAAAAAGACCATCGCGTCGCCGCAAAATCTATTACGCGAATAAGAAGAATAACAAAATTTCGAAATGAAATCTACGTGATTGTACAAACGAGTTTATTTGGTGTTTTGTTCAACGACGACGGTGGCAACGTTAGCGGTGTTCGTCAGAACCTCTGTGCGGTAGACCGCACAACACAAAGTTATTTTACCCGAGCACATTCCACGAATCCCTTGCCCTTTTCTTTTCACTTTATTCAAAATACTAAACTAATTTGCATATTTGAGTAACTGATTGTGAAGTATCAGAAAGAAACTTACAACGTACGTGAATTCAATTACAAAATTTTGATTAATTTTATGTGAACGATCGATAGGATACACAATATTAAAGTTCTGTAATGGAAATTGAAATGTACACGTCGCGTATATAATAAGCTACGCATACGAAAACAATTTCTTTCCTCGATGCACAGTCGGGTTTTCAAATTAATCAACTATCTTTTTATTTCATTTAGTACGTACGACTTTTTATAAACACAAATTTGAAAAATAATTTAATGTACTTTATATTTTATGCAGGTGTAAAAATTGATCCTATTTAACTCATTTAAAGAAATTAATTAAAAAATAAATAAATAGCACATTAATTAATATCCTGTATATTTTTATTAACAAAATTTAAATTATTATTTAGAAATATACTTTCTATGTCTGAAATATCAAATATAGAAAAATATTTGCTATTAAAACAATTTAAATGAAATTGAAATATAATTTGTACACTAATATTTTTTTAGATGTATAATTGAGCTCTAGAAAGACACCTAATTGAGTTTTAAGAAAAGTAATAAAACTTTTACAATTTAAATTAACTCAATAAAATAATCGCAATTTACATTCTTTATTAATTAAACTAAATATCTGATATTACAAATACTTGTTACATTGTAAATTAGAATATGTTTCAGACAACATTACTTCACTTAAATAGTTCATGCACGTACTCGAATTGTTATAATTTATTTCGAAAAATAGATTGGAATCATCAGCTAAACTGTTACTTTAGAATGTAATATAAACGTTTTAGGACAGATTTACATGTACCATTTTCGACGAAAGATCCGGTCAAATAAGAAAGGGATTTGTTTTTATTCGGTACCTTCACTAAATCCGACTTCTATTGTTGGAACGGTTTCTAGGCGTCTTCCAAATATCTGGTGACTGTTTTTACGACTATGCTATTATCCTTATAGAATTCAAATGAACGGAATTAAACTCACCACGTTGTGAATTAATCGAGTTCTTATAGCACTGCTTATACATGAATGTTAATTCATGAATAATATAAAGTTACAATTTTATACGTTCAAAATATATTATTTTATTGAATTATGTCAGAAATTCTGAATAAGTCCTTTTTATGGATTTTCATTTTATTTATTATTCAAATAATATACATTGTCGTGTTTAATATAACAGAAAAAGATTGAATATGTTTTTCAACAAGGACAAAAAATTATAAGAAATTTTCTTTTTTGATAAATATATGTGGAATAATATTTATATATATATATATATATACATGAGTATGAATTTAAAAATATAAATACATATTGTTTTATAAACTCATGTCACGAAAATAGTAACAGTTGTTTCGTTGAACTAAACTTTACCTTCGTGCTATATATATATTTCTACATTTAAATAAAAATAAAATTACTTTTATATAGAGCGTTTATATTTTCCAAAAAAATAAATATTCTGTTATTTTATGTAAACAATTTGAATTTATAGAATATTTGATAACTTTACACAGTTGTTTCAAGTGAAAGCACTTTTTAATCAAAGATTATTAAATATAAAATTATATATATATATATATATATATATATATATATATGTAAAGAAAAATAAATTTAAAAACAATTTGAAAACAGCTGTATTCGTCACACTTAGGAGTTACTTTGTTTGAAACGAAGATCACTCAAAACAAAATCTCTAACTCTGTACAATTTTCCGTTTGAGCTTTTTCTTTTTATACATTGTCAGTTGAACAAGAAAACCGTTCACTTTTGTCATGGTCTCAAAGATGTAGGAGCAGGTATAAAAAAACTTATACTAAAGAGTCCAAACAAAGCGCATATTCATGTTCTATTTAGAACACCACACAGTTTGCTTCAACTTTTCTTTCAGATAAGTAAATTTCCGACTGTAACGGATACTATATATCTCTATACATACACACAATCAAATACGCACATACATACAGATTCATATATATATATATATATATATATATATATATATATATATATATATATATGAATCTGTATGTATGTGTATTCAAGATTCAATATTTATTAATCCTAGAACACAGGATACAAGTGAATCGTACTGTTTCTATCTGTGACCACTGATACAGGATGCAACTCCGGATGCGATAGTATAGTTTCTAAGCAAACAAACTTTGTCTTGACAACCATAACATTTTTTTTTATCTGTACTTCAATATCTTTAATGGTTTGAGAATATTTACATTCTTCGTGAACAATTTATATTATTTTCCTTATCTATTTTTTTAAAAAAAATTACATTCTCTAGAAATTTTATTTTCAAGTCAATAACTAAAAGTTATAAAGTATCATTTTTTATATTGCTTATGGATTAATATCCTCATATGTATAATTTATAAACGAACCCCATTATTAATTTATTTAGAAAAGATATTATAAAATATCACCAATGACAAACACATTTAAGTATTAAAGTAATATTGAACAATAACATTTAATTAAATATTTAAAAAAGGAATTAATTTGAAATTTATTCATATTGTTCTATTGTATAATTGCATTGTATATTATATTTCGTTTTGAAAATATTAAGAATATCTACAGGGTAATTAAAGTATCATATTAATGAAATATTTTTTTTAAATTTATGAATAATTTAACTACTTTCTGACATTTTAATTATTAGATTAATTGTAGTTATATAACTAAACAAACACACATACTTATATTTTAACTATATTTATGAAAATGTTATTGTGACTAAAAAGAAATAATAATTGAGAATTTAATAAAGTTGATTTTTTAAAATAATTAAATATATATATATATATATATATATATATATATATATATATTCAGTGCAATATGTTAAATTGATAGATTTAAAGTTTTCAATGTTGAAAATTAATATTACTTGAAAAATAATAATAATCGAACTGATTTAAAAAAATATATATCAACTATTTAATAAAATTTAAGTTGCCTAACTTTCTGACTTTTATATATATATATATATATATATATATATATATATATATATATATATATATAATATTCAGTCACGAATTGTATAAAAAAGATTTATTTAGTAAATTATTATAAATAAAAATACGATTATAAATCTCACGAATTATTTTTTATATATAAATAATATTTTCAGACAAATAATTTATCTTCTTTTACTAAATGTGAATACACAAGTCTATTGCATTACATTTATTATAATAATTTCTTTTATATAATTTAGAAAATTATTTCAATTACACTAAATAAAATTTTCTAAAAAAAAAATTATACTATGTATCTATTTCTTCTATTGAAATCTATTTATATCTTTATTTGTCTACTTATTTATTTATCTATCTCTATTTAATTTATGTATATATCTGTATATATATATATATATATATATATATATATATATATATATATATATATATATATATATATATATAATAAAAATATTCCTTCGTATGTTAATAAATCTAGTGGTTAGAAATTTGATAAGGAGTAGAATTTTTCTCTAATTTTTTCTATTTTTCATTACATTTCATATTAATTTATTTTTTAAATAAGCGAATAATTATAAATACAATAGTATAAAATGATTCACTTACCGATTGATGGACAAGATGTTGTGAACAGTGACTCGTGATCATACTTGAATGGCAGGAAATTCATCGAAAATCTGATATCTTCAAGTTATCATATGAAACATTACTATAACAAAGAAAATAAATATTAGAACTTTATATATATATATATATATATATATATATATATATATAAATCTATGCAAATTTCTATATCTATGTACGTGCATTTTTTAAAAAAAAACATTCAGTTAATGAAAAAATATGAATTGTTAACGAATAATATAAATATTTTTAGACCACTTAATATATATCGATAGAAATGAAAATAAATATAGATGTTAAGATTAAGTTTGTATAATTAAAAACTTCAGAGTTACATCCAACACATAAACATGTATGTATACAGATTTTACATTACATAGTTTTGAGAGGTTGGGGATCGTGACTACAACACTGATCCTACTTTCATATAAATAAGTGCTTCTTTACTTTAGCCGGGAATATCTTAAAAGTTTTTCCTTGTGATTGGATCTACCAATATTCAATAAATGTCACAGTCCCATATATATATATATATAATTATATATATATATATGTTGTGTGTGTGTATGTATGAATGTATATTTGGATATATATTAAAAATAAAAAACGATGAAATAAATCAAGTACCGAAAATAAAAATATATTTTAAAGAATATTATATTTCAACGTTATCGAAGAGATAAACGATTTTATTAAATTATATTTATACGCGCAGAAGAAACAAAAACTATTAAGAGATTTATAATTATTATTGTACAACATCGACTTGTTCGATATCGTGAATTTTCCCAACAGATTATATATTTGTAACGACCGCAACCCATGTTGATCTCGTTCTAGATGTTGTGGTTCGGTACTGTACGACAGGGCACTAACTTCGATTACAAAGTTTTGAACGATGGCGGGCGTTGAAATCAGACTATAGGTAACGCTGTTCAAGTCCCACGACGAAGAAACACTAAATTATCGATCGTTTCCCAACAAATGCACAACTCCGTTGACTTTTGGATTCCTATACGGCGAGTACGTCGTTTCACTCGAACCACTACCATCTACTTATCCACACTGTAACGTTTCAGTCGGCCTTACCCTCTAAACAATTCACCAACTTCGCAGGTATTTCAAATTTAATAACTTTTTTTTTATTTGATTCCTGTTTTACTTGGGTTTCGTTTCCTGTTCTTCCCCGTCTTCGTCTTTTTCGTGTCTCACTGTATACATAGAACGGATATATATGTGTGTATGAATGTGTAAGTTTGTGTGTGTACGAGCCGGCGTCGACGATTGCGAAAATAATAACCAAAATGCTAGTACTCTCTCGCAAGAATTTATGGTTTTTGTGTAATTTATTAGTTGCCCACGCTGGCTAAGTGTGCGCGTTTAGTTTTCAGGGAAATTTTACCGATGAGTTTTCTGGTAGCGCCTTTTGCATGATTACAACATACATTTATCGACCGAAAGTTAAATTCCAACTAATTACTTTTTTTCCATACTGAAAGTTTGTAACTTGAAAGTTTTAGTTTATTCAATAGCAACGATATTTTATATTTTTCCAGCACTTTAATAAAATTTACGTATATCTTACATTTTCGTAAACAGTGTTATAAATTTATATCTTTGCTTTTAATATAATCTTCAGTCTATGTATTTTCCATTTAAGATCAATATTATTCAAATTTAATGGTTTACTAAATAATTTTATTATATATAAATATTTGTGTCTCCGAAATTATTCAAGTAATATTAAAAGCAAATATACTGCGTCATAAATATTTTCCGCACGAATTTATTCAATTAAATATACAATAAATAACAAAGAATATTTAACAAAAAAACAAGTATAAATATTTATTATGAAAATTATACAATAATTTAACAGTTTCTGAGATTATACATGTCTAATAACTCTGTGCTCGTGGTATAATTACATAGATTGGTCGTTCGTTTGCAAATAAAAAACGCCTTAAACTTTACTTCACGTGCTCCATAGCCGTATATCACATTACTCTCACTGCACCCAGGTCAGTATCCATATATGTTTACGTATCAATTATACAATGTTGTCAGCACTGTTTCGTGATATACGAGCAACGTTTTCATTTTAACTGTATAAATTAAATTTTCGAGTGAAAGAAATATTTATATATGTATGTTATGTGCACGAGGGTGTTCCTAGTAGGGGTAGGTTAACACAGATTTGTCACTGTTTTTTATTTATATTATGTTGAAGGGACTGAAATATTATTTCCTCGTACGTTATTTTTCACGCTGTTGGAAATAAATAATTTCGCGATGCTGAATAAAATTTTACAATACATTTAGTTTTTAATGCGTACGGTCATTTATGGGTCGGAAATAATTATGTCGCTATTAAATCGGCTGGTTTGTCGCTCGACAATCGTACTATGATAGATTGTTGAAAAGAATGTACAGTCTGTACAGTATAATCATTTCTCTTTGTTTTCATAACTGGTTATCTTAGATAAATGTCAAGATCGAAGCTCATTACGTGTTTGAGATAATTACTTTTCTAATAAAACATGACATATCTCACACAAATTCAGACTCGATTTTATGACGAGTTCAGAAACAGTTGTGCTAGTAACTCAGGAATAATTGTCTTTTAAAAAAAATTCAGATTATATTTATAAATTATTTGTATTTTACAATTAAAAATTTGAATATATATATAAGAAAATTATCCTTTTGATTAAAAAAGAGCAAGTATCAATAAAGAAAATATAGCAATTAGAAAACACGAATAAAAATAATATATTTAATAAATGTTATTGAATAAAAAATTAACTATATTTAAAATAGATATAAATTTCATTTATAAAAAATTTTGAACAAGGTAAAAGTTATTATAATTTATAACTATATATATATATATATATATGTAATAAAAAAATATAAAATAAATGTATGATGGAAAATAAAAAATATTTCATTCTCAATTTATATAAAAATTATATTTCTGAGAATCATACATGTTTCATATCCATACGTTTATTTGTATAATTATTTTAATTTTAAACAACGCCAGCATCAGCACCACATCACACACACACTGATGTATCGAAGTTTTCTATTTGTGTCTATATACTGTATAAACATGATTGAACTATAGACTTTTATATCGGTTACATTTTGCCGACCAATCAAGTGTCTGACCCAGTATACCACCGGAGGCTCAACAAGATTATTCATGTTTAGTTTTGATATTGCAATGGGAGTACCTTGAGAGCAAACCAACAGAACATAGTTTGTCAATACACTCTCATATAGAAAGTTTATCAAACCAAACCGAATATATCTGATGACAAAGATAGATGTTATATTTATCAGACTGTTGTGTACGACATTAGATAATGCTCAATCTCTGTCGCACAGAACTTTGGAGGATATCTATTGATATATTCTACACCAAATGAATTAGATTAGTTTAGTACACGAGGCAACTTGGTTAGTAATATTATATTAGCTGGTGATATTACGTACATGTCCATATTATATGGAATCTAATATTTCAGTTACACACACACACACACACACACACACACACACACACACATATATATATATATATATATATATATATATATAACTGTTATTATTAATAATAATGAATATCAAATTTCAAATTAAATGTATTCAATATTTTTTAATTAAATATACATAAACTATAGCTATACCGTTAAATATATTAATATCTCAAAATAGAAGCCATTATAACAACAGTTGTGAATAGATATAATTAGTATGTACACCCAATAACAAGAATTCCAATAAAGATCATCAATTAAAATTTATTGATTCTCGTAATTAATTCCGAAAACAACTATGTAATTTGAGAATCAACAACTTAATATTTAATATTTCATAATATGTATATCGAATGGAAAGCATAATGAAACAATTCATATAGCTTCTCCTATCCCAAATGTTATCTTCTTCTTCTTCTAGTGTATGCTGTTATATCTGATAGATTAGTGACTGAACATTGTCAGGAAAATCATATTATCTTTTGGAACAATAAAATTTATTATATCATCTGATAGTATTATAGATGGAAGAATGGGAGTACCTATGCTCAGGGGTGGAAATATCATCAAGGTACTCGACAAACAGTTGTTTAAGTTTCTTAATTTTTAAAGAATTCAAGAGAAATAGCTAGATGGATCTTATGATTAAGGTTTTTGATTTAAGATGAAACTAGAAATTTACGAGAATCTAGAATCTACTAGCATTGTTTTGTTGAAGCTCTATGTTCTTAATAAAATGTAATAACATTAATATAAAAAGTATTAATAAATATAAAAATAATTCATTATTATTACAAGGATATTAAAAATAAATGTATTTAAAATAAATCAATAATAACTAAAAAGAATATTTTTAAATAGTAAAGAAAAATATTTTCAAAATTCAGACCGCACTAATGATTTAATTAAATTAATATTTCTTTATAAATTTATCATCATTAACAAGATTTGAAATAAATACGATTTAATTACAAATAATAATTAATTAAAATTACAAATGTCAAAATTTTAATTATCTAAAAATACAAATTATAAAATATATATGAAGTGTAACTATAAAAAAATAAAACTGATATTAAAATCATTTAAGAAATCTAAAAAATAACTAATTTTTATTTGTATCTCCATATACTGAACTACCAAATAGACTAAAACTTATTCATATACTGCTTTCGACTAATTCTACTATTCTATACAAACTTCAATGATAGAAGTACGTGTATAGCAGTTACAAATTATGTCTTGTGACTTTACAGTAACACCTCGTACATATATATATATATATATATATATATATATATATATATATATATATATATACAATGTTTCAAAATCATTATAAATCAATTATAAAACATCTTTCATGTATAAAATTCCAATCAAGATTTTTATTGAATTAAGTGAAATTAAATTGACAACCAAGTTTATTAGAAAATTAATTAATCCAATTAAGTGTTAATTTTCAAATACGTTCTGTTTCATTTCAATACACTTATATTTGTTCATTAATCAGAAACTTAAAATATTGCTGTACTATATATTTAGTTCGATTTGAACTGTATAAAACGCGATTCTTTAATTATAGACGACGTACGTCAGTATTAAGAAAAAACATTTTAGTATCACGTTTTCATATTAAAACGAATTCATTTTTTGTCTTTAATTAAGTTTTAATTCTGTAGTAGGTTTCTTTGTTTTCATTTATTATATTTTATACAGGACTTGGTTGATTTTATTAAAAAATAGTTATTTTCAAAATGTATTATTAAATTATTTTAACATATATATGTATGAGTATACAACAAACATTAAAATAAATATATAGAAAAATCCAATAACTTTTCTATTTCAGTTAAATTCCATTATAAACTTGAACGAAATACACAATAAACAAGTACAGCAGTTTCATTTATCTCCCATGCAGCCATTGCAACAACGAGCATTGCTATTTATCAAACGATTTATAATACTTGCAATGATTTAGTTTAGATTCTAATCTAAAATTCAATAGTTATTCTATCAGAACATATAAATCAAAATCAAAAACGTTGAAAGGGACGATTTATAAAATATATCCATAACGTTAACTTGCAATATCACCGACCTTTATTTATGCCGACCTGTTTGTTCCATTAACCTGACCTTGTTTATTGCAAACAACATGATATTTCATACATATATTCTTTGTAATTGAATTGTTGGATGTAGTATGATAGTAAATGTCAAATTTTTCATAGATAAATTCCATTTATTACAAAAAATGATTTTTGTACTTTTTTTAATAATCTGTTTTAAATTGAATTAAAATGTAACTATTTTTTTAAATTTGAACGATCGTTAAATAGGTTACATTTATTTGTAAATTAGATAAATTGAAATATTGTGTATTTAAAAGTAAAATATTTAATTAAATAGAATTATTTATATATATATATATAGTATATTTTAAAAAATATAAATGAAAATAATAATACTAATTGAATATACAAATGAAAAAAATATATTAAATTTTATTAAAATATTTTAATAATAAATTTATTTTTTTCAAAAAATATTGTATTTATTTATTTTATCATTATTTATTTTTATACTGTGGTAAATTCATTTTAATACAAATAAATAATTCATATCAACAATAAAATTTTTTTTCAAAAATGTTTAATATTTACTTAGTGTTTATTTTATTTATTAATTTCGATGACTATTCTATTATCATTATAACATTTTATTATAAAATCTAACTGTATAATAACTGAATTGTAATATATGATGCTTTTTAGGCGTGATAAAACCTTAAATTGAATCGCTATCGAAAATTCTATCTAATTTAAAAAAAACATTTTTATCATACCTTTATATCTACATACATACATATATACACACATGCATATATTATATTTATGAAGAATGTTTTTTTTGGTTTGATAAAAATTTCGATAGGGATTTAATTTAAAGTTCTATCAAGCTTAAAAAAATATTCTGTATATAAATTAGTCCTAGTTTTCTAATACAGAGTTCTAATGACGATCTGGTCATCGGAATGCATGTCAGCAAATAAAGTAAATAATAATTATGAAATATTTCTTTATTTTGTGTTGAACTGTTTGAATATTAGCAATGTAATGAATATCTGAATTGTTTATTAAATTGTATTTTCATTTTAAATACGTTCAGTTTACATTAAATTGAATGATGTTTTTTAATGAAATAATAATATTTATTTTTGATAAAAATCAAAACGATATCACTGTGCATATTCTTTCAAATCATTTGTGTTGAACCGTCCCTGTTCCAATGCTGTACATAGATAAAAGAGTGCATGGGAGAAGAGACATTTCTTTCTACACTGTTTATTTTTTGCAACTAGTATATTTATCATTGTTTTTTTTTCTGAGCAGTGCCTCTGCCGTTACAGCTATACGCTCGGACTTGTCTGCTGCTATGAAATATTTCATCCTTTTTTCCAAAACTGTGAACGCACCGGACGGCTAAACTACTTTTCCGCTACGAAATCCAGTTTATGCCATTCTCGAACACTTCCGTTCGGCATTTGTCATATGTTTGTTGCTGGCGAAAAGTTTTTTCCCTCGACTGTCAGTGCTGTTATTGTCGGTGTTATTGTGCGAATCACGATTCCGTTGATTGTATCAAAATATTACGAAATTATCGTTTACACTCTAGAATAAAATATAATGTCAACAATGTTGAATTCTAGGAAATGAATTGTCTCAATCGTATTGTTTCTTTGTTAAGGATTTATCGTGTTATTGTCATGTTTATTCTTATAATTTATTGTATGATTTTTATTTATTGTAGAGTACTATATTACACGTCTTTATTTTCATTTCGTAATTGTATATGTTTTTATTACATTTATATCAAAACGATAGTATCGAGTTGTCAATTGAACCAGGTTACAACAAAACATATACACAATACCATTATTCTACACTATTTTATTGTTGATTTATCGAACTTTATTTACACTTCTAATAAAACAACAATTTATTATTAAAAATTAAGAATATATTTACACTATATCATCAGAGAATTTTATTATAAAATTCTTAATTAGAACAATAATATTTTTTTAAAAAAAAAAGAAAAAAATAAGAAAACATTGTTTCTCAAATACTAGAAAAAATTATTATCCTGTCAACTCAAAAAATAAAAATAATATATTTAAGTTTAATATTTTGGAGTTTATAAAAAAATAACAAATTAATAATTTAAAATATGAAATAATATTTCAAAGGAAATTGATTAGAGATATAGCACCTATATTATAGAAAATAATATAAATTATTAGATGCTGAAATGAATTTTCTAAACAAAGAATTAAGTAAATCAAAGGTGAAGAATTAATATATATATATTTATATATATATATATATATATATATATATATATATATATATTATACGTCCTTTTATGTTTTGTTGTGTTTAATATAAAGAAGAAATAAAGGAGTGAGATAGTAGAATAATGCCATTATATTGTGTGCAGCGATGTTATATGTTGTATTGCCTGCCACTGAGACGTGGAAGTGTACTAAATGGCGAGTTACATCAAGAAAAGCTTGCGTCTTGCTAGCGCAAATACCGGACGAAAAAACACGCAGAGATGTCATCATTAAGAATGAAAAATAATATGGCCTTAGCCTCGTTCTTGGATTTGGTTTCCGGTATATGTAGACGGCGCCGCCACCGTAACGTGATTCAAGTACTTAATTTCTTCAACATTAAAACTTGTCGCTCTAATATACCACCCATACAACCTTAGCAAATGGCACCTATTCGACGAGATTTATGAATAGGTCGAGCCGAAACAATATATTAATTACCGTTTTTATTTTCTTACAGTCAACAATTATTGAACGTATGAATTATTAGAATGTGTTTACACGTTTGCCAGTTTGATTTAATTAACAGATACGTGTGTAAATATGAAACTTTTTATTTATTTGTATAACAAATAATTGTATAATAATTATAAATTTACATATATATATATATATATATATATATATATATATATATATTTCTACGACATTAAACACATTTGTAATTAACAAAAACTTTATTAATTTTAATAATAAAAATTAATTATAATAACAACTATTAATGTATACATTAGGCTTCTAATAATTTTTTTTATTCTACTTGTTTATAATTAAAGTGTCATTAACTTATACATTTTAATATTTACTATACATACTAAATATTTTGTTAATAGGTAATAATTTAATTTTATTTTTTAATAGAAAATCTTTTTCATACAAATACTTTTGGTGTTATAAAAATAAAAAAATAATTTAATTGAATAACTAAGGATTTTGATTTTTGTAATTGTTTAATTAAAATTATTTTAATAGGAAAGGAAAGTAAATATAAATAAATCTTTAATTTCCTAAAATAAAGAATATATAAATTATTTAAATTTTCAAATAATTACTTGGAATAAATGATTTATTCGAAATGTTTTTTCTAAGTAATACTAATATAATTAAGTACAATGTGTTTAACCGCTAGAATGAACATGGAAGATTAGTCGATGTATTCAAAGAGAAAACATTGTCACTCAATTGGATTACTTGAACAATACGACCTTTTAGACAAATATGAAATAAAATAAAAAAATGCAAAACGAATCGCAGATCATGTTTGTTCCATGACAATGCATTAAATTCAGTTATATAGATAAATTGAAAGCATGGATTATTCTTTGTTCATGCTGCATATGCTTTCATGCAATTTTCATTCAGTTAAATACTCATTTTTATACAAATACGGAAAAATCTCTCTTTAGTACGTGTGTTCTGTGGAAAAAATTAAACTCGAAGAAGAAAGAGAACAATAACAAGCCGAAGAGAAAAAATTAAAAGAAAAAACATTGGAAAAAATTATTTAAATGTTCGTAGATGATTTGTATTCATCGTGTGTCCGTAAAGTTATTTATAAATATTTCAAATTTTAATTTGATTACTGTTTCTGTCGGTATTGTACTATATCGCCATTTTAAATTTCTTATTACGCATTGTATTTTGTCGAGACGAGATGAAAATTGTATTTTTTCTTCGGTGACGCAATTTATTCCTTTGTTTGTAATTTTATTTTGTCTGGCACAAGTCGTTAGTTTAACTTTAACGTTGATATTTTTGATATAAATACGGTTTATTCTTAAACAATAAATTTTCAATTGTATTTTTCTCGGAAATATATTTTTTAATTTGTTTTATATATACAAACGTGTATATATATATATAAAATTTTATAAATAATATTCTATATTTTTTATATACAAAAAAATAATGTTCTGTGTAATAGATTTTATTCCTCAATTTTTTAAAAGCAATTATATATAAGTGGTGTATTTTTATGTTCGATTCTAGGTAAATGAGATTTTTAAAAAAAATATATATTCATAATTAAAAAAAATATTTTAAGTTTTCAAACAAAACAAAAATTTATTTTCTTGATAGTTTTAGAAATATTTAAAGTATAACAATCATATAAATAATATTTTTAATCTCGAAAACTTTTGTATAATCGTCTCGAAAGATCATTAATTTTAAATCTTTCAAATATCCACTTAATAAGCAATTAATTGTTGAGTTAGAAATCGTTATTGAGACAAATAATCTTGAATCAGTTCGAATTGAACGTAAATCTGAAACATACAGAGACATTCCTCTAATATTCATCAGGTTATATACAGAATTATCATATTCAAAAACTTTTATATCTTTTAATCACTCGCCGTTTTAATTCCGATTCAAAATCAAAATTTCAACTAGTATGAATGAGAAAGTTCAGCCGTAAATGCGATTTTAATTCGTCGCTGCATTAAAACAAATTCAACAAAGTTATAGAATTATCTGGGCGATAGAAAGCGCGTAGAGGGGCGTAGGTAGTTGTCGATCCTGTTACCACCGTTCCCATCATCATCTGTACACATTGCATGCAGCCAATGATGCAGACAGGGCAGCAACACTTCTACATCATCAATGAAGCAGTAAAGCTGAAGAGTAAACTCTTCCATGAATATTCACGAGCTATGTAACAGCGGAACACATTTAATCAAATGAGCCCACTTTTGCAGCAGTCTTCGTGTAAAGGATTTTACCACCGTTTTCAATATCCGTCGTCTCCGTTTAAACTGGCAAGTAATACCGTGGATTTACGAAGTATTGTGTACGATAAATAGCGAGAAATTCGCCACATAAAATGAATTTTCTATCGTTTTCGTCATCGTCATCAACGTTGCTGACGTCATTGTAATGCATACGAATAGTAGCAGCTCATGAATGAATCTATACACAATGCCTATCGAATTTATATAGAAACAGAGATATTCTATTATTCTATGCCAATCTGTTTCTCGTTGCGAAATCCGCTCGACAGCAAATCGTTGCTTAATTAAATTACCAGCGAATTTCACTATTCGTTTAGAGAGAGTATAGGTGCAGACTGTCGCGCAATTTATTTTTTAAATAAACGGATAATTCAAAATGTGTTCTTTTTTATTTATATTCTTATATTTAAATGAAATTTTTACTGCTTTAAAGAATAATTAAAAAATATAACATATACTCAATATACGACATGTAATTAAATAACAAAAAAATATATTAAAAATTGTGTAGTATAGAATTGGAGAATAATCAGAAATATTATTTAATAAAAAAATTAAAAATATATCAGAATCAAATGTATTCTTAATAAAAGATATTGTAAAGAAAAATATAATAATAAAAACATATTTACTCATTAATTGATCTTTTTATGTATATAAACATCAAACGATTTCAAAATAATCCAATTAAAAAAAATTAAAAGTTCATTACAATCATTAGACTGTTGTATTTTTATAATTATAATAAATAATATTGAATATTGAATATTACTCAATACTTGAATAAATTTATATGAATATAACGTTAGAACATGTGTGAGTGTTGATGATAGTTTAACTAAACTACTATTTAAAATAACATTTTTTTTTATAAATCAAGAACTAATATATAAAGTTTCAAACTGCCACTGAAAATTTCCGTTAACTCAGTAAACTATGTGAAAACCTGGAATGATTTAATGCGATACTGCAATATTCAACGTACAACAGCACTGCACTATGAACATACTTAGTAAATTTAATCTATGTTTTAAACGAATATCCGATGCTATTAAATAAGTTTAATATATTGTGATTTGAAATCGTGAGAATTCGTTCAAAATTATATTTATCTTTCGATTAAATATTCATTCTATTTATAATGAATATCTTCAATACACAATGATTCTGCTAATCATTTTCTATTTAAGCTTTTAATCTATGTTCTAACCATATTTTACAAATGCTATAATGTAAATTCGAGGATTTTATCAACTATTAAATGTTAATACATCGAAAACCGTTTCAAAGCTACTTTTTTAAATATTTAATTACTTTCAAACAAATATTAAATTTATTTTAAACATCATTGCTCTGTTTTAATTTATCAACTAATATACAAGGATTGATTTTATTTTGAAATTTATATATGTATATATAATGGATTCTAATATTCTTGTACATTTGAAGAAAGAAATGTTTGATTAATCAATTCATCCTATCTTTTCCCACTTATGGGTTTTAAATGTTAGAATAATTCAGTGATTACAGACATCACAGAGATGTATAGAAAGATGAAAGTTAGCAATAATATATAGAGATAAAAAGGGAGACGAGTGAATTTAAAAACAAAATATTACAGATATTATAACAAGAGTAGAAAATTTTAAGTAAAAATATATTGTATAAAAAAATGAGATCACTGACAAAATACAGAAAATAAAAAGGAATTGATGGGATATAAACGTGAAAAATTTTAGTGTGGAATGGAAAAGAAGAATCGTATCTCTAAAAGTGAAATGTTTTAGAAAGTTTTTTTATCCAATAGTCGATATAAAGAGAATAATTTATGTTTAAGTAAAATAATAAATTGTTCTTGAATCTTTTCTGTATTTTTAAGACTAATTTAATGTATAAAAATTAAATATATTTCAAATCAAGTTTATATTAGAAATTATTGCTAACAAAAATATTCAAAAAAACTTAGTATGAAATATTTTCAAATACTTTTTTCAGATTAAAAATTAATTATTACAATTGTTAAAATTATTGAATTTAAATTACTAATTTCATTTTTAATTCATATAATGTATGAAATCCAATTATAACATTAACATACAGTTATGGGTTGTTTATAATTGAAAAATTAAAAAAATATTTTTTAACAATTAATATCCTTTATCAATTTATAAAACACATTCAATAATGATCAATTGGAAGAAAAATATTACTGTTTAGTAAATATCTATTTATTTATTTATACGAAGATATAATTAATATTAAATATTCATTCGTAAACAGAACATCATTTTTATGTATTTTATTTATAACGTATCGATTCTTAAATTTTAATGTTCTGACTGTAAATAAACAGAATATAAATTAACTTTTTTTTGATCAAATTCAGCCGTAAGCGGTTTTATTCGTAATTACTCATTAAAAATTTAGTTCGGGATGATTCTTTTTCTCCTATACGAGAGACTAATGTTTACACTCATAGAATAATTATCGATTTCGATTCCATTAAATATTTAACATTAATTTATTTTTTATACTTTCTCTATTTTACTATTACGAAGTATATACATACACAAATATATATATATATATATATATATATATATATATATATATATATATATTTCGCTTTTAAAATCATTTTCAATGAATTATATGTTTATTTAAAGAAATGAAATCAATATAGGCGTTTAACAAGTATAAGTTTTTAAAATACCTGTCAATAAAGTTAAAAGTAATTAATTTTTTGGAAAAAAAATAATTTAAGATTTAAGAGTATCTTAAAAGATATTATCAATTTTACTAATACTTGGAAAAAAATTACATTTAATATTCATATTATTTATATAAAAAAATCTATCATGTTTTTATAACAATTCCAGATATAACATTTATTGTAAATTCTCACTACTTCGTGTATCACGAAACATTTCTTTGCCTTAGAATAACTTAAAAAAATTAAATAAATATTACTATAGAGAAAAAATTTGGTATAATTTTTTTATCTGTTTTTCATTCGTACTAAATCATGTTATGAATAAAACATAGGCACGTATCATTTATATAAGTGTAATAATACAATTATTACTATTTTATAACTGCATATTGCAATGTGTTTATTGTACATAACGTGCATAGTTGGTCTGTCGTTTAATCAGAGTTTCTGTTGAAAATGAGGATCGAACTCGTGACTAACTCTACAGCCATAGCAGTGTTCGCATTCCTACACGTCAACAAGGGTGTTGATAGCATTCACCCCTATCAACCCAACAAACACTTGACACATGAAAATATTTGTTCGTCAAAAGAATTTAGTTACGTCGTTGTAAAACGTTTATTTTTATTTTTTTCATAATAATAAATTATATACAGACATACATATACACTCATATATCAAATTATATTAAAAGTAACCATATTTAAAAAAAATATTGATATGAAAAAAAATAATGAACAATAAAATTTTGAATTTAAAACGAATCTCATGTTTTGGTTTAAATAATTTTTTTTTAATAATGTTGAAAATTTGTTTGAATCGTACGCTAAAGATTTATTTTACAAACAAGTCTAATTAAAACCCACATTCATTTCTTAATATTTATCTTAAAAACAATTACATTTCAATTAACGTACTAGCCCAGATTGGGTTACCTGAAAACCATTTACATTTTTAATGAAACCTCAAACAGAATTTTCCACTTTACCTTAGTTAATGTAATTGATAGATAAATGAACAGGAGGATAAAACTTTAGATAGAAGACTAAATAGTTAATTGGGGTTAAAGTTCTTAATTGAGAGTATATTTTTTTTATTTTTGAAATAAAAATAAGTATATTTTGAGACTAATTAATTTCATTGGAATAGCTAATTTAATAAAATTAAATGAATACATCAATAATCTAAAAAAATATTATAAACTTAAACATAATATTTCAATAATGTTTATTTTCAATCAATATTCATGCCCTATGAATAGTTATTACATTTTAAATATTGAACCTTTTCAATTATTCATTTTTAATATAGTAGTAATTTTTGATTTTTATTCTAAAAAAATATTCAATTAATTAAAACCGATATAGTTGATATTCAATTGAATGACTTTTTATTTATTTACATTAACAGACATATTTTTCCAAAAAATAACTAAATAAATCAAAATTCCTAGAGAATGAAAAAAAGACATTAACTGTCTGTTATTGATATAAAATATTCACGTCGTCTTAAATGTATAATATTTAATAATTCAAGAGCAAAAACCATCGTTTATTATTAATAAATTCCATGCAAGCAACATCAATAAACAAATAGATTTTCGTGTAAAGACATATGCAGATTTTTGTTGATTAGAATGAGACGAATGTTGCACGTATGCAGTTTTAGTTTTGTTTGATGGTACATTGACGTGCTGCAAGCTACCACGGGTTTGTTGTTGGTTCGTGATCATGATTTTTTCAAGCTTTTTTTGGTCAGGGTCAACATGTGACGTTTATTACGGTCTCCTCTGCTTATAATGTAACAAAATACTGGTGTTACACTTGTTTATTTATGTCTACATCTGTGACAAAGAGTTTTGTTTGAAATTATAGGAAATTTGTTACATACATACATTCACATAGACTCATATGTGATATATATATATATATATATATATATATATATATATATATAGATGGATAGGTAGATATAGATATACACACGATTCTAATTTGCTTATTTGAATTATTGAATAGTTTTTAGTTGGATTATTTTCAACGTACAAAACAGTACACTACATAAGTCATCAAAATTGTATTTAGTTTTTGACACTGAAAGTAAAGTACGCAATAAAAAAATTTTTTTTGGGAAAAAATGAATGATATATTGAAAATAGTTATTTATATCCTTTTTGACAAAAGCGATATTATTGATCTGTGTCGAGAGTAGATTGATTACAAAAGTAATTTTCAATTTTAAAACACTGAAATTATAATTTACCATTTTGCTTATTATTAAAAAATATTTAACTCATTTTTTTTATAAATAGATTTATGAATTTTATATAAAAAGTTGTCATATATTTCAATTTTAAATCATTGGTAATATAAGTACAATTTAAGTGTCAATAAACATTAAATTATTTCATATATTAGTTGTTATTTTTTAATAATTAACTGTTATCATGTAATCCTTTTCGTATAAAGCAATACATAGTTGTACAATCTAAAGCTAAGAATTTCGTTGCAAGAACAATCAATAAATCCTAATATTTTTTATATCATTTATAAATCTTTTAATTGGAAAGTAACAATTTTTTAAAGAAATAAAATTAATCTGAGTATTCAAATTTAATAAATATAACAACAAATAAAACATTAAAAATTATATCTTAATTAACAAAACTTCAAAAGCTCCACAAACGCGTATATAAGTTGCTTGACCACAAATACAGCTTTCACCAAACACATGTGAGTTTATCGTATCCAAATGTTTGAATTCACAAAAGCAAGAAATAAGGGAAGTATTTAATTTCAGCTAATGTAAAAGGTATAATATTACCAGAATATTTGATTTGAAAAAGAGAATAAGACTCATTTATTATCTAAAATAAACAAGTTTGTTTTATATTAAAATTGTATATCATTTTGAATTTTTAAAATCAAAATAACTAAAATTTATATATAATTTTTTAATAAATAATCTTATTAGATAAGATTCTAAATCCGTGTATTATCTCGATATGAAAAAAAATATTTCAGCTACATGATCCAAGATTATAAATTTAAAAAGAACGACGTTCTGTATAATAAATTAAAATATTAATAAAAGTGTATCTAAGAACAACAAACCGCGAATAAAATTTCAAAACGTACAATTTTAATATCGCACAAGATACGATGCAATATTGTATAATGTTTATGTATGCTTAAAAGATTTCACACTTAAATTTCTCATTATCTTTTGACCAGTAACTGGAAGCTATTAAAAATATCTCGCAAGTTCTATATACGATCTACGGATTAAAAATATTAAGACTTTTATTTTCTATTTTTTTTATATTATTGAATAATTTTCTTTAATATTTTCTCGAATTTATTTTATATTAAAATATATAAAAATTATATCTCTGACAAATATTTCATTTAATGCAGATGTATATTTATTTTTAACTAAAATTGTTATTATTTGAAGTATAAATTCATTTTATTTCAAAAATATCTTAAAAATCTCTTTGAAAAACTACTACGTTTTTTTAAAAAAAATAAATTTATTAAATGTTATTGAAAATTTTCAATTTAAAAAATTACTTAGTAAGTCACTAAAATTCTGTTATTAACATGTTATATAAATAATAATAAATACATTTAATAAACATTAAATAAACTATAAAAAATATATTAAATTTAATGTTGTGTATGAAATACTGTAACATTAAATACTCGAGAGGCATTAACTATACAATGTACCAAGGAGAATTATTATAATATATTGTAAACATAAGCGCACTATGAGTGACATAAATTCATATTTAAAAAAACTTACGTTTCTCACGCACGTTTCTAAATGTGTAAGAATATTACTACGTCATAAAAATAAATAAATGTACAGTTTTATTTATTCTGATTTAAGATGTAGTACACGTATTATTATTAAAATGATTAATCACATTGCATTTAATAAAAATCATATGAATAAATATGGCGAGAAATATATGAAGTTGTTATCTTGATTAGTTTTGAACGAAACCAATGATTTAATTTCAAAATTTATTCTAGACGTAATTGAAAATTGACTTAAATATAAACTTAAAGAGAGTTGACAGTTTGAAATTTTAAATTATTATAATATAATCATTATTTTTTTTTCATTTTCTTTTCCTATGTAGAATATTTTTTAAATATTAATAAATATTTCTTTGTATAAAAATAAATACTTTTTACTATTGATATTTACTTGAAACAGTTATAAATATATACAGGAAATATTAACTTTCCATATAGATGGATAGAGAGGTAGAATACAAAAAATGTATGCTCAAATCGGTTTGAAAGTTCTTTCAAAGGTCGATTAACTCACCGACGATGCGTATAAAATCATTGACGCGGAATAATGTCAAGCAGGGCAATCAGACGTCGGACGGGAATCGAACACGCTGTACTAGCAAATCAATCGCATGTACTGAAATGCATAGCACACGTAATTAGTACGATAAAATTTCTATCGTGCACTGCAATCATTGTAAACATGCTAGCGTTGTAACTAAAGCTCCTGCTTTCCTGATAAAGAGTATTTAATACTAGTTTTAGTCCTCATTATTGATGCACCTCACTCGAAATACGACCGTGAATTAATTACAGTTGAACACAGATTGTGTAAATGTTATCAGCGTGTATGGATGCGATATTGGTTTGATGCATCAGTCACGGATAAAATGGAAATGTCGAAAATCATGTACGTACGTTCATTATTTACATCTCTACTTTCTGGTCTCGTTGTCTGGATATATGCTATTAATTATTCATGAGATTTATCAATTCCACACAATTCACACAAAGTATCTATCGACAATTAAAAAACTTATACAGTGAAAAATATTATCGAAAGAAATTGTATAGACTGAAATAAAATATTTATAAAATAATATATATTTAATAATATATATATATATATATAAATTAATAAAACATGGGTTCTAAATTCAAAAATAATTTAGCTACTTAAAATAATACAAAGAAACATAGAAAAATATGTATTTGAAATAACACGAAGAAACAAAAAGAAAAATTAGTAGATTTGAAAAAAATGTTATAAACATTATAATAGAAGTGAAAAGTTTAGAATGAAAATAAAGTAGTCATGTAGCAAGAAAATAATTCAAGGAAAATACTCCTAGATATATAGAATAGAGATATGAAAAAATATTTCACTCAGTAATGTAAAAAATATTTAATGTATCATTGAAATTAGAAGATTTAAAAAAATCCTTCATCCAGCAGTGAATAAAAAGACACTGATGATAACAATTATACGAGGGTGGTCCCAGAAGTACCCGACACAACAAAGAAAACACAAAAATTTTGGAAAAAAATATATTTATTTTTCAACATAATCTCCTTTCAGTTCTATACACTTTTCCCAGCGATGTTCTATAAGTTCGATACCCTTTTTATAATAAGAACTGTCTTGCTCCTCAAAATACACATTAACTGCCGACATTACTTCTTCATCGTTGGGAAATCTTTGACCACTGAGCCATTTTTTCAAGTTTGAGAACAGAAAATAATCCGAGGGGGCTAAATCTGGCGAATAGGGTGCATGAGATAGCAATTCAAACTTTAATTCATTAATTTTGGCCATTGCAATAACGGATTGTGAGCTGGTGCATTGCCTTGATGAAACAACACTTTCTTCTTAGCCAAATGCGGCCGTTTTTGCTTGATTTCTTCGCTCAAACGTTGCAATAAGTTCGCATAATACTCGCCGTTGATAGTTTTTCCTTTTTCAAGATAGTCAATGAAAATTATCCCACGCGCAACCCAAAAAACCGACGTCATGACCTTGCCTGCAGATGAAACGGTCTTCGCCTTCTTTGGAGCCGGTTCTCCCTTTTCAGTCCATTGTTTTGATTGTTCATTTGTCTCGGGTGTGAAGTGATGGACCCATGTTTCATCCATGGTTATGAAACGGTGCAAAAATTCTGCTTTGTTGCTGTGAAACTTCGCTAAACACTCAATTGAAACATCTTCACGACACTGTTTTTGCTCGAGTGTGAGCAAACGCGGCACCTATCTTGCACACAGTTTTCTCATGTCCAAATTTTCAGATAATATGCGATGTACCGCACTTTTTGAAATGCCTACTATGTCTGCTAGCTCGCGCACTTTCAGTCGACGATCATCCAGTACCGCTTTGTGGATTTACTTCACCATTTCTGGAGTCGTCACCTCATTTGGTCGACCACTGCGATGCTCGTCTTGGCAGCTCGTACGGCCTCGTTTAAACTCTGCTACCCAATATTTCACTGTTGTAAACGAAGGAGCAGACTCACCCAGAGTAGAATCCAGTTCAGCTTTTATATTGGTTGGGCTGAGGCCTTTCAAATAAAAGTATTGTATCACGTAACGATGACCAATTTTCTCCATTTTCACAAATTCACTGAAAATGTTAACTATTGATGGCTGCCAAACAAATACTAAACAACGTGGCGTCCTCAAACTTGAAACATATGCTTATAGATTGTGTACTTTCTAATACAGTGATATTTTTCAAACAACTACCGCCATCTCTAGGTCAGGCCGGGTACTTATGGGACCACCCTCGTATATAACGAATTTCTATTTACGATTATTTTAAGAAAATACCAATTTGAATTTATAAATATTATACGATCCAATCAATTGCAACTACTTATTTAACTAACGGACACAAAATCCTGCTCTTATCAATATTAAGTTTCAATTCGATTAAGTAAAAATTCATTTATATTTTGTGATGTGAGCAGAAAAGGTTAACGTGGTAATTTCCCTTTCAATAAACATTAAATGTCTGATTAAATGTACACCTCATATAATTCGACAATTCCCATTTCTATGTTACAGAGTTTCCTTTTTAATACCTTTCCCGATTCTTCTAAATAGTATATTTATGCATATTTAAATATCATTTCGAATGAAATTTTAATTATTTTTCAATAGTTACATGTTTAGTTTTTCATCTAATTCTAAATTGTATTATTGTTGTATATTTTAAAACAGAAGTTTCGGTTTTTTTTATTTATAAATCTTTTTATGAAAAAAATACTTCGTGAAAATAAATAAGATCAATTTTAAATTCTCGACTCTATTAAAATATAAATTAAATAAATAACGTTTCAATTTTAAAATAGTATTATAATTAATTCATGAATAAAACAAACTGAAAATAAATTCTGTTTAATTTTTTATAGCGTAAGAAATAAAATTAGTAACAGGATATTTTTACCAGTTTTTTATGACTGCCACGATAAAATATTTTCAACAACAAATCAGTTAAAATCTCTTAATATTACGGTATTATTTCTTTTACATATTTTAATTTGTTATCTGTATATAGAATAGAGTTAAGGTGTTCTTTTTGATTAGATATTTTATTTATTCATTACTTAAAATAATATATATACTGAAGGAGCGAATTCCGTTGTAATTTAATATAAAAAATGAATCGTAAAAAAGATAACAATCATCATTGATATCGTGTCTAACCCCTAGTCGGAAAGCATAATACGATGTTCCTACTATATGTTTGTTATTTATTATTTCATTTTTAACAAAACGTGTATCGTATTTACGTAATATAACAAAGTAGTCGTGTAGAGATAGAGAAACACAATGTATAAAATTGGAATGAGTCGCGTTTGATGTGCAGCAATATCCATGACACGTTCTGCGTATATCTTCTTCTTCCGAGCTAAATTTGTTGCAAAAAGGTAGCGGCGACGATGACGACGCCGACGACAACGGCTGCGACGACGCAAACACTAGTCGTAGAGAACTGGTGTCGGAGGCAGAGACCCAAGAAATGAAGCCGCTGAAGCTTCTCGTTCCACGAAGGCGGCAGCAATTCAATAAGGACGCCAATATTACGCATCTTGAATTCAATATCAGCCCTAACTGTTCAATGCGCATGAAACATTCAATATCCACGCCATGAGAGTAGTGTGTTCGGTGGTCCCCTAGAACGTTGGCAGGCAATGTTCGAGAGGACAACGGTACAAGCGTGTCTGCCTACATTTCCATATGCTACTACTACACACGTACTTACATACATATGTACATATACATATGTATACACCTATAAATATATATATATATATATATATATATATATATATATATATATATATATATTTAAAAACACACATACACACGTCTGTATCACATTTGTATGTAGTCATGAGACATTGTAATGTTTCTGTAAGTGTGTCGTTCAAGAAATTGAATGTTCGAATCAATTGTTACTATATGTTTCGAAATTGCTCGATGACACATGCACAATTTATAGCTATTTTCGGTACTATAATTGATTTCAGGTTTCTATATTGGAACGTGATTGCTATAAATACACAATTAAGTATATATCACAACATACATTTTGTATTTATCTTCAGATCTCTATTTAATCACTTGATAATTACATATTATATATATATATATATATATATATATATATACATATATGTGTGTATACACACATAAATAGATAATTAAATCAATAGGTAGATAGATATAAAAAGTTTAAAATTTTTTGTTTTTTTGTATCACATAATATATTATATTATATAAAAAAAAAGATTTTATGATATTGAAAAATGCATATTTGTTCTATTTACTTCTATATTATTCCAGTTATCAGGTATTTTTAAAAGTATATATCATATACGAGGGTCGATTGATTAGTATGATAAAAAATAAGAAAAATTAAGTTGAAAAATTTAATTTAATTAAATAATTAAATTAAACAATAAATAAATTTACCATATTTATAAAGCGACCCTCGTATATAAATATATATATATATATATATATATACATTTTATTAATTAACAGGAATATCAATTTTTATTCATAAAATAAAAATGAAAAATACTTTTGTGTTGCATTTTTAATATTTGTTAAAAAACATAAAATATATTTATTTTATAGAAAAAATTAATATTGTTAATAAAATAAATAATTGTTAAAAACTTTTTTAAAATATTTTAATTATTATTACACTAGAATGAAATATTTTAAAAAATATATATCTATTTATATTTTATATATACATATATATGTTAATATTCGTAATATAATTCAGTCTGAAATTTCAAATAAACAAAGATAACATAAATCCATGTATTTTTATTATATATTTCGATATTATATCCATAACGATCAGCACTGTACAATATTTCAATCCTTTATATTAAAATTTACACCTGTCGGTATTCACAAACATACACAGTACAAACACGTACATACATCCATTTTTTATTCAATTTATACATAACAGTAAAAAAACCTGTATCTTTCTTATTTAAACAAAATCACGAATATATGAAAATCGTACCGAAAATATCAAATGAAAACTCTTATGAAAAGCAGAAAATTATACAGTATGTTATATACGAAGCCTATACAAATATGCCATATCATCATATATGAGCAGAGATACATTTAAAAGACCAGTGGAAATTCATATTGAAGTTTTTTTCATTTGAATGATGCGGGAACTTGCAGATTTTTTTTAATATTGTGACGCAGTTTATAAATAGAACGAGATTGTAAGATAGTTCATTCAACAGAAGTTGTAATAAGTTGCTATTTTTTCTATGAACTACTCATGTTTTTCTAATCACAATTTTATTTTTTAAATGGTAGGAGTTGAATACACATTTTCCCAACAATTAATCTTCAAATATCTTTGAAATTATTTGACTATTCAGCTGAGATTATTTTTTAAACACGATAGAGATTTTATTTGAGAAAAAAGAATAAATTTGAAATAAAAAAGAAATATGTATATATTTGTTCCTTTCACTGAAAATAACCAACAAAAAAACTTTTTGAGAATAAAAAATACTGATACAAAACGCAAACATGAAATATTCTATGTGATACACAAAAATGATATGGCATACATATATGTTCGTTCACACTAGTTTCAAACAAATCAGCTATGTGTTTGGAACGTTTTTCCACACATGAAAAGATTTCATCGTATGCATTCGAAACTAGTACCGAACACCATTGCTACACCCTTATTTAAATTTCATCGTTGCTTTCCACACTTTCTTCACACGAAAGATGAGTCATTCTTTTGAAAAAAGTGAATATATTAGTTGCAAAAAACGTGTCATTCGTCTCGTTTACAGTTTGTTGTCAGATTTATAGTCAATAAGATCGGATTTTAAACTTTAGAACAGTTATAAAATTTTAAACAAATAAATAAAATATCAAACAGGAATTGATTTGTAAAGTAATGATTATTAATTTTACTATTTTATATTTGTAATACATACATACATTATATTTATGTAAGAAAAATAATATTGATTACAGACAATAATAATTATATAAAAAAATAAATTGATTTAAAATAAAAATATATATTTTTTTTGTATGATGTATCTGTAAAATACTTTTTATATACATCGCACACAAATCTATTGAATAAATATCAATCGTATATTTTAAACTATTTATATCTACAAAAATTATTTTAGTGATATAAATAAAAGCATAAAAACGTATAAAATATATATTACTAAATAAAATAAGATTTGTTTACGCAATAATTTTCAATTCTTCTCAAAGTGTTTGAAAATCTATAAATTTAAATTTATTTAACCCTACGCATTACTATAAATAAATATATTTGGAAATACTTTTATATCAGTAAATAAAAAAGAAATAGCGTAAAATACAATAAGATAAAAGCTGACAATATTTCAATATAAATGGTACGTTTCTCGTAAGTAAAAAAATATGAGAGGATATTTCAACATGAAAAATAGGTACTAGTGAAACATAGAAAGAGATATACAATCTGTAGCGATAAATCAAATCGATTGAATTCATAGGATTGCATTTTCCATCTGTGAATATGCAATTCGAATACGACAACAAATAAGCATGATTGCGATGATATTTCAATATATGTACTGTGACAATTTTCTTCACATCCCTTAACATTTTTTTAAACTAACGAATCGAATGCTTTTTTTACAAAATATCTTTTTGAAAAAAACTATTTCACTTTATAAAAATGTAAATATAGTAATTTGCATATATATACATAATATAATATTTATATTTAACAAAAACGAAGAATAGTTAAAGTTAAAAATTATTTAAAATATGTGTTACAATATTCTACAAAATATTAAAAACGTTTAAACTCAAATAGTTTTAATTTATTTTTAATGAAAATATTTAACTTTTCACTTTATAAATTTTGTAATAATTTAGATAATTTCACATGTATACTTTTTAAATGATTATAATTTATAAATTGTTTATACAATTACGTTATTAATAAATTTCATAAATTGTACTTCTATATTAAATTTAAATTATTTTCTAAGTATAACAAATAAAACTTTAAATATATTATATTAATTTATTTCTTTTGAAATATTTAAACTTTTAATATAGAAACTGTTATATCATAGAATGTTCCAATGACTAAAATATATACAAGGACGTGTGTAAACATGTTAAGATAAATAAGAGAAATCGATTTAACTTGACATACTTTAGCTGATAATCAAATAAACTCTTATGAAAATAGATGTTATGCTGAACATCAAGCATATAGTGCTTAACTCAATAGTAAAAAAAGGCTATATTCTACTAGAAACTATATTAAATTTTAGTGCATGTCTTGAGAGATATGCTTCAGGTCATCCTACTGAGCCTAATAATGGTATGCTGATATTTTCACTTAATAAATATAATAATAATAGAAAAACTAACACAGAAACTAATTCGACTATTCAACAGTTAATCGTCATTTATAAAAACATAGAAAAGTGTCAAAACTTCAAAAATATTCTTCATGATTTGACAGAAGTGAAATCAAAATCAAGTATAGACATTTTCATTTATTTGTATTCTCGTGAATACAGATGACTATTTTTGAACAAATTAGTGATTTGAGGTGAAAAAAGTGGAAAATTTATGAAATTGTTAAACATTCTAGACCAGGGATTCCCAACCCCGTGCCCGCGGACAGATTTATGTGCGCCCGCCACTGTTCGACCGCGACAGAATTTTTTCTGAGAAAATGCTAGGTAACAATGAATTAAACGTGCCATTATTTATTGAGACCCTTCAAGTGCTTCAAAAACAGTTTGAAGAGAGATTTCTGCAGTTTATAAATATCGAGCCAATTGTCTCCTTCGGTATCAATCTTTTTACTTGCCAAATAAATGTAATGGAACTAGCCGCATGTATTGCAACAGAAGAACTACAGTTAGATTTTGGACCTTAAGAATGATATTTTGCTAAAATCCTTAATGACTTAAACATAGTTGACAAAGAAAGGTTCCCATTTTTGAAAAAAATTTTTTCGGGTCATGAAATCGTTGTTTTCAAACATGAATTTAATAAAATCACGATATAGATCTCGACTCACCGATGAGCATCTTTATAATTGTTTGCTAACAGGATTATCGTCATACTCTCCTAATTACGAGGCACTGGCCAATGAAATGCAATGCCAAAGATCACACTGACAGATTGATATTTTTTTAATGTTTTTCTTTTATGTTTTTTAAATGATTTCTTTGTATGTGTGTTTTTTTGTTTACTTTGTATTACGTTTTGTATGTACGTTTCTTTGTGTGTATATAATTTGCACAATAATTTTATTATTTTGAAATTATTTTTGCTTAATGGGTTATAAATATCAAAAAATAGCTGGTTCTAATATATGCGCTCTAGGGTATAAAAAGGTTGGGAACCTCTGTTCTAGACAATAAATAAATATATATATATATATATATATGATATTTATTTCTTATATATATAAATAAATCGTTTAAATATTGCACTAAAAAAATATATACATACGCTTTGATTTATCCTCAATATGTAAAATTTTTCAATATAAAGCACGACTAACTGCAATAAGAATCATACAAACTCCAACTTACTCTAAACTTAAAAAAATATATAAATGAGGTATTAGCAGTTTATTAATCGTTCTTAGGAAATAATTAATAGCAATTGAATCTACATTGATAATTAAATAACATTAAAACGTTAAAATCTGTCTCTTATTCTGAACTTACATTCGAATACTACTTCTAGGATGACTAAGTTAAATGGCTAAATTAAAATTTAACGTATAGTAACAAATTTTAGTTTTATTAATCTAACAAAAATTTAAAACAGTTCATTTTGAACAATTTAAACAAAATAGTTTTTATTGTATCGTATGTATTATTTAATTATCTTATTGAATGTGCATAAGAAATAGCATAAGAGATTTCAAAAATAATGTATCATTTATATATATATATATATATATATATACATTTATATATACTTATTATATGAATAATAATAAATCAAAAGTAATGAATATGTATCTTCTTAATATATATTTTAAACACATGCATTACACACATTTTTCAACAAAAATTATAATTGAAATTCATAGATTCGTTTCAATTATAAAGTCATTATTTAAATATTTAAGCAATTTAAATATTGTAATGATTAATAATAGTACATATATTTATATATATATATATATATATATATATATATATTAATATATGAAAGGTTGTGTGCCAAAACATCTTAAATCTTTTACATACTGAAACGTATTAAATATTTTTCTTTTTACTAACATAATGTAATTTTTCACAATGCTAATCGTGTGTAAAGAAAGTTAAATCGTGATAAATGATCTAATCTATTTTCTGTATATAATTTGTTATGTTCAATGTTATATATAGTAAATACACTAACATGAATTTGGTGTTCCTTTTTTGTGAAAAAAATACTATCAAATATCCCATTTCTACAGTTCACCTGTTATGCTAATTCGACTAAGCTTGAAAATAAAATTATTCATTTATATTTATATATATGTATAAAATTTTTCATGTAAAAATATATTAATTAAGTATTTCAAAAATATGTTTCCAAGTAAATTTTCAAGATATGTATCAGTAAATGTTGTCAAATCAATAACAAGTAGTTTTAAAAAATAAAATAATATCAAATAGAAATTACGTCTGTACAATGAAATAATTGTGTAAATAAAATATATGGAGTACTTACTAAAACTACTTTATTTTTTAAATTATTTAATTATATTAAATATATTTTATAACATAACCATAAATGTATTTAAAAATAGTACATTTAATATTTACATTTTTGTCATTGTTGTTCATAAAAATGTCCTATATTCAAATATAAATAATAATAAAAAATCAACTACTCAAAGATCAAGATAAGGCGAACACATCTTTGCCTGATACGAAAGTTGCACTATTTCTATGTGTTCAACCCAGCACAAATTCATACATTTATAACACATGGTTACAACAAACGAATATGTTTTTTCTGAATGTTTTCGTTTTTATCATCAACTGTTAAGCACATCTATATATGACATCATATATATATATATATATATATATATATATATATATGAATACATGTATGTATGTATGTATATAACAAATGAGGCCGTATGAACATACACATATTTATTATACGCGAATATATATCTCTGGAAATATTAGACAACATCAGGTGAATCCATAATTCTTGTTTTATGTTTCGTTTTCGTGTCACTAAGTTCAGATGGCTGGCGGTAAAACAATATAAGGGGTGAGTGTCGTCGTTGTTGTCGTTATAGACTTGAAAGTTAGGAGTTGAACGGGCGCTACGTAAATCAGCGTTTGATATCCGTCTCCATCTTTGTTATGTCTTATGTCAGTGCCGGCCACTTCGATTGTAACGAGTCACGCTACGTCTGCTCCGTAAATCTTGACAGAATTCATAGAAATATAAATAAGCGTACTATCGATGTTCGTGTACAGCTTTAAAATTGACTTCTGTCTGGTTGAGTATAGTTAAATTGATGTCACAGAATAGGCTTTCAAATTTAAAGGAATAAAACGGACGTAAACTGTTTTATATAGAAATTTATATCATAACTATAAAACCAATTTCAAAATTGGTCTCTGTGTATGAAATAAGTTTAAACATTGCAATTTTCTCATTCTATTTTAAAGTATGTTTCCAAGAAATTGCTCGATAGGTTTTAAATTATTATAAAAAAAACTATAAACTCCTTTCTAATTTTAATAAAATAAAGTAACAAAGCAATAAAATATATTGTATTCTTTTTTTAAAAAAATAAAAATTATAAAATAAAAAGATAAATTATATTTCTAAGTATAGTATGTTATTAATTTTTTGTCTTAAATCAATAATTTTAATATTTTTATATATTCAATTTAACTTTTAATAATTACATTACTGTAATTCATAAAAATATTTTTGAAATGTCAATTCTTAACAAAATTCAAATGAGCTTTGTCTAACCTTTTCTGTATACAGATTCAACATCATTTATTATCATTAAAATCTTTATAGTCTCCTATAAATTTTCCATTAAAAAATAAACTCTCAACATTCTTTAATCCCTCTTGAGCTTCTTAACATTTTCAGTATAAATCTTCACAAAATTTATCATCATTTAAGTATACACAAGATTCCTTAAATTATTTATTAAAAAGATTTTTTAAAAAATTAATTTATTTTTCTCTCAAATATTTTTTTCATTTTATTAAATGAAGGAAATATATTTACAAAATAACCAGTTTCAATAATGTAAGTTATTAAATAATTTTTAGTCTATTGTGGAACAAAAACTAACCACTTGAAGACAAATAATACACTATAAATGTCGTATTTAAAGGATTAATATACATATATACTCATATATAAATATATTAAAACATCCTCTGGAGTATTCAAATCCTTAAATTCTTTCGCCATTCCCTTCTATATAGTACTGGGTCTTCAGTTAGTACTCTGTCACTTAAGGCCTTTTTTAACCTTTCACCTCTTTTCAAGCGATTAATAAATAATTCATATATATATTTTTTGAACAGATTGATCTTTTTATATTCCTATTTTTCATTCGTTAATCGTTATTATTATTTTCTATCAATCATTTGTATAATTTAGATTATTTATCAACACGATTACAAATCTTAACATCTTATTTCCAGTTAATTAATCTTTTTTATTTAATAATGTATAGAAAAAAGACTATATAAAAATACGTATATAAAAGCTAGAGTATAAAGAAATGTTGATAATAAAGTAATATATCATCGGCAAAAAATCAATGCATAGAAAAATAATATCTGTGTGAAATTTATTTAAATTCATAAAGTATGAAAATATGTTTGAAAACGAGCGATTTATCGTATCAAATAAACATATAATCGTATATAATTATGTATTTATAATAAGGTTAATTTATTAGTTATAAATAAAATATGTATCTCGTTGTCTAAATCAACGTGTGGCATGCTTTCCCAAGATTCATGCCGGAACCACTCCAATGTCATTGAAAATAGCCACTTGACGTAGCGTGCCGACCAACAAAGCTCGGACGTCCGTCAAGCTGTCATATTGATGCATCGCGTTCTTGTTGCAGAATATATTTACATTGTTGTAATAACGCCAATTTATTAACATTTTGCTTACTCGCCGCCCGTTATATATTTCGGTACTAACATTTCATGTAATTGTAAAACGGAACTACTCAAATTAATGATGGTTGACTAGTGTACACGACTTAATTAAGAAAGCATGTAACATTATGTATATGAAGATATCTTTGTTGTGAATTGTTTTAAGAAAATAATATAACAGCCGATGATTAAATCAAGACTACATTTGTAATTTCATATATTAATTAAAATTTATTCGAAGAAAAAAAACACGTTTTATTCATTATTATAACAGATATTCTTGGTATTTTTTTTAATAAAAAATAAAAATTTTCAAATCCATACGTATTTAAAATATATTATATTCTTTCGTTCCTCGAAAAACGAAAATAAATAAAAAGCCGTATTGTATCAGATACACAACTAATTTCGTTGTGAGACTAATGTTTATAAAAGAGACAGTTTTCACGGATGAAAGGAAATTAAATGATTTTCTTGACAATTATAAAGCGTTACGCGCGCCAATGGTTGCGAAAAGGAAAGTTTTCAGAGAAATTTCCGTAATATATCATCGTTTCCGAATTGTGTTGAGTTTCTTACAATTTTCATTTATCCATTTCGAGCGTTCATATCCAGCATGTCCTAGTTTTCTTATTAGAATGAAAGATTTATTAAGTTGTTACCGAGTTTGTTAAAATCCACCGTCATTTTATTATGGAACTTCCAAAACAAGTATTCAAATTAAATATCATAGACGTTATTTACATTCAGTCTATTGAAGATGATCTTTATTTTTTTTTTGTGAAAAATATGTCTGTGAATTTTTCAGGTAGTTTAGAACAATATAAATTAATCTCTATGTTAATTTTTTTTAATTTGATAAGTTTATATTCTTTTCAGAGAAGTAAAATAGGTAAAAAGTACCACTTTGTATTCCTGCTAATATTATTTTGAAAATAATTAAAAACATTTAATGATTTTTTTATATGATTGTAAAATTTTACTTGTTTATATAAAAAATAATAAAATACAATATTATTTCAAACAAATTTTAAATAGTTTTTATCACAAAAATTGCTTAGTTTGTATTTAGGAATATAATTATAATGCTTTAATAAACAGCGATCTTAATATACATTTATATTTTATAACGAGCATTTACATAGAGTACTCAGCTCTACACGTACCATCTGTGGCCAGTAATATTTAAATTTGATGTTTTGTTAATATTCTATATTTTGTTATGCTTTCTGAATTAATTATGAAATAGTTATATGTGTTTTATATGTATTTAGTTTATATTCAGAATTATGCAAAATAAATTACAGTTTTTATTTAAAATAATCAGTAAGCTTAAAGTTTTTTTCCAACTAAATGCTAATACACAAAAAATCAACAGTGTAAAATTTACAATATCTATAATAAGATAAATAGAGTATTTTCCTTTTAGCTAATTTGTATGTATTATTTTTGAATTTATTATTTTATATTAAGAAATGAATTTTTAATAAATAATGGATAGGAGATTCTTGCCAAATTATGATAATACTGTATATAAATTAAATATATATATATATTTCAAAAATAAGAACGCATAGATATATAGCATGAAAAAATAAACATCATATATGGTTTGTATTAAAAGATATAAATATTTTATATGATATATTAATAAAAGTCTATAAGAAGAAAAGATATTTGAATTTTTGACTGAAAATTGACTTTTATGAGAGTTATTTAAGTAAACTGATACTTTTACCTTAAAAGTATCATAATTTACTTATGTGTGATTCCATCGTATGTAAAAAAGACTAGTAAAAAAAATCAAACACAAGAAAAGCATCAGTGCGTTGTCTTTCCCTATCCGCTTCGACGACAAACGCGAACATCGTTTCACTTTCACCAGACGCGAAACGTTGAAGAGAAAAGGAAAAAAAATAAGCGCGAATACACAACTGCTAATTTTTAATACATAATTTATGTACAGTTTTACGACCAATATCATTGTTGCCATGTATTTTGTTCATTACACGAAAAGACGGTCGGTCAGGTTGGCGTTTCGTTGCTCGGCTGGTGGCTATAATTACGTAATGCAGATTTATGGAGATGTAAAACATTACAGCGCAGGGTTAGCGTCTGTTGTTGCTACATAAGCTTATTAGTTATTGCTGTGTACGACAGGCGTCGTCGACGTCGCGGCGATAAGCGTCCATTTCAACAGCGGGAGATTCCAGCACAAGTTCCTTCCTCACCGTGAAGGCAAAGGTTTGCTCGTAAAAAGTTCATAACTTTCTTCTTCTCTGCTCTCTCCTCATCCTCGTTACGATGACTTTCTTCTTGGTTCTTGCTTGGGTCGGATACAAAGGTCGTTATGTCGTAAAAATATTCGTAATAAATATTTTAGTGGGAATTATTGCTACATAAATCACTGTTGTGAATAAAATATGATATTTGTATACATTTTTTTTATTTTTTTTGAAGAGTATTTTATTTGTTTGCGGATATTGATAGATAAATACGTTTTGATCTATATATATATATATATATATATATATATAAATAATCAATCAACTGTATCGACCACATTTCCAGCATAAAAAATGTTTATTACTTATAAAAACCAATGGTTAATAAAAACGTCAACTAAATATAAGTTCTATACTTACATAGAAGTAAATGTATAAATGTTTAAGAAATATTGGCAATTTCGTTATGTACATAACTAAAAGTTTCGGAAATAAAACAGGAAAAAAATATTAGTCCGTATAACTATAAAGTTCAAATTTCATTTTTTATTAAAAATATCAATACCGAATTTAAATAGAGATACTTTTTGATAAATTATTTTATTATAACTCATCATACATACCTATATACGTACGTACAAATATATATATATATAATTTTATATTTATTATTCAGAATTAAAAAAAATATAATTAAAGTTTTTATTCATAACTTCATAACTGATTAACCTGAACTCAATTTCATAATATAAAATTTGTGATAATTATAAATTTTACAACAGAATCTTATTCTTAAATAATATATTTCTTTGAATAACTCAAAGATAGGATCTATTACTTTTAATATACCTTTTGTAGAAATCTTAATTAAATAATATTTTATAACACGAAAAATCAATGTTTGTCTGATTTCATAGACTGGTTTTATTTTTCTTAATACACAATAGATTTATAGATGTAAATTGAAATAACTAGTTTATTAAGAATTGCATACAACTGATAACTATTTAAATCAAAATACTATTATTGGCCATTAAAATTTCATTAACAAACCTGACACTGGAATTTCAAAATGTGTCAAAAATGTCATGTTCAAATCCAAACACAGTCTGAATGATTAAACCGTTAATAATTATTGGATTTGTCAACTGCACTGCTTCATGTTTATAAAATATTTATCAAAAACAGTTTATTACTATTGATATGACAAGAGACTAATAACTTTTATATAAAAAATTGTTTAGATTTTATGAAAATGATTCAAGTTCAGACACACACACACAATATATATATATAAACATTTATATTCTATAATGACTTTATCAAAATTATATCAAATTAAATCAACTCCAATTTTTTTGATAATAGTACATTAAATCAAATATTAATATATAATCTTTATTTAAAAATAATAGGTTATTTAAATCAATTTTCAAACTGATTATATATATATATATATATATATATATATATATATATATATATATATATAGTATATTTAAATTCATTCAAATTTATCATTTTAGAATTCTAATTTACTAGAAATTTTGTTTGATAAAAACCTGAATATTTTAAATATAATTAATACTATAAACAGAATGAAAAAAATTGAATAATAATAATTTACGAAATCAATAATATAATCTAATAATTATACGTTAATAATATCTAGAAAATTAGATTTTATCACAGATTTTTATACTATAATAAATTATATATTTACATTCCTTTAAATTAATCACTAATTTCACCTTTTACAAAAAAAGAATACATTCTTGTTAACATTGTAAACTTTTTATTATAAATCATTCAATTAAAGAATATAATTCTTTAAAAAGTTTTAAATTAAATTTCGATCATATATAAATTAAATTACAAAATATAGACTGTTAAGAGACAGAGGTTTCTCACAAGAGAGTACCAGGTGTCCTTAATATTGCTTAGAGGAATGTTTATTTAAACTGTGAAATGAAAACTATAATTTATAATAGTTTAGGGAGACGAATACGAATCTACTCACTAGTGACATGAAACCGCGCCAGTTTTCCACAACGAACGTTAGATAAAGGCGAAATGAGGATGCCGAGAAGAATTAAATTAACCAAGAGGGTTCGAAAACGCACCATAATGTGAGACAGAGGTGTAAAGTGCAGCTATTAAATAAATTAATGCAACTAGGAATAATGGAATAACCATTTGCGATGTAAAGGTAGTCAAATAACAAAGCTGTGTTTGATGTGTGTTAGTGAAAATAAATTACAGAAAATTATTGAAGATTTAAACTAAAAAAATGTTTTTTTTATCTAGAAATGATTGAAATTGAATTACAAAAATAATTTGGACATTAAATTAGATGCGAAGAAATGAATGAAAATAAAATAGACTCACTATTTAGTATGAATTATATTATAAATAATAATAAAAATGATTTTATTTAAATTTCGTATTAAAAAAGTAATTTAAAAAGTATTGAAACTTGAAAGCAAAAAACGATTTCAATGATAGATTCGAAATTGTTAAATGAATTTAAAAGATTGTAGTATTGTTACAGTATTTTGAAAAATTGAAATCAAATTCGATGAATGAATAAATATTAAAGTCATGTTATATGTGTATATCTGTATATGTTTGAAAAAATTAATATCGTGATAACTATTTGTGTACTGTTGAAATGTGATTACACAAAAATTAAAACCGAAATTGTTTTCGGAATAAAAATTAACCACTGTTACATCCTAAATATAGAATATCGATTCGAGTAAAAAATAAAAAATATATTAACTCGTCGACTAGTTGTCCGTACAAAACAGAACGCATCGATTAATTATATTGTGGCAACTAGTATTCAGTCGAACGACAACGCCAATTGCAATAATTAATATTTGATACGCGAAACATTAATTATCACCTCGCCGTCCGACATAATTAAAAGTGTACTGCGCATCGGAAACACCGGAAACCTCGGACCGGAGTGCGAGAGAGTCTAAGATAATCGGTAAAAAATGTGCAACATTACCACGAGGATGAGAAAAATGCTCGAGATTCATCAAAATGCCATTCTCGCCTCACAAGCACGCGCTGTCACGGAATAGTAAATTAATTATGCTATCGCGTTATTAGTTTGGTGTGGAGCTGCTGCCTGTCGGACAGGCAATAAATCGGCAGGATACTGCACGCTCCGTGGCGCGTGAAACTGCTCGAGCGCTTTTTAACAACGTGACGTCCCCATTTCAATTGCTGTTGTCACAGTACTAGACACATGCCTTCTATACACAAATATGACAGTTTCGATTCGGTAATGTACGTTTAATGACCTATATAGTTTCACATTTTGTTACACTAATATATAGTTCACTCGTACATGTGTAACTAAATTATACATTACTCGTACACTTAATTAGATACCACTATTAGTTGAATTCGTATTGTTGAATCGTTCCATTATTAATCATCGACTTGTATATACCACAATGTTCAATTATTTTTTACATCCATATATATAATATATAATTTAATAAACACAGCATACAAACACTAATATATATGAAAATCAATATTCATTTCTATAAACGTACTATTAGACAAATATATATTTTTTTTAAATCATTAAAAATAAACAACTAGAAATACATCAATACTATTATCTAAAAATGAATTTTTTTTTCTTCCTTATAAACGTTTACCTGTTCATTTTCATGTAATTCTACGTTCTATCTTACTAACCATCTCTTCCATGATTTTCCTAAATATCATTCAAAATTTAGTTTCATATCTTATATAATTTAGATTAGAGAATCATCTATGTTTTACCCATGATTATTCCATTCTCTCTTAAGTTTTTTCTTGAATTTTACGATATCATTGTACAACTTTGTTTCCTTATTTATACACTGTATACACGGTTTAGTCTAGTTTTGCTTAAATTTTTGAGACACAGAATTTTAAAAAAAGACCCTTGTTGCACATAAATTTTATTTTTATAAAATTTAACAAAGTTGGTTTATTTTAATTAGCAAGGAAGTAAAATTACATAAAAAAGTCATTTAAGTTTTTAATTATAGGGTAGGACGTAAACAGTTCCTCTGTGCCATGAGGACTCTATATAATCCTCTATTCTTCAAGCTATTGTAATTTTTTGAGGTGGTATAAAAAATATCCCACCATACAAATTAACGTATCAAAAAGGTGAGATACTTAATCCCGCCATATTCTAAAGAGTTAACATAGATATCAAAGTAATCATCTCAGTTATTCTTATTTTATTTTTATGATTTCTAGATGGATTTCTACTCCATATTTTATTACTAATTTCACCACGATCTTGTAAATATTCACTTTACTGTTCAGCGTTATATATTTACTTTTTCAGGTCGTATTTCTCCAGAAACCAGATATTATTGATCCTCGAGATGCTTAATACTATATTAATAATAATGATTGTAAGTATTTTAATAATTTCATCTATCTCTAATTTTTATTGTATTGGCAACTGTAAACAAATTTATGAAAAAAAACCTACACGCTCCTACTTACATAATTAAATTCAAAATGTACGTAGAAATTAACACGAATAATTACATTTTATATATACTTAATATTTTATTAGCTAACTTCAAAACTATTCTTATTCTTATTAAAAATAATATGATATATTAAAAAATAATTGGTTTCCAATATGTATTTATATTGTTTATACGAGTACACAAAGTTATAAACAATAAAATTATTTCTAAAATATTACTCCGACAAAGTTGTCAAAAAGATATCATACAAATAGTGTTCTCGAAACTTAATTAACATTCTTCGAGAGTCTATGATACGTACGGAAAATGAATATTATGTCACTAATTGCTATTTGATAAATTGCTTTTACTTGGTATTAATAAGTAAATGTACTAAAATGTAGCATATTGGCTATATCTATCAATCTTAAATATTTATATGTAAAAATGATATTTTAAATTACTTACTAATTGTATACAATTATTATTTGTAAATAATTAAAAATAATGGTTTTTAAAAATAAATACGTTTTATATTAAATAGTTTCATTATTTATCAGCTACTTGAAATAGTAATATTAATTAAAAGTAAATATTTTATAAAACAGTTTAATGAATAAACAGCAGTAGAAATAAATGGCTGTACTTCATAATTATACTTTTATATCCTAACTATATTTTTTAAAAAAATATCAATTACTTTAAATAGATATTTTCAATTGTATATTATTCAAATTAAATTACATACTTACAAATAATTTCAATTATCAATTATATTATTTTCGAAATAACTTAAAACTTGCAAAAAAAATTCAAAATTCTTATATTTCATTCTATATTACGAAGAAATTATATTACTCTTATTTGATTCTCGATTATTAAACTACATAGCGTATACAATTTTAATACGATTATTAAATTTCCTTTCCATATAGAAATCTCTACTCCAAAACCAAATAAGTAAAAATGAGCAATAAATAATTACTGAACATTTCATAAAATCATATACTGTTAAAGTAATAATTATTTCTTGGAAATTAAAATATATACAGTATCATATTATATTGTATATTAATATTTTCAATTTTAATATTTTTTTATTTGAAATTGTAATCTTTATGACAATCATTTTGAAAACGTAGCATTTTATTATACAATGTATTTTATTTTTAAATAATTCAATTTATTCATGATTTCATGAATTGAAAACATAATTGATAAAAAATATGACAATTTATATATTCATATATATGTGTGTTTATATATAAATAAATAAAATATATTTTGTATAATTTTTAAATCTAATTTATTTGTCATCGAAACGAAAATCATAACATTGAAACAGTCTCTTATAACAATATTTCAAGTTATTTTTATGAAACGTTCAGAAATTAAATTATAAGCGTATCACATTTCTTTCTCGAATTATAATTTTTATTCAACGAATGATTGACATTATTAACACAGGCGTTGAAAAATATTGGCAGGCCGTCAATTTTTAAAAGTAAAATTTTACAAAAAAAATGTATAGAGATATATTTCAATATTTGTTATATGAATATATTCCATTAATAAGAACTTTTCCAACGTTTATCAAAATTATTTCACTTTTGTGCTTTTTAAGATAACATTTAAACAACATTTCAAACATTATATATATATAATACATATTTAATCAGCTCTTTACTTAAATATTCTGTTTGTCAATGTACAATATGTTTTGTGTCATTAAACATATTCCATTAAGTGTTTATTTATTTAAGGATAGCAAGTTTTCTGTCATTTATGAGTGACAGCTTTGTTTCGCATTATTGTACGAAAACATGTACATATTTATCTTCTTTATTTTATAATTCAATTATTTAATAAAACAATCTATACACTTTCACGTTTAATATTTAATAAGACGAACTGTCATGTTTTTCAACATATATTAATGAAAACATACATACACACAAATATATATATATATATATATATATATATATAAATATATAACATGTATATGTATATAAATATACTAAAAACATCATGACTTTGAAGATGTTTTGCCGCATTATCATCAGTTGTCGTTAAATGTAAAACAGTTGTAACGGTTTGAGTTAGTAGCTTTTTTAATGTAGTCGATTTGCTGCGATCCCTTTTTCGATAGTCGAATGTTGAATGAATACCAGATCATGCAATAGAGTCGTTAACCAACCAAATAATCGTGATGTGTATTTTAACGCGACTACAAGATAAAGCCAGGTTTAAAATAACAGAATACACGGTGATGATTTTAAATAAACTTTTCAATATCTTTGTATTATTTTAATGAATATGTATGTTATGGTTCTAGTTTAGGAATTTTGATTTTTATTATATATATATATATATATATATATATGTGTGTGTTATTATATTTTATATAAAATGTAATGTTGAAACTTTGATTGACATTATTTTAATGAAATATTTCAAATCTTTAACAATATATCACATTTTCTATACAATTCCAGTCTTGCATATTAATATTATTTTAACTCAATATACGTTTATATACATGTATAGAATATTTATACTGAATAATAATTGACAAAGAAAATAATCAAATAAAACCATTTCCATTTTAAAACATAACTGTTAAAATTTATCGGTTTTCATTTGTACATTGTGTATAACTCAACATTTCTCTTGACCAAGTAAAACGAAACTCTACACGCAAGACAAAAAATATATAGAAATTTCTATAAATATATAATCGATAAAAAAATTACACAATCATGATATTCGTGCAAAAATCATATATGTGCAAATTTTATGAATTTTGTTTATAATTTAATAAATATTTTAATTAAGCGAGTTTAACCTTTTTGACTAAATAAAAAAGTCATATTTAAATTCATTAACTAATTTTAGAATAATGTGTTTTAAGTATTTATAAAAATACTTATTAGTACGATAAATAAATGTACTTATATGAAGTTTGTCGTAAGATAAATGTATTTAAAAATATTTTTGCAAATAATAACAGTTTTGGTTTTAATTGATTATTATTTTAATATCAAAATCAGAAATTAAATTGTTATTTATTACTTGTCAAATATTAATGAAATTTAAACAATATATTTTATAATTTATAACAAATATGAATAAATTTTATGCGAATATAATTAAAATATAACATTAGCATAAACACTACGTGAGATGTCTATACATACAGGTATAAATATATTTATATATATATATACTCATATATATATATATATATATATATGTACACATATATCATAAATAGATAATAATGTATTACGTTTCCTGTGTTACGCATCTATGAAAATGGAATGATGGCTGTCAAGAGTGCCATCAAATGGACGCTAACATTTCGCAAAAATATATATTATTGATGACGGGAAATGTAATAAATTTTCATGGTTATGGAGTTCGTATTTTACTACAAATTCAAATGTAGCTTTACAGCTTTTTGTGTTACAGTACAGAACAATTTTAATTGATACCATTGGCAATTACCACAATTTACGATATATATATATATATATATATATATATATATATATATATATATATATATATCACAAATATATCTGTAGCCTTACTTTCGTACAGTTTAAAAAAATTACAAGTGTGTAAATTACTGTACGTTTATTCTATTGTATGTCCACTTCGTTGTTTAAAAAGCATATTGTCATTTGAACTTATCACACAGACACGATTTTACATTTATTAATGATTTACGCGTGTATGCATATTGTGAACGGATTGTGGATATTTATATCGTCAGGTTTTTTTTAGGAATGGTAAAATGAAGGATTTCCACATATCGACATTAATTCGTTGTATTTTTGTTGTATGTTCATTGGCTGTTTTATATTAAGCTGATTATTGGACGGCTTACGATTATCAGTTTGTTATTGAAATCATTATTTTTGTTAATTAGTTACAGCTATGATTTGCGTTTTCACTAATAATCAGTAAGAATAACTAAAATGGTGTAATTAAATTTAATGATGGTTAATTCTGATAACTGTATCTAAAATATGTACGTTAATTAAAATAGCAATTATATATATGATAATTATATTTTATAAAAAGATTATATATTCATATATATCAATTGATTATTTTTATTTTAAAACAGAGATTTTTTACTTAAAATATTTCATTTGAATAAATAAAATCACTTTATTTTAATATTGATCGATTTATAAACAATTACAAAATAGTACTAATATCAGTAAATAATTTACTAAATCTTGGAAGTTTAGTACTGAATTCCTGTTAATATATTTTTAGTCTATCGACCTATATAAAAAATAAAAAAACCTGAATTTGGAAAATATTATATCTCGTATTACTTTTTATATGTTTTAATAAATATTTTAATGTAAAAGTCTGATTTATTTTTATACAAACGAATATATTTTTTTTATTAAAACATTTCAGTTTAAAAATAAAATACTATAGATATTTTAAATTTATAAAAAGTATTTATGCACTACTGAGTTTAAAAATATACTAAAATTAACGAGTTTTAACAAAATATTGTTGCATGTCTCTAAAAATAGATATAAAAATATTTTATTATATTTTTATATATACATATATATATATATATATATATATATATATATATATATATATATATATATATATATATATGTATATATAAAAAAATATTTATGAAATATTCTAAGTTAATTTAAATAAGCGACATATTGTCTGAATGGGATACAGTAATAATTTGCTTAAATAAAATATTTGTCAACGCGATATTACACAAATCACGCACACAGTATATTTAATCTTAATCTGAGATCATTTCGTAACAATATCAAGATATGATTAAAAATTCATCATGAAGTAATCAATAACTATGATATGATCAATATTTAAAGTATATAAAATGGATTATTTTAAATAAACACATTTATTAAACGATATTTGTACAAACGTTTTTATCAAATTTCATTAGGAATTATAATCTGTATAAACAAACAGAACTTTTTATTTGAAATAGAAATATATTTTATAGAAAAGATGTGATATAGAAAAAGAGATATTAAAAAATTAAATAGGTTGTATTAAAAAAAATGACAACTTCGATACAAAATCAATAATAAAGACGTTATAAGTAGAAATTTGTCTGTCATATAGCAAGAAAAGAAGACAATCAATGAATAAGTAAAATTATTGACTGCAAACACAGAAATACTAAAAAAATTCAAGAAGAAGCATATGTATAGATAAAATAAAGATATTATATGAGAAAGTTCGTGGAATAGAATGAAAAAGTACTTGATTTCTAGAAATGAAAAGTTTTGAGGAAAACTTTTATCTAGCAATAAATAAAAAGAGGCAGTTATTTATTAAAGTAACTATTTACATTTTTTAAAAGTACTACTTTTTAGATTAATTTTATTTAGTTTTTAGATATAATGAGTATCAAAATTAAATATTTAATTTAAATTTATTTTTTAAAAGAAAACAATTCTAATTAAGGAATTTCCTTTTGTGAAAACAAAAATTGTTTTGACAAAAAATATTTTCGATAACTATTTTAATGGAATTATTTAAAAAGTTATTAATTACATTAATTTAAATATTACTATGATTTTAATTTGTTTAACATATATATATATATATATATATATATATATATATATATATATATATATATATCATGTAAATCACAAAATATAAAATAAAAATTTTATTTGTTTTAAATTAATTAAGAGAAATGATTAACAAAGGCATAAAAAGTAATTAAAAAATACATAAACAATCAATAATGAAATAATTATAAACATTTAGTTAATTCTCAGATATAAATTATTTATAACATCAAAACATCGTCATGTGTTGACTATCCTCATTAAAATTAACTCAATACTAATTGCGCTCGTAAATAAAAAATACATATACCACTCATTCAACAGAAAACATACACAGACAATAATAATAAATACACCATCGCACAATATACTTCATGCTTTTTCGAAACTCATTTTTAAATAAACTAATCAACCTCTTATCGTTCAGAAACAATACAATGAGTTAATTACATAGCGTCGATGTATAAACATAATTCAAATGCCAAAAAAAAAACAATCCATTCATGTCTTCATAATTGAATGTATCGTTTCAATTAAAAGCATGTTTTGTTTATTTTCGAGTGAAATTAATACCATTAACAGACTACCACATATCACTTTTAATTAGGATGCATCATAACCAAGTGTATGCATGACATGGTACAATATCATCGTACCTTAATTGGCCCTCGAAAGTGTCAATAGAGTTTCATGAATGTTCTAGAACAAAAGCGTTGCAAATTGTACACCAACAATCATTATCCATTATATGTCGAAATATTTTTTTTTGATTACGACAATCTGTATATTTTTGAAGTATTAATTATGTATATTCTGATAATAAAATACACTTTAATAATGTCTCTTATTTGTTTCATATAAAACATATGTGTGTTATAAGTAAACATTAACGACAATATAGTGTCATTTATAATACAATGATAACAATCTGTTGCGTTTTGTAACGATTTTTTTATTCCCTTTTATTGTTCGGGCTGTGTACAATTTGTTTACTTTTTAAACATACTTGACGTTTCTATATATAATTTGAAACAGTTTTTTTTTTAAAAATAAAGAATTATAAAAATGTATTAAATACAAAGTACGTATTTTTTCTAGCAACCATAAATTATATTTAAACATTTTTTAAGAACATTTTTTCTACTGAAATTTAAAAAATAAATATTTACTACAACGTGATTTAAATTAAAAAAGAATAGATTTTTCACACTGATACCTAAATTGGAACACATTATAAGTTATTATAAATATAAAAGAGAAAAAATTATTATTTTGGTTATTTAATACATATTTTTTTTGTTATTTGTTTATATATATATAAAGTAATTTATTTAAGTAATGATGCATATTAATATATATATATATATATATATATATATATATATATATATATATATATATATATATATATATATACATTGTTGAAAGTGGAATGGAAGAGAAAGTAATTGGATTGCTTGAGAGATGGAGTTTTGGGAGAAGTCTTCATCCAATAGTGAATAGAAAGAATTTGATGATCATTATATATATATATATATATATATATATATATATATATATATATATATAAATAAAAAAAAAATAAATAAAAATAATATTTAATACGAAATACAAATCAAAAGATTTAAAAAAATTATATATTGCAAACAATTGTTATTTTTAAAATATTTATTTCATTTTATAAGCATATATTATTTTTTAATGTTTTTAAAAATATCTTTAATATAATTACCGTAATTACTATTCACTGATTAATTAATGTTTATTAATTATATAATTTATTTTTAATCCAATAATGAATATTTTAAATAACTTTGAAATGTTGAACTCCTAATATAGTTGGAATATATATTTACTATGTATAACAAATGATTTAAATTTAAAAAATTAAATATAATTTTATAATATAATAATTTATTTATAATATAATAATTTAATTTTATATCATATATTTTAATTCTTTAAAAATTCATCTACGTTTATATTATGTAAAAGAACAAATATTAAGCTTTTTATTTTTTTTAGGTTGCAATATTGATTTATTAAATGAATAATGTATACACACACACATAAATAAATATATATATATATATATATATATATACATGTGTTTCTGTATGTATGTGGATATAACTATGAATTTAAATCAATTAAAAATAAATTTTCTATCATAAAATAACCCATTACAAAACAGAATCTGTCATGCATTGATCATCAGAATACAAATATGTCATTGAATTTATAGTGTAAATGTTCAATAACAAATTGTAATATTTTTTTGTTGACAGTTTTTCTCAATATTTAATAATAATGGAATGAATATATACATACATACATAATGAATATATACATAAATATATATATATATATATATAATGATATTTGATTACAAAGAGACCTGATACAATATTCATCAAACTCGTACTGAAACATCGATAGAATGGATTTCACGCTAACCCGTCATAACAAATTATTGTACAAAATCATACACCTTTACAAACCTTTTAATATTAACTGAATCGAAAATGTTTATTGTTAGATATTGAAACGCATAAAAACGAAACACAACATTAAATACATTAAACCTTTATATACATACATACATATGAAAATATATATATATATATATATATATATATAATATAATGAAATATAAAATCATTTATCGTAAACACAATTTCCACAAAAATGATCTCCACCCTCAACGGGGTAAATGTTAAGTGAAGCGAAAGAATTTAATACAAAGGTGTCGTAACAACGGCGACAAAACGTTATGTACGTTCCATGACTGTGTTAACGCGTCCGATTTCACTGTTACTTAACTGTATGGCATTCTTGAATCAACAAACGCCGCGGAATCTTTGGTGATGTTTTAAAGTGTTGCCATCACCCATCGTTGTAAAATCTACATTCAACATCCGACAAAGACTATGTACGTGTGTGTCTCGTAATATGTGTGTGTGTATCTGTTAATATGTGTGTGTGTTTGTCTGCAAAATGCTATAAGGAAAGAAGTGCTCGTAGTAATTTTGTTTCAGAGACATTTTCACAAGTTTTTTACACTGAGGGTTTCTAAAGTATGTGTTTTTTATTTACTATTTTTTTGTTCTTTATACTACACGCGATTTTGTCGTTCTAGTTAGTTTTGTTATCGGGTGTTGTATTCTACTGTGACTTTTTTATGTATTTTTAAATCTGGAATAAATTTTAAATCTTTTATACTGCATTTTATACTTATATATTTATTCAATGTTATTTTTACAGTTTAATTCATTTTTTTAATTACATTTCACTCATTAAAAGGCAAATTATTTATTTTTAAAAAATAAATAAATATAATATTTAAATTTTATATTTATCACATTTTTTTAATGTTTATTCATAATAAAGTATTTTTAATTGATAGAAATAAATTAATTGATACATCATTAATTTTTGAAATGAATTAAAATTGAATTTATATAGAATTAAATTTTGATACATAATTCAATTTAAAAACATTTCTTACTGAATATATAAATTTTAAATAATTTTTAAAATATTGAAAAACTAATTAGTAAAAAATCAAAATATGGCTTTAAATATCAATAATCCACTCACACATATATATTGATATAGTTTTCTACTCATTTAACTTTTTTTATTCAAGCATTTGCTAATTATTTTTTTAATATAGAGGTTGAAATATATTTTTATTATTTTTAAAATAAAAAAACATAATATTAAATATTTTTTTCTATAATAAAATTTATATTAGGAAAATATCTATTTTATTTAAATATTATTCAGTTATACGTTATTTTATTATATTTTTGACAAGAGTGAAGTATAAAATAAAATTTAAAAGTTTCTACATAAAATTTATATTGAATTACTAGTTATTAAATTTATAGCGAGTATAAAAGAAATTGTACACAATAATAACGAAACATTGAATAAAAATCATTTATAACTGAAAAATTCGTCTTAACAATAAAACAAATACGAGAGATAAAATTAAGTATAAGAATTTATTACTAAAAATAAAAGAAAGGAAATGAGCAATTTTAGGAAAAATGTTTTCGAGACGATAAACAACCCATAGATAAGTAGAACAGTGCGGCGTCTATAAAATAAAAACAAATAGGAATGCTGTTTGTTTTAAAGAAGAGTATGCACGCTTTTGGACGATTGATTTTTGTAATGTTTAAATCCGTAAAGAAATTGAACGAAATATTTGATCCATAATAAAATTTTGTTGTTGATGAAAATGTTTACAAGAACTTCGGATTTTTATAATACGTCTAATCTAGAATAAGTGTAATAAAATTTTATATTTAATTTCGTTTAGATAATCTTTAGTTTTCAATCGTGTAGTATTTCATTTATTTTTTTGTTGATTTATAATTTTTAAAAAAATCTTAAATATTTAATCTTAATATGGACTAACTACAAGTATTATTTAGAAGATAAGTAATATTGTTAATGCATATTCAACTCTTTTCAGTATTTTAGATATATTTTTTATATAGGATCTGTACAGGATCTATAAAAGATTATTGTAATTTCCAAAAAAATATTTTGCTAAAAATAACTGACAAATATATATATATATACATCATTTTAAAAAGCAATTCAAATATTTTTTCTATATTTTTGATAATAACGACAAGTATTTTTTTAACACATGATAGCTGTTTAATGACTAAACAACAGATTATCTAATTAAATGTTAAATTTGATTGAGAGAATCCATATTTTGGCCTCTGTGTGTATTTAACTTAATCTTAATGCACTTCTTCTTATAAAGACTTATCAAAAAATCAATGTAATTCTAAGAAAAAATTGGACAAAGATAACTGAGAAAGTTGAAAAAATAAATAAACCAAATGGTGAGAAGTTAAATGCATAGTTAAAATAATTTTGAGTTGATTTTTATTTTTTTTATTTACTATTTTAATAATGACCAGTTTTTTAAAAATAATTTTTTGAAATTTTTAATTTTTTATAATCACTTGTATAATTATTCAATTAAATATTATTAGCACTTGTACTTGAATTGTATTTTTGAATAAAAATGTAAATTTGAATATCCATATATACAACGTACGATTAAAATATAAAAATCTACAATCTGAAACTGTTCCACATTCGCACCGTATAAAATGCACCAGACCATAATACAATTTTCAAACCAATCAATCTTTCTTTTAACTAAGCGCAACAGAATTGTTACCTAGCATATCGACAACATTTCAAAACGCTGCACACAATTCGCAAAAAGCACCCATGAAGTGTGATAACATGAATCAGCATTCACTCTCGTCAATATTCCATCCATTCCCGGAGGACCGACCAACTGACGACGGGAAGCGGAAACAATTGACGCGAGATACGCGATACAGTGTGAACGGAGCGACAGAATTCGCTGGCGAAGTCGATATGCCTCCTCGGTTATACGGCGTCACGGCGGCGCTAAAAGCCTATAGGCGCGTTACATAAAACTCCCATCTCGATACAGGAACTTGACAATAGCTTGCGTTCTGCCTCCGCGACGGTATCACGGGAATGATTTAAAACACAGCAAACAGAAACCAACGACAATATAGTAACTATGGTGGCGGTGGCGGTGATGGTAGTGGTGCGGTAACAGTTAAGTAAATACGAATAGTAGTACCGAGTGATATGTACGGATCCCTAGCGAAATGTCGTCTATGCATGTAACAAAAGCCACACAAGAGTATATATATATATATATATATATATATATATATATATATGTAAATGCATTGGAGAAATATTCACTCACTCATGTACTCAGTTTACACTTTCATGTGTAAAAATATATTGTTTGCTGGTGTAAAGACATGAAATAGGAAAAAAAGATATTATACAATTATTAATTACTTTTGAAATCACTTTAATCAACTGAAGTATTTATTTTTTAATAACGTAAAAATACTCTATATATGTTTAAAACTAAATATATATTTTATTTTAGTTAAATTATATTTTATTTCAAACATACAATCGGCCATAAAAGTAAATGACCACATTTTCTTGTCCACTAAATTATATTTTACAAAAATAATTCATTAAAGAAAATTTTCAGTTTAACAATAATATTTATTTTTCCTAGATTTTAGTAAAATTTATTTTTTATTTTAATACAATTTTCATTCTTTATATTCGTCATTTGATATGATTGAAAGTTAAAGATTTATTAATTAATTTCATAATATATAAATATTAGTATTTTCAAAATTTTTAAAACAATATAAAATATAATCGATTATAAAAATATTCAGTAGCCTCTTATATCCAGTAAATTTTATTTTAAAATACCAGTTTATAGTAAATAAAAAAAATTAAAACATATTTTTGATATTATTCATTAGTAATGATAATAATAGTAATTAAAAAAAAATGTTTACAAATGATAACAAAAAAGAAATTTGAGAAAAATAAACATATAATTTTTATTTACACAAAAGTATTCAGATATCACTTTATTTGTATAGGGCGGTTCAAATGAGACTGAAAATTAGAACACCCTATATATGAATATAACATGTTGAATTAAAAACATTTAGTTTTCAAGTATATATTTCAAAACGTAATTTATAAATATAACAATTTAAAATAAATTTATAAATAATAATAGAAATATCTTTCAAATTTTATTTCTTCACTGTGAACTTTTTGTAAAGCAAGATTTAGTAGATATGAGAAATGTACGAATACTGTTGTGACCGACTACACTTTCAACATTTTATCAATTCTATACATATATATATATATATATATATATATATATGTGTGTGTGTGTGTGTGTGTGTGTGTGTGTGAACGATTCGGTTCTATTTATAAATTATATAAAAAATAAAATTGAATAAAATATGTGAATCGTAACTTTGTACTTTTATTTAGAATAACTTATTGTTCAATACACTTAAGAAAATTTCAATCATAAGTCAAAATACAGTCGATGTGAGAAATCAAGTTGAAAAAATATATAAGTAACCTTTTTTCCCCACCTAGATTAAAACTCGGATCACGTAGATATTTTATTCACTTTATTTTACATTCTATACACGTTAAAACATAAAAATTGACAAAATTTTATTATACCTATCATAAAGTTCTTTACACCTGTACACTACTGTTTTATATTAAATTGATATTTTATTTAATTCTGTAATTATTTTTAATTTTGTTTTAGAAAATGAAATAAATTTTATAAACTTATACATTTTTAACCAGGTTATTTACGAACAACTATATTTAAAAAATAAATTCATTTAATAATAATTGAAAATAATCCTAAAAATTTCCTATAATAAATTATGTAGATAATTTATAAATAAAGAAAACAATTACTATTTTTCTAAAACTTGAAAATAAATTTCATTTGATAAATATCAGAAATAATTATAAATATTTTTTTTTATTTATATAAAAGTTCCAATTTGATTTCAATGTAATTAAATACTAGTATATTTGCATAAATATCATTCCTAGAGAAGCATGAAATTAATTTTAATCAATATTTTATATAACATTATTTTAATTAACAACTCTTAAACAATTCCATTTAAAATTAATGATCGTATTCTATCATGCAAAAATATATCTATTTGCAATGATATTGATAAAATACGTCAGTCCTATCAAACAAATTAATAAAAAGCCAAAAATCATCAAAGAAATAAAGTAATAAATAGTCGCCTGCATGGTTTTTTTCCAAGGCGTCTACCGTAAAAGTAAACATGTCGATTCAAACGAAACGTACAAAAGAATAGAAAATACATCAGAAAATACGGTACAGGATGAGGACCATGACCGCAAGCAATAGAAATACAGACGATTGACTTTGTTTACTCTATGCTTCTGTATCGAAAACGCAAAGTACTTTCCTTACAAAGCGGCTAAAATTCAATATTACCCCTGTGAGGTAGATGGCGGATCGGTTGCTCTTTCGAATGGTCGATCCCTCTTCAATGTACAGACAGCACAATCTTGTATAGTCAGTCAAATAATATGCTAGAACCACATGACGGGAGTTCTTAACGTTTATATACATATACAGTGCATACACATACACACACGAATTATATATATATATATATATATATATATATATATATATATATATATATATATATATATTAAGATATTTATGTCGAAAATATTGTTGTTGTTGCCTGAAGACTTGTAATAAGGTTCGGAAAAAAACTACTGACAGTTACAAATGTATAAAAGGGAAAAATTGCTAAAGGCCACGTAACAGCCTGCCAAAAAGTAAAATAAACTACTTATATGGAATGTAGACGATCATCAATGATATTAACTATGTACATAGTGACTTATACATTTAAATTATTTATTAATCAATTATTTATAAATTTTCAAATATACAGCCATTTATTCTATTTTAAATTATATTATATATTATACATATACTTATAAATAAATATAATTTATAAAACTTGAAAGTAATTTTTAATTAAATATTTTTATCCCTTACTAACTTTATTCTATCACTGGATTTATTATAAATTAAAAATAAGATAATGATAAATAAAAAAAACATTAAATTAATTAACTTATTTAAAACGTTGAATTAATTAAAACGCTTTTATATATTTTAATAAAATTAAATTAAAACAGATTTGTATTTTTTATTAAATTAAAACAAATAAAAATTAAAAATAATACTCTTTAAGTTTTATTAATTTATAAGTAATATTAAAAATACTGATTTTAAAAATATACTATTTCTCCAAATTTTAAAAAATGATTGATACTTAAATGACAAAATTAAAAATATTTCGTATATAAACAAATCTATTTGAATCGATTATCTGAATGTATTTAAATATATCCATTTGAATTTGACGATTTGTTTTAAGAATACCGTCTCAAAATAGAGAAAAGGAAATGAAAATACATATGTAAACAGTATTATGAAATTTGAATGACGTATTGAAATCTGCACGATTTGTCTGTTCAGATATCATTCTTTTTCTTTTGATATGCAGACAAAAAGTGACGTATATTCTCTTTGATTTGTTTTTTTCGAGTCAATGTGATTTTTGATTATCACAAGCCAGTACTTCGTTATTATCATCTTACAATCATTTTTGAAAATACAATAGTATACTCACACAAATTACATTATCAGTTTAGTTTACTTTGATTTTAATTTTATCAGAATATATATATATATATATATATATAAATACATAGTGCTATTGAAAAGAAGGCTTCCATGTTAGAGGATTTGACATGAGCTTAACAACCTCATCTTGTAAAAAACATAACAATCACAAAACTCTGACAAGGAAAGCTTTACTGAACTTGCATTTCTAAGGTTTTATAAGAAGTATAGCAGTAAGAATGATGATGTTACTATTTAAAAATATTGGGGTAAACAATAATATTTTTGATTAATATTTTTATGACTATATTGTAAAATGTTTATATACATAATGTTAATTTACATTTTTAAACTCTGATTAGATTTTGGGAAAATTTAAACATAGCATGAAGTAAAATTCGACAAGACATATTTCAAATGTCAGCAAAAATATGCTTGGTTCTAAAATAATCAAAATATTATCATATAGATAAAAAATTAAAAATAAATATAATTATTTATATTTATTCGAAGAATCTTTCAATATTCATTTGAGAATATAGGTAAATAAAGTAATGAAAAAAGAAACGTTGAAATAAATTGCTTCTTAAATGAATAACATCCATTTATTTTGAAATTTTGGTTTGTTCTAATGCTTTTAAGCAGTAATATATGTGAGTATATATATATATATATATATATATATACATTTATGTATGTAATCATGGTAAAACCATTTCGTCCAATTAAAATTGAAATAGAAACAGTAATAAAATTACAATCACAAATGTTCGCCAAATATTGTAATGGCGTGAAACACATTCTGTTTCAATCGAATTGTTACAACATTCTACAATAAATCGTAAATATAATTAATTGTATATGAAATATAAATAACATTTTATTTTGTAATAAAGTTAAACAACGAAATTGTGGCTCTGTTTTAATGATAAATAACCTACATTCACCTGGTTTATATAATAATATATTTTTGATGATAATTTTTTTAAAATTTTTACAAATTGCCTACTGAATGATACATATATATATATATATATATATATATATATATATGGATGTGTGAGTACATATTATATATATATAGATTTAATTAGGTATTTATTTATATATCAAACGAGCAAATATTACCAAAATACAGATGTAAATCGTATTCACGGTTTGAACGAAATATTTGTTTGATGAAGAGAAAACGATTTACATTTAATATACTTATTGAAATTTAATATCAGATCACAGTAAATTATAAATAAAGGAAACATGAATTCTACAAATGTATAAATTAAATTTTCGTTCTATCTTTAAATACGATAACGAAAAATACTTGAAATACTTACATTTATTAATAAATTATTACTTTTATGAAATGAATATACGTATTTATTTCTCATAAAACTTTTATGTAATTTAATAGAATAAACTGTTATTTTTTTAATATTGATTTTAATCAATTACTAATGCCATAAAGAAAACAACTATGTTCATGATATAATATAATTATTGTTAAAAATATATATTTTAAAAAATATTTTTGTATTTGAACAACAAAAGCGCACATCTCATAATTTCAGACGACGTTCACTCAAGAATCTGTCATATAACAACAACGAATGGTAATGAAAATATCACTCAAAAAACTCTGGGAAATTCAATTCAAATCGAATTTCCGGAAAACATCTCCATCCTCAATCATTCATTCGATCGCAGGTGCGTCGGTGTTCACTCTATTCTACAGAAAAGTTTCGTATGCGTCATAATTGTTTCCAAGTAGTTTGACATCTTGAAAATTTAGAAATGTTGAGAAGTTTGTCTCTCGACGGAACTGTGCATTTATTTCGTGACTATTAACGAAATAAATCGTAATATAGAAAAAATGAAGAATATATAATATATACTATCTAAAAATATAAAAAATGGTGAATATTTATCACATGAATATTTTTCAGAAAACATACTAATTATATATTAAAAATCAATATACGAGATTTTATACATTTTCAAAGAAAAGTAAAAGATTTCGACTAAAATTAAATATGAATAAAATATAATATGAATGAAATAGAAAACATATAACCAAAATGTACTCTCAGCTTGTATTTATGGATAAGAAAATTGAACATTAAACAGAAAAAGGCAACTAACATTATGAAAAAATAACCTTTGGGATTTTTAAATATTAAGAAAATATGTAAATGGTACGAAATCAAACAAAAATTACTGGCATAATAAAATAAGTAAAATCATTAAAATTGGCATAGACAGGTTGCTAACAAGAAAAGAAAAGTTAACAAAAATCATTATGGAATGAATATCAAAAGATAAAAGGACACAAGAACGTGACCTAGAGAGATGACATTGTGAAGTATAGTGAAAGAAAAGTTGGGTGAAATTAGTGTTGGGCAAAAAAATAAATAAATGTCTTAGAAAAACTAATTTTCAATAATATATATTAAATAATAAAATATAGAATTAATTTTTCATTTTCAATATTTTTTCTATAATCAAATAATGATTAAAAAAATACATTTTATTTTACGTTTTATAATTTTTTTTATTCTAGAAGAATACATTCAATCGAATAAACTAAATTAAACTAGATAATAAAAATGACAAAAATTGTAACAATAGTAAATTATATTTTATAATTCCATGAATATACTTCATAAAAAGGATATACTTGACTAACATTTTAAGTTAGTAATATATAGTTCTAATACTATATTACAGAATTCTGTCGTTCTTAGTTTGTGAGATACACGTTTGTTATATTAATTTAAATCAGCACTAGCAACACTACTTCAGTTGAACAATAGTATTTGTTTACGCTCTGTATACATTCTACTAGTACAGACTGATAATACTTACTTTACTGTTAGTACGTTGTTTATAACAACATTTATAAATGTAAATTAATAATGAAATAGATCTAAAATTTAATCCTTTTTGAATATATATATATATATATATATATATATATATATATATATATATATATATATTCAAAATACTCGAAAGCATTTTAATTCATTTCAACTATATGAAATTGTTTGTTTTAGATTCTAATTTAAATATAATTAATTTTATTAACTTCTGATACATTTAAATATTTAAACAAATATTTTATTTATGTGTAATCAAATACAAATTTAATTAACTAATATTATATTTTATAATGATCATTCTAAAAGATTTAAAAAATATTTCTAAAGAAGATTTTAATTATAAATATTCATAATTCTATTTTTGAAGAATTGAATTTAATAACGCTAAGTATAGTGGAATAATCGAATAATTTAATTAAAATAATCACATTATTATCATTATACTTAATATCTATCTATATTGTAATTAAATTAAATGAAATTACTGCTCAGTTTGAAACAGATCAAACCTCAAAAATTGAGTTCTTATATTTAAAGCTGTTATAGATTATCCGGCGAAGGCAATTTTAATGAGAGTAGTTTTTGTTCTTTCTTTGATAAAAATGATTACATACTTAAAATTAAATTGTAAAGTTAAAAAACAAGCTAAGGAAAATTTCATTTTCCACTGAGGTGCTCGTGCTTGTAATGCTCTTCATTACAGTTTTTTAAAAATATTATATTTATCAAATAAGGCTTTTTAAAAATTAAATTAAAAGTGATAAAAAGTATTTATGCAAAATTGAAAACTTTGCCATCTAGCTTATTATTCTAAGCAATTCTTATATGAGATAAATAAACATTTACTTTAATATTATTATTTTTTTAATTCTTGTAAAATCAATTTCATTAATAACACATATCTAAACTACCAAATGATGTTTACTACATTTAAATATTTTGAATTATATAAATAATACTTATTAAGTATAAATATTTATTAATTAGATTTTACATTGTTTATTCCGGAACAAAATTTATTACTATTTCAATAATACCATTAAATCTTTTAAATTTTATTTTAAAATCATTAATTCATATCTAGTTTATGTATATATTACTGTACGTGATTTTATTATAAATTGATTTGCGTTATCAGATTTTAATAAATTAATTTATAATAATTATTCATATCGTTTATAATAAAATATACACAGTGGTATCAATAAAAAGGTATGTTTTCACTAATACTTTAAAGTAAAATAATTATATATTTTTTTAAAAAAATCAAATTAAATTAAAAAAAATAACACTTGATCTGCAAATTTCAACACAAAAATTGTTAATTACAAATCGTATAACTATTTTATTTATAAAAAAATATTTTTTAAAAGAATTGCTTGCGATTATTTTTCGTTCACTTAGATAAAAACATCATCAATCGTTTCTGATGATTTAGACAGTAAGTTTAAATCGAACCGACCTTAGTACGTGACACGTCTTCGCCTCCATCCACCAACACTTCCCTCAAAATGTTTTTCACCGCCGTAAACACCATATTGACTGGCGTGATTTAAAATTTAATTACTTTGTTTGCTTAGCTCGCTAAATAAATGGATCAACGATGAAAAGCGTGGTAGAAAGAGGAACCAAAACTCCTACGCAACCATCCTACCGAAAGTATTTAACAGAATGGAGGAGTCGGTATATAACTCTCCTATGCGGAAGAGCAGTATATCAAAGTCCCCGACTATATTAAATACTTCATACACCCAACAGGCGGCATATTAACCTATCTTGCGTTCATACAACCATTCAGACATATAATTCCGGCGCGTCTTACTCAAAACGGTAACAATATCGTTTTAATTGGATGTATAGTATCATCGGTAGTGTAATTGTTAACGGGTACATTATTATTTAAGCAGACAGCCTAAGTGTTTTTAATAATGGGCGGATTGTATCGTAAACAACTATATGAAGTCGTATATTTCTTTTGAAAATGGAAAATTCGTTTACTAGGGTATTATCATTATTTCTACATTTAATATTTTCAGAAAATTGAGAATAATCGCAATAATCATTCTCGATTCAATTCAAACACACACATATATACAAAAAAAACTTTAGAAATTATCATAAATTTAATTTCTATACATAAAAATCAAATATATAGTAAATTTCATTATAACACGATATCAAATAAAAATAATTTCTACATTTTTTAAGTTTAATTCCATTTAGTCATTATAGTAAATAATATTTTTTATAGATCAATTTTTCAATTTTATCATGATTAAATCTTACTTAATCTCAAATAAATAATGATATAATTCCTTACATGAAATTATAATAGCCCTTTATGATTGTTTAACCATTACCAGATCATATTTTATACGTCATTTGCAGTATCCATCAATAACTAGCTAACCATTTTTCAATTTCAGTGAAATAAAAAAGTAACATAGTTCGTAATACATTGTATCTAGTATATAAATATTTCAGTTTCTCAATTTTTAACTAAAGTACTTAAATTAAAAAATATAAAACTTCAACTAGTATTTATTCATGAAACAATTTATCACAATTTTAATATATGAATGTTTCTTAGATTAATATTTTCATGAAGAATAATTCAAGAAACTATTACGAACCTGTAAAATAACTAATATGTTTCATTATAAAATGCAATTATCGTATTGTTGATATGTATAAATGAAACTGTAGTTGAGTGCTAATGATATAATTATGTAAATTAGTTTTACAGGTAAATACATTTTAATGCAGATGTATCATTAAATGAATATCAATTATAAATGTGTATTAAAATATAAATTAACTAATATTTGCTTTATTAGCAATACAGCTCATTCGTTTTTCCAGAGCTTACATAAATGTATACATTTCAATATTTCAAATATACGTGCATCAATGCTTATTAGTTACTTACTGTAATAATTATACATACGTATAATTAGCTTTTGGATTGATTAATTTTATAGTTTTTTTTTAAATTATAAATATATATATATATAATTTTCTTTCAAATTAATATTCCCATTCATACTACAGATAATTTTTTTAATTAAATTATCTGTCCATTTATCAAAAATCAATATCAATTTATTTGATTAATATATATATATATATATATATATATATGTGTGTATGTACGTATGTATTAATAAAAAATATACAGATGACACGTACAAACACATATTCTGATAAAATAGGTATAACTAAAGCTTTTATATAATATCGGTATAAAAATGTTCATGAAAGAAAATAGCACTTTCATTCATCAAAGAAGTATTAGTACAGTAGTATAAATAACGATTTTCTGACAGATAAATGCTATATTTCATCGTATGAGGAATGTATTCAGACTTCATTTTCATGAATAGGGAATTGAATCATAAAAAAATACTAACTGCTATATCAAACCAGATCTGTTTTCTTTTCTTACGTGCATAAAGAGAGAGCTCCATTTAATATTTTTTTACAAATATGATCTTAAATGTATTTGTAAATGAATGCATATTATATATATATATATATATATATATATATATATATATATATATATATATATATATAGGGAGAGAGTTTATTATTTTCTTGAAAAACATACCAATTTCATGTAGAAAAACAGTTGTAAATATCCTATTTATACAAAATATAAAATTAAACTCGTGATCCATGACTTAAGTAAAATATGTATCTACAAATCGTACTTGTGAAATAGTTATCTTTATTATTATGTAAACTACTAATAAAAATTGATTGTATTTTGATTTTTTCCGATTTGTATCCATTACAGGAATTTTTTTCAACTATGTATATAAATATATAAAAAAATGAATTTAATTAAAAACTATAATTATATTTAAATTTACAACTAACTATGTATATATATATATATATATATATATATATATGTATATATATATATATATATATATATATATATATATATATAATATTACAGACAACTGAATAGTTCATTTTGTCAATAGTTCGTGTAAAATAAATATCATAATAACTCGAAAAAGATAATAAAAACAGACACTATGAGAAAAATCATTTCTACCATACTCATACATTATAAGAATTTCAACTAAATATAATTTTATTAAATAAACTTATCATACTAATTATTTATTCAAACACAATATTTTAACAATTAACTACCTGAAATTTATTTGTCCATATTTAGAAATTTAATTCCAAATGAAATTTGTTATCTATTAAACTTAACTTTATTTATTAGAAATGTCAGTACCAACGATAAACATCTTAGATAAATAAAATATTGTTCATTGTAAATTATAAATTAAATTTCTACATGATACATATCTATTATTTCGATATATGGACACATAACCATTCCCCAAAACCATAACTAAATATAGAAATAAAAATTTATTATATCTGTTAAAATAATCTCATTCTTTAAAGTGTACTTGAATCAACAGCACAAACATATGAATTTTAATGAATAAACCGTATGGTATCTAAAAGGGACTCGTAAAAGGGGACAGGACTCATTATATGAACAACAACGAGGATAACCACTGAAATGAAACACTTCTATCATCATTCAGTCACATGAGATTTTATTATTTCGAATACAAAAGCCATATATAGTTGCGTTGTTGATAAAAACATAGAATGTTACGTGTAAACCAAAACAACTATACGAAAAATCGGTCATGTGAAATCGAATAACAATGTAAAAGGTTTTAATTTCCTTTGGAATTCGAATTCACAAAGAGTACGAATGATAAAATATAAAAATAAAGTTGTGTTATATATTTTTTTAATATATATATATATATATATATATATATATATATATATATATATATATAGAGAGAGAGAGAGAGAGAGAGAGAGAGAGAGAGAGAGATTTCAGGTCAAGGAATGATTTTTTTTGTTACGAGTTTCATACACACATGCACATACACACACACACACATAATTATATATATAGGTATATATATATATATATATGTGTGTGTGTGTGTGTATATATATAAAAAGAAATGTAAAATTTTGAATTGACGTTCTTATAAATTTATTAACATTTTATAAAATAATATAAGTGTTCTTATTAAAAAATATTCTTATTAATATATATATATATCTATATATATATATATATATATATATATATATATATATATGTGTGTGTGTGTGTGTGTGTGTGTGTGTGTGTAAAAAGAAATGTAAAATTTGAAATTGACATTCTTATAAATTTATTAACATTTTATAAAATAATATAAGTATTCTTATTAAAAAGATGTTTTTTGACCAAATAAAAAAAAATAGTTATTTCATTAGAAAATTCTCTGTTTTATTAAAGTATTACAATTTTAATTTCAAATTAGTAGTTATTTAATAAAAAAAATAATTCTAATAAAATATTGTATGAAAATACTTTTATAATTAAATTATAACTAATATTAAAATATCATTTAAAATCTTAAAAATAATAAATACCTCAAATTTAGAAGTTATTCAGAGCTGACATTTTTTAAAAAATATGATAGAAAAAACATTAAAAAAATTAAATATTAAATAATAATTTTAACGCTTTTTATAAAAATGAACAAAAACTGTTTTGTAAAGGAAATTATTTTTATTTATTTTATTTCTAAAGTTTTAAATGTTTAATTGTAATAAATATTATTTCTCTCAATAAATATATATATATATATATATATATATATATATATATTACATTCTCACATACATACACAAATACACTGATTAATTCCTAACTTTGACGATATTTCGTAAGAATATTCTTGATAACGTCGTTCATAAATGGGAAGAAACGTAAGTAGTTTCATCAATATATCAAGGATTTCTCGTGTTACAATATATGTCATTTAGTCACGGTGTTTTCTAAGAAAACTCACTAGACGAACATGATGAGTTCATAAAAAAGGTCATTTTGTTCGGTTGATGACTCGTGGCTTAGAGGCTAAGTTTCATTGATATAAAGATACCCCGGTTAATGTTCAGCCATCGTCTATTTCGAATGAAATGTAGTTATTCGCATAAAAAGAAAAATCGTATCACGAAAATAATCGAGGTTTTTTTAGAGAAGAAAATATTTCTATAATATTTAATGGATTCATTTAGTGGAGACGAAAACAATGGACATTAATATATATATATATATATATATATATATATATTTATATTTTGATTATCTTGAACAGAGAAGCAATATAAAAAAATGTCGACAGTAAACTATTTTTACGACGAGAAAAAATATATTAGTTTTTGTTTACGAATACTTCATAAAAATATAACAATAAATTAGTAAAGACAAACAATGGAAATAAGTCGTAACAAATCATATTTATATATTTTTATGACAAATAACAGGAAAGTTAGCTGTTTTTATATAAGATGCTTGTTCATATTCGGTCGAGTTGAAAAAATAACACAAGGAACGGAAAAAATAAAAGCCAAGTAGGAAATATTATAAAAACTTCCTTTTATATTTTATAGTTATTTTGAGTGTAAAGTAATTATATTTAATGGATATTAGTTTATGTTCTTGTTATACAGGGATTGTTGTTGATCAAATATATCTCTTATATATGTTATAAATTACAAATACATATATGTGATATATTTTAAATAATAATATATTTATATGTATTAATATAATATATTTTACATTTTAAAATGAGTAAATATTCATTTGCTATTATAATAATTACATATTTATATATAACAATTGACCATATTTGTACTGTTTACATGTAATTGATGTTTTGAAAAAGATAACAGTTTTAAATTTCAATTTGTTTACATATTCAAGCATTTTATGAACGTCTACAATTTAATTCTAGCCTTTTTACCGACTACCATATCTTTTTTAATCACTTACGGCATTCAGGTACGGCAACTTTAAATGGACACGAAACAAATTAATTTAACAAAAAGTTTTTTTCCTCTTGTTCTATATTTTAACATACGTCTGGAGACACAGTTGACTATGAAGAAACTTTTATCGTAATAACAACATTTTAAAAGTTAGAAAAACAACATGCTGGAAATGTGTCGTTTATATTAGTATTTATGTAGGCTTATGGTCTCAGAAGAGGCACACTTAAGTGTTATCTTAATTTCGATTATAAACTGGTAGCTTCTTCGTGTAGAAAATTATTTTAAGAAATAAATAACGAATTTATATATATAATTTTTTTAAAAATAGTTTTAGAGAAATATCTAAAAAATACAGAGAAAATAATAGTGTTTTTATTGTTTATTTAAGAATGTAGTAATACTTTTATAATTTTTTAAAATAGAGTTTGAAATTGTTACTGATTTATAACGAGAACGTAAATATTTAAACGATATTTTAAAGATTGTTTCATATGTTTTCTAATTATAATTTTTAGGAAGTAATCTTGTATTATAAAGTTAACATTGCATATTTCAACAAGACTCCGTCGAATAATAATAAAACTATTTTGTATATTCATTACGAAAACCCCGACAAATATTTTCTAATAAATACATAACTTTAAACTAGTGCATGGCGTGAAAGTGTATTTAACAGCAAAACCGAGATAATATAACGGTCTAAACTTAGACACCGTGCACACACTTAGGCTATTTAACTAAGTTAATGCCGCTTGTATTTCGGATATAGTGGCAGGAACGGATACGATACTACCCCTATGCACAGCTGCCCTACCAATAGTTATGTTCAACCCCAATGCTGAAGTGGAGCTAGGAATGGTTGAAATCTCTGTGGTGAACATTGAGAATTGCAAAATGAGGTCTACTCAACTTGTATTTGGTATATATTGTCTTTCACTAAATTTAATTTACTAGTTTATTTCGCACATAATTCATATAGCTATGTATAATTTTCTAATTGTTTGCTCTTGGATGAAACTTATAACACTTTTTTTGGTATAGTTCAATATTAATTTAATTTCGAGGTTATTAACTTTATAACTAATTTCATCTTGATGTTTACATAATATAATTTAATTATTATACTTAATTATATTATCAATAAAAATTTAATAACAACACTTGCATATACTTTAGTGACATAAAAAATCGTAGGAGTGGAATGGAAGAATAAAGTAACTCATCGCTCGAAATGAAAAATTCGGAAATAGCCTTTTATTCATCAGTAGATAAAAAGATTATCTTATCTTAATTCTAAGTTATGTATCTGCCAAAAAAAGTAATGGAATTTAGGATACAAAGTAGATTTTTCAAGCTAACTATTATTCAATAATTTAACAAAAGATTCAAAAAATATATCTATATTCAATGTTTTTTCTTTAATAGCAATAATAACATTACGCCTGCTTTGAACTGTAAGTTCTGCGACAAAGTTTATAGTTTTGAAATAATCTTTACAATAATATATCATATCCCTCCTGATCTGATTTTTACAAACCCTCACTGAGGAAGACGTTTCGAAAATACTTCAATGAATATATATATATATATATATATATATATATATATATATATATATATATATAAGATAATCATTCGTACTAGATAAGGGAAGTTTTTGTGGAGTACATATAAATACCGGTATCTCTTTACGAAAATGTAGAATAATGCAAACGCAACAACATAAATTTAAATTTACGTCCTGTTGTAGTTCTGCACAAGGTCAAAGAACTGCGATGTACCGTAAGAACACAATGATTCAACAAGGAAAGAGGTAGAAATTTACAGTTAACAGACATAGACCAGCTCCAGTGCCTACATACTATATTATAAACAAATCATAAATCAAATTTTACCGCTCATACTACCATCTCTAGGGATATATCATATACATATCATGCAATAATAAATTCTACTTACTGTCCAGCGTAACATGGCGTATGGGACAAGTCGTTCGTGTGTGGGAAAAAATGATATTTGACATTTGCCGGACTCAAATCTTTGTTTATTACTCCCAGAAGATGTTATTTACGATTTGTTTAAATTTACCAAAAAATACTCACAAACACACACACATTATATATACACATACTTATATATATATATATATATATATATATATATATAAAATCATTTTATAAACAATTCAATTCATTCCATATTATAATTTTTTCAAAATGTTTCCACTTTAAATGAACCCCGAATTAAATTAATATGACTTTAAAACTTCATATACTACACCTAATTGAAAAACATATAAACCAAATATAACATGTTCTCCACATAAATATTTCTAGAGTAGAAGCTTGAATGAAAACATTCCATACGAGCTTTAAAAGCTTCTGATGTACATTTTATATGATAACAGTCGTAAATAACTATTATAATTTACATAAAATAGATAGAAAATATGATTTATTCATATATGTATATTAAACACTACCTTTTCGGAAAAAATATTTCAAAAATCACCAAAAGAACCACTACACGTTCGAACTGATATCGACTTGACAAAAATATAAGAGAAAATGTAGCCAAAACGGTCCTCTTCTTTTTAACAAACGCCTAGAGAAGTATATTTAAGTTTATGTCGGTTTAGTCGAGCAAGAAATTGTTTTGCATATGAAGGTTGTAAGGTTTTCGGCTTGGATACAATATCCCATACATAATATTATTGAGATATAACTGGAGAACTATAGCTTCAAACTTGAAGCTTTGAAGATTCGATAGAATATTGTATGGTGCGTCATTGTGTTCTAAAACATATTAGATACTTTTAGATTTGAATGCTGGTCTCAGAAATATCTTCGATATACATACATACATATTATATATATATATATATATATATATATATATATATATATATATATATATAAAGTATTCTAAATAAATGATATTCATTAAAACTTTGATATAAAAAATATTGAAAAAGTGCAAAGTTTTTTTTAAATAAAACATAAAAGATAAATAAAACCTAATGAATTAATAAAAAAGCAAACATCTAACGGTATAAAATTAATTGACAAAACATCCCTAATTATCTCAAAGTAATTACACACAAAAAAAGCTTCCTTTCACATCGAATTCAATCAAAAATATCAAATACGTTGTTTGAAGCGAAACAGCAAACAATTGTAAAATAAAGAAACGCGCTAACGTGGATATTGCAAATAGAACTTTTTCTCTCTCAAAGGATCCATATATTTAATTAATGAAAAGAAGAAAATGGCCATGATGAAAAACCGATGTGTCTCGAAATGTAGGGGCAAAATAATACCAGGGTACCGAACACAATTAAAACTTTTGTTTGTACCTCTATAGTAGAATGTATGTTCATTGCTTTCTTATCTTGATCGCATTTCGGTGTCGTTGACTTACAATCAACGAGAATGAGTTCAATTAACTTAAATTGCTTCTTGTATTATTATTTTATATTATTATGGTTTTGAAAATACATTATATATACATATATAAACTTTTTACGAAATCTAATATTTGAAAACTTTTTTTTACAAATATATATCTTAAAGTACATTCTAAACAATTACTTTCGCTAATAAAAATGCTTGCATTTATTTGATTTTAAGATTCATTTAAAATTAAAATTATTTAATAGTGTGCATATATTAATATCATATTAAGCTTTTTTATATTTAATAATAAATGAATTTTTTCCAAAACTTTCCATTTATTTAGTATCGTAATTCAAAATGAAAACAAAAAATTTAAAAAACTCAAAATTTTAATTTAAAAATAAAATCAAAATATATCAACAAAGTATGAGGATCGTTTCATAAGTATGTTAAAAAATTAAGAAAACCTAAATTGAAAAATTAAATTAAATTAATTAATTAATTAAATTAAACAATAAATAAATTTACCATACTTATCAAACGTAAATATAATAAATTTTCGAACTGAAATGATAATAAAAGCTTTAGCATATTATTTTTGTACACAAACAATAAAATAGTTATATAAAACTACATGCATACAAAATTACATGGGAATGAAACTACTGAATAGATCTGTGTGAGCCATTCTTGTGAATTGTGGACAATAAGTAAACTAGTTCATGGACAAAATTATATTCCTCACATCTCATTGTAACTATTAATATTCCGATAAAGCTCGTCGAGAGCAGTACGACCCACTTTATCACCCCATTTCATATCGACTGTTCAACATACACACACATACAAATACATCCACATTGCCTATCTATATTCATTTGGTGTAAAAGCTCATGTAACACATAGTTGTTAAGCACCATCTTATCATTTTACGTTTAAAACTGGTTCAGTTTTATATACTGTTTTTACTATTAATTTATAACTATTAACTGTTCGATTTAATTTCATTTTTAAATAATAGTTTTTTAAGATTATATTCATTATTTTCAATTATTTGAATTAAATTGTTTTAAATCACAATTATATTTAATACACAATGTTATATTTTTTTATTCTATTAATAAATTAACTGAAAACCCATATCCAAAATCAATTATATTTATTTTCAAATAATGTGAAATGAATTTAGTGAAGAGATTTCATTTTCTTTTTCAATTTCAGTTCATCGAAAAGAAAATGAAAATATATTGGTATATTTAGAATCGTGCATTTGTGTAAACTATGTTATATATGTCTTCTTCAAACAGTTTATTTGAAAGGGTTTTGATAAATCTTTCTGACACGATTGAAAATTCTATTTCATAAAATGATGAATTCTATATAAAGTTATTTCGGAAAAAATAATTCATTTTTATATATATAACCACACATACACACATATATATATATATATTTTTTGGTATGTGTATGATTTTAGGTATTTTCAAAATATTTATCCTATAATACTTTTATTTATCAATGTATTGATAAAATTATTGCGTCGATGAATAATTTTCGACTTTTATATATGAACTAAAAACATTTTTTCCTTTTTTCATTTGAATTGAATTAACTAAATAATACAATTATTTTTTACTACTTTGTTTATTTTGAGAAATTAATTTATTCTATCCTCATAAAAGGATATTGACTTGGCTGTAAAAAATTCCTGGCTACAGAATGTCATTTCATATAAATTTCTTTTTTTCTCATTAATATAATTTTGTAAAGATCAGAATAAACAACAATTCAAAAATATCAGATTAAATTAATATAGACGTTGTGTAAGGATTTTCCAGATAAAATCGTTCAATTTTCTTTAAATGTTCATTGTTATCTATAATTTTATATTATTAAAAATGATAGAAAGTATATTTCCAAGTTATATAAGCTTATATATTATAAATTAAAAATATTTGAAATTTTCTATATTAATGACTATTTAACATTACAAGATACATTTGAGTAAATAATTTAAAATAAAACTAAAACATAATTATTAATACTTGAAATTTACAAAAATAAAAATTAATTATTTGCAATTATCAAATCATTTTATGCAAAATTTATTATGGTATAAAAGCAATATATATGTTCTTTGTTGATGCAATAATTAAAATATTTAAATTAAAAAATTACCCTTAAATATTAACTAATTATATATATATATATATATATATATATATATATATATATATATATATATACATAGTAGGGGGGGAGATGATACGAAAAGTTATAAATATTTATTATTCATTACCAAAAGCAAATATTCGTTGAATATTTATACCTGCAAATGAATTGTCATTCACACACGTACATTCGTATCAGTTCTATGAACTGGATTAAATGACACTTCTTAACAATGTTGATGCAATCTTCTATTAAGTTAGTGAAAGGTCATTGTTTAACAGTTTGTCGATTTCCTCTAGGAGTAAAATCATTTTAATTAATTTTATAGAAACGTTTTGTACAATGATCAAATCTTGAAAACGTTAACACAGTTTTAATATAAAATCTTTTGAAATGATTCTGATATCGTTTATTACTTTTGTATTCATTACAAAAAAAATATTAATTATTTTTTTGGTATATTTTTTATTCTCATTGATATAAAAATTTCGATAAATAAATCAAACAAATATTGTTATATTTGTTTTTAATTACAATTTAAAAAAATAATTGGGAAAAATAATAACCTATTATTGAAAAATATACTTAATCTGATTAAAACAAAATTTATTTTTTCAATAAAATATCTTAAAATATCTGATAACATTTTTTTACAGATGATTAAAAAAAATTAAATTTATTGTTTAATTGAAATGATATTTAATTAAACAGTTTTCATTTCAATATACAAATTCACGTCAAATAATTTAATTAAAATAATGATAATAAATTATATTATACGTATATTTATACTAACCATTATTTTATTAATTAAGGTTTTAATTAATATTAATTAATTAGGTTCTAATTTATCTTTTTATACTGTTTAATATGAATAATTGTTCAGTAAAATACATGGTTTTGAAATAAATTTATTAACTGTATAGAATAATTTTTTATTACATTTATTATCATAGAAAAAGTTTAAATTAAAAATATAGTAACTTGTCAATTCTTAATTTTTATCAGTGATATATTTCAAGTATTTCATGTGTCTGTATAAAATATTCTGAGTAGATAATGTTTGAATAAAACCGAGTATATATTTCATTTTTCAACATATCAATTGAACATTTTATTTAAGTAGAAAAATAAATATGAAAAAATCAGATTTCGTCGAAATGATTTGAAATGAAAACAAATCCCCGCTGACACGTTAAAATTTAATTATCAGTTTCAGTATTTATTTCCCGAATGTAAAAAAATCAACCGCATCATTTTCACCGTATCGCCCAAAGCAGCTACATTTTTGTGGGTGCGAACTAATTACCGCAACACAATACCAACTGTTTAATTTTTGAAACAGTTTCGCCATCAACTGTAATGCTTTCGGTTGTTTAGATGTACGTTTCCATTAATGGCCATTTTAAGCGATTGTATTAACGAATCCTTAGGGAAAAAATCAACTTCCAAACCGGTAATTGAATGGATTTTTATGTAATGAAAGCACGTATCGTTGGATGCTATTCGCGCGTCGTCGACTAAAAACGGTCTTTAGGTGTTGTGGAAACCACAGATCGACTATGTTTAAAAGTAAAATATATTATTATATACCGTACACGATCACAATAGATTGATAAGTGGAATAGAATTTTATATAGATGATCATTACTTTTATTTCTTTTTTTATATACACATTTTGAATTTATGATTTTTATTATAAATATTGAAATGAATCGAGTAATGAAATTAATGATTAATTTTGTATTTTTATATTATGTTATATATATATATATTTGTTCAAACTCGAAATTTTTAAAACACGTGATAAATTTAATATCAAACGACAAAATTATTTTCCAACTCAGTGCAATATTTTCATTTAGATTATCCAATACACACATACATTTATATTTATGTGATCAATGTTTATCAAACATACACACAGCATATCAAAGATTGTTCAGTTTTGTAGGTACGAAATCGTACAACTTTGAAAATACTAAAATTCTCTCTCAAAACCATCTTTCAAAATAATATATTGACAAAAGATTTAAATATTTAACGACTGTCGTATACAGTGAAAACAAAATGCTTTCTTCTCCGAAATATGAAACGTTAAATCAATTAAAAGTGGAACGTTAGATGAGAGAAATTCCAGTTCATTAGTAAAATGCGGTTGAAATTAACTGGCTGATTCAATTGTATATATTGAGAGACTAGTGAGGGACGATCACGTCGGTCGCCATTGCACACAGAGAAAGATAGAGCAGCGTCTGAACGGATCGGCATTAATAGAAGCTAATTAATTCTGACCGACGCCGGGAGCTTTGTTTTAAATTTCATTAGAAGATAAAACCCGCAGCAGCCGTATCTATCTCTCTTGTGATTTTGATGTGAACGTTGTTCGAGTTCAAGTGTTTCTTCCTGCATAGTTAGAATGAATTACGATCTAGAAAAGTAAATGTATTTTTTTACATCGGACTTATTTCAACTCGACGTATTTTTGTACGCAAACTTTTTTCCGTTCTGTTCAGAAACGTTGTAAAAATAGAAATTGAATTTATGAAACGAAATTAAAAAATTCATTGAGTTTTATCAAATTGCATTTATTCAATTCTACTGACATTTTAAAAATATTAACATATTTATAAACTACTAAATGGAAAATTAATTTAATTATTATATACATATGTATTATGATAATGAAAATATTATTCAAATTTTTAATTTATTTGAATATTATAAATCAGTATATTAATAGAGATATTCATATCTGCCTAAATATTTAATAATTTATAATAAATAAAATACTTAGAAAATTTTATATAGTTGAAGTCTCTTCATTGTTTTGAGAAAACTTTTCTGCTTGCTTAAGCTGGGACAAGACCTAATTTATACACTACATCCGGTCTAAAAAGGGTTGAGGATTAATTTCATAAATTTGTAATGGAGTGAATTTTCTCTAACATTCCTCAATTTTACATATTAACTATTTTTTTAATTTATATTTTAATTATATATATTTTTATAACAATTAAAACATATCATTATTTATATATCATTTTATAATTTTCATTTAAAATAAAATTGGATTAATTTATTAAAATATAGTTAATTTAATATTTGCATTATCATAGATAAAAAAGTTTATAATTGGAATTTTCCATTCATGAGACATAATATTAAAAAAAGTTATTTGAATATTTTTCTGATAAATTAATCAAAACTTTTAAAAGATCATCTAATAAAACTTATTAAAGTATTAAAATTTATATTGTCATTTCGACGTTATCAATTATCAACTAGACGATAAAACGTGAATAGTAACTACGTTGATAGTACAGCCATTCTTTTGAGATCTATCGATTTGATATTCTGAAGTAAAATAGTTTGTGACGATTGCAAATGTGCGCTAATAATAATTATCAAACTTTTAAATAACGATACTGGTAAAGAGTATTAAAAGAAAAAACTGAACGAATGTCTTGAAGATACAGTTCTGATAGTCGAGTAAGTAGATTAAATAGAATTTTTATCAAGTTAACTTCAGAGTGAGTGCGGTCAAATCGGAAATCGCATGGAAAAGTCATGAATGGATTGAAATAAAATCAGGTTAAGTTTTATCTGGTTATATAGATAACGGAATTGAAAAAAAATTATATATATATATATATATATATATATATATATCTCAACTCTTATACATCTCAAGTATTATTTTTTTAAATTAAAATCATACTATATTTTTATCTTGTTAAAATTTTTAATTTGATTTATAAATTTCGGTAATAATTTACATATTATTGAAAAGCGTAAAAATAGATTCTATCATTTATTTTTTAACAAAATAATTTTCACATTAATTAAAATAAAATATATTTTATAGTAAAATAAAAAAATGTATTATAAAAAATATATACTATTAAAATACCATTTCATAGAAACTCGACATCGAATACGAGATGAAAAAGTATTTAGTGGTATAACATAACGCTGAAGAAGTTTAAATTCAAGTTACTTTGTGACACAGAAAACAAACATAAAGCGAGACATGGAAACAAGAAAAAAAACGTTCTGTCAGAACTGATTTAATCAAGAAGAGGAAACAGACGGTAGTAGAAGAAGTAAACTAGTTTAAAGGTGACTTCGGAATTTCATTAGACTGTAGAGACTTTAGAAGTGCTTGTGTAGTTGGTGGGGCGAGACGCTTAATACGGCAACAAGTAGACAGCTTTAAACGCCGCAAAGAGATTTTAATACATGAGAAATAAAAGATGGATAAAGACGAATGTATTTTCATTCAAACAATTTTTTGTCGAAGAGTACTTCTTCGAAAATAAATTGTAATCGTATTGGATGTGAAACATGAATAATGTTTTTTTTAATAATGAAACAGTCATTATTTATTCATATTTTTATGATGTTATAATGAGGTGAATCCGAGATAAAAAAAATTATATAGACAAATATATTAAACAGATATTTCATGACACATTTATATATATATATATATATATATATATATATATATATATATATATATATATATATCACTGAACCAAGCAAAAGTTAACATTTTAACCATTGTATACTTTTTAGAATACCTTTTTATAATACAATTTTTTGTCAATGATTTACGTTTTAATGTTAAAATAAAAACAGTGAAAATTTTAAATACTTTAACATAGATAATGTTGATTTTAAATTTGATAATTTGACCGTATAATATTTTTTATATATAATAATTTAAGGACTCTACTTGTTTTGAATAAAAATATATATACAATAATATTGTTCATAACTTTTTTAATCCCATATATACATTAAAATATATTTTACTTTACAAAACTCGTACATTCATTTACACACATACATACATACACACACACACACACACACATATATATATATATATATATATATATATATATATATAATTTCAATTTAAGTACACGTGTTAATTATTAATTAAAAATTCAAATTTCTAAAAATAAAGATCGTATAAAAAGATATGTTTTTATTGAAACAAACTGGAATATTTTCTCAATAAAAATCTGTTTCTCGGTATTTATAAAATCCAATATTTCTGTAATCATATTCCATATTTAATAAAAATTTTATTAATTTATATCGATAATTTAATTATAGGGATTGTATTCCTTATGAAATTTTATTTTTAAAAAAATGTATAAAATATGAATGAATCTCTCCTTTAACTTGACAGTAAAATGATTGATCATTTAAGGGTTTTAGGGTATGTCAGCACATAAAGCTATTAGCGTACAAAATTTTAAAAAATCAATAAATTTTGATACTGTAATATTTTTTATGTATATACATACAGAAATAAAATTTTATAATAAATAAAAATATATAACAAATAAATTTCCTAATTAATAAATATATTCTTGAAATTTTATTACAAAAACAATCTATAAGATAAATTAAATAATAAAAATATTTTTATGTTGCTAATATGTTTATATATTATTTTATTGAGAAATATATGGGAATTAAACTTATCTTTAATCAGTTCATAATTAAATTATCTATTTATTTACAATTATTTTCTCTTCATATATATATATATATATATATATATATATATATATATATATATATATATATATAAGAAGTAAAAATCTATTACAAAAATTATTATAGTAAAGTAAGATTACCTATTAAAAGATTAAAAAAAATCTCTGATAAAGTGATGTCGATAAAAGCCGATTAAAAGACATTTCAGTTAGTATCTATGGTAACTTATCAAGACGAAATAGGTGATTTATGTTGACCGAAAATATCATCCTCTCTAAGATATAAATAGATATTTTCGATAAATTGGCTATTAGAGAGGTTTGAAGGTGTATTATATTCTAGTGGAAAGCTTTTGTCTTTTCGTATAGCTTTCTAGTAACTAAAATACATAATAAATTGAAATTTCCAATTTCCCTTTTATGATCCGATTATTATCTGCTAGTGCCATTATAGTAAATCATCACTCATGTTTGATTTTCTTGAGGAAGAACCTAAATCTTACCAAATACTAAGGTAACAGTAAAATCTATGTTAAATATTATATATATATATATATATATATATATATATATATATATATATATATATATAAAGACGAAAATCCACATAAATTCATTAAGTCTCATTCTAACAAAATTTTGTATATACCTACATATTAAACCAAAATACAAATTTTTCATCATAACGTATCTGTTGTGGACTCAGTTAAGTACAATTATGTTTACCCACACAAGTGTTATTTAGTATTTGATAGAAAGGATTACTCTTACTCCACTGCAAAAACAGCAAGTTGTTCATATAGATATGAATAATAGACTATTTATCAATCAAATCTCGTGAAATTAGATTTAACTATATATATATATATATATATATATATATCAAAAGTGTTCATAAAATATTATTTTAAAATAAAATATTATTTTAAAATAAAATATACATTAAAAAAACAGTGTAAATTATATCTCATAGCAACATTCTATTAAATTTTGAAAAAAATACATCCATCAGAAGTTAAAATGATCATAAGTAAGTTTTTATTGATAAAAAATATTCTCATAGCCCGGACAATTCAATAAGAAACAACGAATAAAAGAAGAGATTAGAATGAGTTGGGTACATGCAAAAATGAATTTTATGATTTGAATAGATTTTGCAATCACAGAAATGTTGGACAAAATTATTTATCAAGCTGTAAAACTATGTGTTGTTAATTATGTATCTCAATAAGGTGATACTGCAATTAATTTTGTTAAAAAAATGAAAAAATTCTTACTCAAAATATATATCAACATGTAGCAATTACATGTTACTTCAAATAATTATTTTAGTAATTTTTATTGTAAAGATATATTTATAATTTTTATAAAATATATAACTGAATTTATATTAATTTTCGCTACATTTTGTATATACCTATATATATATAATTTTTAAAAGTGAAAAATCTCTCACTAATGACGTTATTTAATGTTACATGAATGTTGAAGATAAAATATTAATATTAAAATGAAAGTCATATAGGTCAAGTGGATACAATTCTCGTTAATCAAAAATAATGAACGTTTATTTTTTCTGTGAGTACAAATACAAGAGGTATTTAATTAATTGCAAAACGAAATGAACAAGAGTCAAAAATAAATTCGACAGTAAACGTTTCTATTGTCTTAGAAGTACATCATCAATTTATTTGCGTTCTGTGTATTTTTTTCAAGGATACATACCGGTGATCTACCGATTATAATAAAAGCAATTTCTCTAAGTGTTTTCTTTTTGTTGAATAATAACGGAGATACGAATAAAATCAAAAACAAGTGCATAAATTTAAAACTTTTGATGTAATATGACATCTAATATTTATAACACATACACACACTTATTTTCAAATATAAAGGTTAAACTTTCTTGACATTTTCTTAGACGTATTGCTTTTCAAAGACATTTATCCAGTGCATAACAAGATTACCACCTATTTTCAATGTTCAACTTTCATCATATTGGTAATATATTTCAACTTTTTGCACTGGAAATATATTCTGGTTTAATTTTTTGAACAAAGATAATTTTAATTTAAATTATTTCATAATAAAAATTGTGGTGTATAAACAAAAATAAACATTACATATTTTAATTTAATACCGACAAACAAATACAATTTTAATATGAAATTAAATTTATACTTATTTAATTCGCACTGTACTATGAAACTAAATAATTACATGAAACAACGAATGTATGAAATAATTTGAATACAAACATAAATAAAATGTAAAACTGTCTCTTTGTGAGCACAACATAGAAACATCTAATGGTATCTTTCAAGCTAGACTTTTAGTATATTACGTGCGAGGGTAATTATTTAGAGTTCTCATATTTACTCATTACTCTTTTTCAAATGTATTCAGCTTAAAATATAATTATCAAGTACATAGAGTTGCATAAAACGTCTGTTGTTCGTGTCTTATTGGATCGTTGCACTACAATACAAAATGTTGTATTTATATTATCACAAAAGTACTTGTCTCGAAGAAAACTAGCAAAGAATATAGTTTTTTTTTTGAGTTTATAAAATAAGGTATTAGTTAAAAAGTCGATCTTACATCGTTTTTACAATATTCATTTTAATGATGTGTTTATCAAGAAACTAATTATTCTATATTTGAAATAATTAAATAATATTCATTGTATAAAAGCTGAATATTTTTTAATTCTCTTCATGTAAAAATAATTTAATACATTATTCTATTGAAAGTTGTTATATTTGTTTAAACTTTTTCGTTTTTTTATAAAATTAAATGTTTTCTTAACAACAAATTCCAATTCTAATTAAAATAGTATATATTAATATTGAAAATGTATGTATGTATGTATGTATGTATATATATATATATATATATATATATATATATATAAATTATGTTCAAATAAATATCCTTGTCAAAAATAAATGTGTCAAGATATTAAACTTCACATAATTATATTTCCGACGACTGTAATATGTCATTCAGGCACTTCAGCATTTTTTTTTTGATTTGATCTTTTATAAAACATATTTCGTGATAAATAGTTGCTAAATTACTTTATTGTCATAAAGAATACATATTCGTGTTATATACTTAGTTTTTTTTCTGATTTTATTCCAAATTAAATTATCATTAAGGTTTATTATATATATATATATATATATATATATATATATATATATATATATATATATATATATATATATATATATATATATATATATACATATATAAAGTTCTTAATATATAATTTTAATATTTTATAATGAATTTTCATTGGTTTGATACTAAAATAAATAGATATAATTTATAAATAAAATCGTTATTTATAGAAATTCTTGTCTCAATCTATTATTAGTATATAATTCTTTTATTTCAATTTTTCGCTAATATTTAACATAAATCTGATTTGTTTATCAATTTCTTTAGAAAAATCATTGTATTATTTAATAATAATATACATTTTGTTTCTTCTAGAATAATTATCTCTTTACAGTATCAAATGCTTTTCCTATATCTATGAAATATACATATATTTTTTCTAATAATTATATTATCTATTAATAATTTTAATAAAAATATAATGCATATATATATATATATATATATATATATATATATATATATATATATATATATATATATATGGAAATAACATATTGACTTAGTTGAAGATTTTTTCATAATCTCTAAATCCAAAATTGAGTGGTATTTGATACTCGTTGTATCAACTAACTTCCCTTATCACTTGAATATAATCCTTTGTGCTAAATTCACTTTCAAATCCTGCTTGTTCTTGCAGCTACAAAAAATCCAGTTTATTTTATAACCGTTTTGAAATAATTTTGGTGAAAATTTTATATATCGTCGGAAGGAAATTGATCAGTCAATATTTCTTCAAGTCTTCTTATAATTTTAAATAAATGTAACTTTATTCCATTCATTATTTTCCTCTTTTCTAAATGTCTAATGAAGATATTAGCCAATACTTTATTCGTGTTTTCTCCTATTAATTTAAAAATGTCTACTATAATTCCATCATTTCCAGTATTTTTTTCATTTTTTAGAATTCTGATAGTGTTTGGAATTTATTCTGTCAGAACTGGTGGAACATTTGGTCCTATATATATTTTTTTGTATATTCTTCCCTATTTATACATTTGTACAGTTTCGTGTAAATTTTTCTATTCTTTTGATTATTGTGGATCTATTATATGTCTTGCTACCAATATTCAAAAAATATTGCAATATTTCTTAAAATCTTGTTTACATCTTTTTGCCATTTTGAGACAGTGAAGTACGAATTTTGGAAAGTATATATATATATATATATATATTTATGAGACAGTGAATTGATACGAATTTTCTAGATAGATATTTTATAGATAGATATATATATATATATATATATATATATATATAGATAGATAGATAGATAGATAGATAGATAGATAGATAGATAGATCTACCTTGTTTTAATAATTTTTGAATAGGGGTAGTTCTTTTTATTTAAAAAAAGAAATACCTATGAGATATTAAAAACGTGTAACTATTAAATATTTTTGTACTACAAATCTTGCATATATAGTATAAAATTTAAAATGAAACGATCTGACTCAGAGAGTATATGCAGAACAAGTCAATTTTACAGGAGTGCATACAGTTTATTTATAATATATAACGTAGGACTGTTTCATAGAGTAACATCTGTTGCGATATCTTACATTTATAATAAAACCGGTGATGAGAGATATGTATACGTGTAGTATATTCAGTAATTGTGGAATATAAATGAAAACCAACTCATAAAGTAACTGTGTTTCTTCTCTGCTTATACTGAACATAAATTGAAATAATATCATCACATCTTTAGAAATATTTATTTATATCCATTTTTATTACGAAACACACTGAATATATTAATAAATGTGATGAGAACAAAATCATGACTGTAGAATTCAATTTTGAAAGCAAACTTCAAAACAAAAATTTTTAGTACTTTATATGTACTCTGATATAAATGTATTATTGGGGTTTAAATTATAATACAAAGTTTTACAAAACATTTATATGATCTACATTATACATATATAAGGATTAAAAAAAATAAAAAAGATAAAGCAGTTTTATTCAAAAAATATGTTTCTGAAAATTCTTTAATACAACTTAAATTATATAGATATAGGGTTATCCAAATGTGACGCCTAGATTTGTATTTTATTAAAAAGAAACTATACACATGTACATTTTTGATAAAACACAAATCTAGGTGTCACATTTAAATGAACCTATATATTGATGAGAAAAATATTTGATATTCCGATTGAAATTTTTAAAATATTAATATTTCAAACTACGTCTCATTCAACATATTTTAGGTTTTGAACGGGCGTTTGAATTACAATCGATAGTCTATTCTGAAAAATTCAACATCTATCACACAGCTGGAATGTTACATTTTTCTCGCGTACAAATGACACGTAGTTAATATCATTCGAATATTTCATCTATGAGTGACTGTTTCGTTATACAGATTCATATCCGTTATGGGACGGAAGTGCTCGTTTTAATGTGACCGCGCGACTGTAAATTCGGTTACTATGGTAATTGTGTACCGACAACATTCCGGTGAACCGCTAGGCGAGAGATGGAACAGAACGAGAGCGTGTAGTCATCGGTGGTTGGCTTTTAAGTTACAGCACATCCATTGTATATACGTGAATATATATATATATATATATATATATATATATGTTCGTATCTAAATATGTGAATGTGTGTGTGTAAAATCGAGGCGTGATGGAGGAACAAGCGGGGCTTTCGGCGATACCACGCACGGTGCGAGATGCATAATTCATACGACGGCCCAGGGAGCCAGAATCAGCAGCAACAAACAAACCCTCGTCACCCCAAAACTATTGTTATGTTAATTGCAATAACAATATGCACCATACATTGCCGCGTCATTCGTAACATTAAAGAGAGTATATAGCAACGACATCACTCCGACGTCGCGTCGACCGGCCATTGTTGTGCTCAAAATGCGTAGAAATATCCACGGCCCGTCCGTACGGTCATATTGTTGCGGCGTGGTACGTCGAAATCGTTTGTTATACAATAAACGGCGTCGTCATGCGTTAATAATACGTTGTACCGTTTTATGTATGATTTATTAACCGGTGGTGGTTGTTCATTGTTGAACTAGGTCAGAAATTAGAATTGTCCCATGTGGTGACAGGTATTTGTACCATATATAAATATGCTATTCAGTTGCGGTGCGAAAGTTCCGGATTCATATTTTAAAGTTTCGTTACCTTGATAGAGATATCAAGTTAGATTGTTATTATATAGTTTCATACCTGGTCGATTTTGTTAAATATATAATTACCGCACATGATATATGATTTTATAACTATTGTATTATTAAAACATTTATTTTTAATTTTTAATTGTATATTTTCAAATATCGTTAAGTGAAATAAAAGGAAGAATGTAAAAAAATATTTATTTTTACTTAAGTCTTTTTTTTAATTATAACTAATTATCTTAATTTTATTTAGATTTTCTTTGAGAATTGAAAATTATTATTACTGTGAATTACAACATTAATATATAGATAATTAAATACATATTCAAATTAAATAAAAACACATCTATTGAAACTACTGAATAAATTAAAAACAGAATACGAGGTCAGACAATTAAGTAATGCGACCGATTTTTTTTCTCGGCCTGTGGTAACACTGCGAACCTGTATCTCCGCCACCGTAATAGCAGATCCCTACTCTCTCGATTAAGACAAATACATATTTCTTCGCCAAATTAAATAAAAAAACGTCTATTAAAACTATTGAATAAATTAAAAACAGAATATATTTATATTTTTTCGAATGTTGGCTGAATACAAAAATTAAAAAATTAGATCGCGAATTGGGTTCTGCATCACGACAATGCTCCTGTTACAGTGCGTTCAGTATCTCTCAGTTTTTGGCGTCTAAAGGCATCGCAACGTTACCACAACCGCCCTATTCACCGGACATTATATTACTTTTCAATCCCCCAATAAAAAAATTCGTCAATTAAATTACATTTTCAATCGTTAATATAAATTTGTTCCATATAAAACTCGCTTGCTATCTATAAATTTTTAAATATACTCGAATGTGAAATTAATATATATATATATATATATATATATATATATATATATATTATACATGTAAATAATACATAAGATATTAATCTGCACCTACACGATATTAATCTGCACCTACACGAAAAGCGTAATTAAACAAATATCTCAGCATAAACCTCATTTAATTTTAAAGTTTTTCAACACTCTAACATTGAATAAATTCGAGGAGTAGAAATGTGAATTTTGTTCATAACAACAGATGATGAACGCGATGAAGTTGTCTGTGAGTACCGGAGTCACATCCACAGAGATAACGTTCAGTGGTGTCGATGCCCGCTAGCATGAATGAATAATCTGAATAATTTCGCAGTCAACTTATTTCCTGAATTTATATCCGTCTGCAAATTGGTGTATTACTAAATTTTTGTCCATTTTTTATATTCGGTATAATAAAAAAATAACAAAATAAGTTGGTACAATAAAAAGACTAAACATGAATGATAATTTTATATACATATATATATATATATATATATATATATATATATATATATATATATATACACTTTTTTTAACAAAACATTTTGGAAAAAATCAGAATAAATAAAATCACTTATATGAAACTTTTTAGGGTCATTCGTTTTGATTGGAATTTTACTACAGTAAGATATCAATCACAAACAGTGATTGCAAGGCTTTAAAAAAGATTTATTATTATAGAATGATATCATAAAAACAATTCACAAAAATATTAACTTTAAAATCAATTTTCTATCCTAAAATGAAAAGTTTGATAATATGTAATAAGTAAAAAAAAAAATTAAAAATGTAGGAAAAAAAATATAAAAATTTAAAAGGAATTTAACATATTATAATAAATGATAATTAATGAAAAAAATAATAAAAAAAATGAATCGTCAAAACTTAGTGACTTTTATAAAATTTCTTATATAGAGACATAAATGTTCTTCTTCAGCAACATATGTTTCATCACAAATAAACACAGATTTTAAATTGTTATATTATAACGTTATAAACCCATTTTATTCATACAAGAAGCATATATATATATATATATATATATATATATATATATATATATATATATATATATATATATGTATATATGAATATAATTTAAGATAAAGCGAGTTCTGGTGGCGTCGTAAGTTTTCTAACAGGTGGCTACTTTCTTTCGTAATGTTGAAAATTTGAATCTCTCTCTCAGTTGACTGTCGGTCCAACTAGTCTTTTTATATTTTTTTATCGTTTCTCAGTTCATAGACACATATTTCTCAACCGAGTTAAATATTAATAAAAAAAGTTATAAGTTGGTTAGCCTTATTTATATCTTTATAATTTTTTAAAATATATATATTTTTTATAAAATTCAGTTTAATAAATACTTTAATAAGTAATTCAATTGTATAATATTTTAATCTCTATGTATTTATTTTTTTAAAAAATATTTTCAATATTTTTAGTGTTTTACAATTTACATCCATTTTTGAAACCAGTCAGTAATTCTTATCTAGTATCAATTATATATCAATTTTCTTTAGTATCAATTATATATATATATCAATTATATATATATATATATATATATATATCTTTACATAAGAAATATTTTAATAAAAAAAACTCAGTATTACAGACAATTATATTCAATATCGTTCATTTAAAAAATGTAACTGCTTACTACAAAAAAAATAATAAATATAACGTTATTATAACAAAAAAAAATCATATAATAATTTATCTATTATTTATCACATATATATAATATTTATTACAGAAAACAATAAATAATGCTAGTATACAAAATAGTACTAAGAAAAATACTGAATTGTTAAAATCCATGTTATATTTTCCTAAATATATTTTTATATTTTATTATTACTGTATACAAACTGAATGATTTTTTAATGATCTGAATGATTCAAACCACTTATAGACTAATGAACTATAAATTTGTTTTATTGCTGTATGATTTTGGTTTATTTTCTTAAACCAAACTTCCTTTACAATTCTTTGTTTATTTTCTTAAGTGGACAAATATCATACTGCATGCACCAGTAATAAGTTACAAAGTTAGAAAATACAACAAATGAAAAAAATTCGTACAATCCCTTCATTTGCATACAAAATAACATACCAACAGGGGTATATTATGAATCTATTGTCAACGAACAGAGTTATTTAACAAAGTCATTAATCATGTAGAAACGGCAGGTTTGTCAACATTACATAAATTGAAAGTGAACACCGTATGTACATACAAACAAACTGACCCTTTATATTATGAAAAGACTTGTATGAAAATATAACGAAACGTATGTATATAAACATTGAGAAAAGTTTGTTTTTACAAAAACGTCAATCAAAATGTGAACTTGAATGATAATTACATATGTTGTTAACAGGTACAAAAAGGGAAATTAATGAAAACACAAGTGTTTAGAAGCGTTACGAACAAGTTTAGTTCTTATTTATAATAGGTGCATATGAAGTTTCATACACAACTTTTATGTATACATCGAGTTTACACTATAAATCGTTGCAAACTGTAATAATATAGACCACGTTTCGTTCTCATTGTTCTACAAACTCACATAAGTATCTCACTTACATTTCTCTTACAACTAAGTAATTTCAAACAAGAGTTATTAGTTTGTATTCATGTTTTACTCCAAACTTTGATAGTGTTTAGTATATGTGACAAATCTATGTTTTAGCAAATAAGAAAATAAATTTTATTTTAAGAAGATATAATTTCATATAACGTAAAATAATTCAATATCTATTTTTTAAAAGAATCGATAATTAAAAAATAGTGAATATTTTTCTTGCAAGGATAAATTAAGTTCAATCGTGTTTATCCTAAAAAAACTCAAAATTCCCACACAGATTCTAAACAATCACATTATCATTATACTTTAAATAGGCCTATGTAACACACACACACACATGCAAAATAATTTTCTCTTCTAAATACCTGGGGGCTAACTGAGGAATTTTTTGATTTTCTCAAAAATAAAAACATTATTTTTTATAAATACACACAACGCACCTAAAAAACTCTCTCCTACCCAATCCTATAAATTTGCAATATGTGAGAAAAAAAGTACATTTGAGATTTTTCTAATTACCTTTGCAATTTTTCCAATCGTTTTCTCCACAGAACTAATAATTCTTGACATTACACATCACCCGTGCCCTCACGTATAAACACACACACACTCATTACAGTACAAAATATGTGATATATATATATATATATATATATATTTAAACTGATCTCAAAATTATAAAAACAATAATATAAAACATGAATATAAAATGTAAAAAAAACTATGAGCAACTAACTCATCACATAGTTAAAATACTAAAAAATTAATAAAATGATTAACAATAAATATTATTTCATGTATTTACCAATAATATTTTTAAGAGAAAAATGGTTAATAAAAAACAGAAACAAAATAATTATAAAATAATACAAATATAAACGCGAAATATAGAAAATCATTAATTTTATTTTTCTTTTCTATGATAAACTATTTCACATTTAAAAAAAATGTTTATTACAATTGTCAAACTAAATTCTTATACATGACTATTTTAATTTTAGATTTATCTAATATTAATTAACTGATTATAATTTGATCAATTGTGAATGATTGAATAAATTTCCATAAACTAATTCAAAACAATTAAATAAAATATTAATTTCGACAAAAATAATTTTATATTTTTGATTATTTAATCCAATGAAAAACATAAACATTCCACATAACCTACAAATTTTCTTATCAAGGTAATTTTAAACTATCGTATTTACTTTATTAGATAGATTATGAAATTATATAGAACAATCCAAATGAGATTATTAAATAAAAATCAGTTTATGAGAAAATATCTAATGTTTCACGATTTAATTTACATTTTTGGAAGATTGTGTAATCGTCGTAGTTTGTTATGAAACATTAGATTCATATATCCTAAAAGTACATATATATGAACAATATTAGAGCACTTACCTTTGAAAACACCTTCAATTGTACTTTTGGACAGCATGCAACGACGATGAAATTATCGATGACACAAACACCACGAAAACGACACACTGACACGTTGCTACTATTAAAATAAATGCGTCTAGGATAAATAAACATGAAAATTTACTGATATTTGAAAAAAAACATATTCAAAAATACTTACGTCGTAATTCGACTAGGCAAATACATAATAAATGCATACATATATATATTTATATATATAAATTTACGATAAATTTATCAATCGGCCAAAATTATTATTTTTAATGTTGAAAATTGGTCAAAAATAACTATATTATGAATCGTTGGTTCTTATACTGACGTCTCTTGTTAACATTCCAAGATCGATTGAATCTACATGGTTCGCTTGTAGATTTTTTTTACAAATGATAATATATACTAGGTTACGTAATTTTTCTATACGCATTTCATATCATACTCGCTCGATTGATGTTCTCTTTCTAATTAATAGCTGTTGACTTCACATCATTAAAATATAGATTATTCATTAAAGATCTCGTTGTTAATTTTTTCTATCATCGACAACATTTGGTCGATTTTTGATTAGTTTAAGTTTCTTAGATACACTAATTGATTTATATTTACAAATTATCAAACGACTGTCTACGAATCTTCTGTTGAATTTAATTCTACAGGTCTTTAATCAATAAATGATGAAGTGTTTCTTCTCATATATTTAATAGAATTTGGATTGATATTCATTTTTTGAAATTTATAATGTTGAATTCAATGTATTAGCACGAAAGTTATTAATTTTTAACAGCTTGTTTCTTGAATAATTAAAATTCACTTTTTAAATTATTTTTACTTCTTGATTAACTCAAATTACCTCAATATTAATTGATAAATGTTCAAATGCTAAATCTACATATTTTTTGTATATATGTCTTAACATTTCCTTCTTTTTATTAAGTTGCAATTGAAAAAGATTAGTCTTCTTTGTAAGATAATTTACTTTCATGTTACAATTATCATAAGTACGAGTTGACATTTGAAATAGTTTTGAGTATTTGAATGATAGACATGGTATAAATTTATACGACGTGTGATGTTTGAATTTGTCTTGATGATTTTCGAATTTCATACAATATAAAAGGAAAAGCTTTGTACAAAGACATGTATTGTGATTCTATTGACCCCGTTGTAAAATCTGTAAAAGAAATCATAAATAAATATGATCAATAACTATTCATATTACAAAGTGACAAATAATATTTGAAAATAATTTCAATTCAATGTATTTATGACAAACCTGAGTCAACGATATTATCATGTTTAATATAGAAATAGAAAAACATTTTATTTAATATAGATTGACAGACGAACGATGTTGAACCTTCGAATTGATGGAATGAAATAGAGCAAATGGACAAATTAGACGAAGATAGTCGACATAGATGCTATCATACGACCAATAAGCAAACAAAAATTTCAAAACTAAGTTAATAAAGTCACTTTGTCCGATAATATGTAAAATGAGTCGGGATACACGTGATGAGAACGTGCGAAAATGAATAAGACGATTATAGATAAATAAATAATAATGGTATGACCTGTGAAATTATGGTAGCGACATCCAGTGGTTTCAAAATACGCCTGCTGAAATTTAAAATCGTATCCATCGTTTGAGGACACTGGCAACGAACAGATAATATATATTGATAAATAAATCATTATTTATCAACAATTTACAAAATAAAAATAAAAATTAATGATAATTTCCACTGATGGTAGTAGCGTATCGGGTCTATTACGGAGACGCAATCGCCAGTTCTGATTTTGTATCCTACTTTAATTGAATTATTAGCGGCAAACTTCTTAATTGGATTTTTAATAATTAAGCAAACTGCTTTTACGTTTGCCTATAAAATTTTTAATTGTTTTACCCACTAAAAATTGCCGCTGTCGGTCGATTCGATTATATGCAACGAATAAGGAAGTGAATTAATAACTGTATCCGGTTCTATATACTAGGATGTAAATTATAATTTAATAATTACGTTCATCCTTTTTGATACATACTTTTATATCATTTTTCTCAACTCGATATAATTTCCTGTATATCAAATGCAGTCTTACTTTATTTACTAATTTCATTTGATTTACTTTTATGATCAAGGTTTTAAATCCAATTAATATATTCCACAAGAAACTGTTTTATCAACACTTTAATTACATTTTAATTTAACTCCTTCGTCTTTTATGTTTTTAATTACCTTCAGTTATTTTTCAATCAAATATTTCAAGTTTTATATTGTAATTCACAAATAATTATAACATTTAAAATTTCTTTGAAAGTTTGTTGTCTTTATTACAATTTATTTATTTCTAGTAACTTTAATAGAACATAATAAAAGCATTATTAATGTATGAAATAGATATTTTATTATGCTTAATATATACTGAAATATAAATAAAATTGTTTATAAAGATTCTAATAATATTTTTTTATAAAATACTTAACATACAATTTATTTATTTTAACGAAACCATTCTTGCATACAAATTTACCTGATATTGTTATTTTGATTACAATAAACATTTCATTTCTGATATCTCCCACAAAATCCATTCTGAAAAATCTACAATCGTACAATTGCGAAAAGAAACACAATTCTTGAATAGATAACCATACGTCCACAATACGAAAATATGCTGACAGTTAAGAAACAAAACAATGTAGATAAAAGGCATGCACAGCAGCAAATAGCGTAAAAAAGAGAATTATGTTAATATAATTTCACATTTGAATAATTTCTATCATCGTATAAAAATCCGGTTTTCCAGATATTTTCGTCGGAACCCGCAAAAATATCAGTTTGGTTGGTCGAATCAGTCTGTGTTTGCACTCATGCATGATGTGTTTGTGTAGCGTACTGTTAAAAGGTCCAAAAGAAAATAAATACTGAAAAGCTTTCACAACCACTCAATACACAACCATGTTCAGTTTGCAACGAATACATACAATATGTTGAACGCAAGGAGTATATTATTCGTTGGTCAAAAAGCGAGAGCTGAATATAGTTGAAGGAACGTTCAAGTTCGAATGAAAGGGGATGTTTTATTTACACATATATCTAATAAATTTAATATATATATATATAATATATAGGGTTTTCCAATATGCACTTTAGAAGTTTAAACGAAAAGTATTTAATTAATTAGTTATTAATTAGTTTTTTTAAGCACATTCTATGGCATTAACGAAGGAACACAATTTCACTCATATGACCACCACACTTCGCTTGATATAGTACATTCGTTTAGTCCAATTATTAATCACCCTTTCACATAATTGTGCTCCAATTTCATAAATTATAAGTTCAATGTTTATTTTTAATGCTTCTGTTGTTTGTGGTTTATCTTCATAAACCAATGATTTCACATAATCTCACAAAAAATAATCTAACGGAGTTAGATCACATGATCTTGGTAGTCAATTAATGGGTCCATTTCATGAAATAATGAACTCATTAAATTCTTGTTTCAATAAGTCTATTGATGTTTTTATAATTTCTAAGTGTTGTTGAAGTGTTAAATGTTTTGTGGTGATTTAACAAATAGTATTGAGTTGAAATCTCAAAATAAACGTAAAAAAGAATTCAAACATAGCTACCACCAACTGTCAAAATTCTGACATTCTTATTGAAAAACCTATATATATATATATATATATATATATATATATATATATATATATATATATATATACATAGATAGATAGATAGATAGATAATGAAGTTTAATTGAATATCCAATTATTATACAGTGATTTTTTTAAAATTATTAAAGAAGAGTTAATAAAATTTATATATTTTAACTAAATAATTGTTATAAAAAAATTTCAATTACTACGTTTTATCTGAATAATTTATTTTATAGTATTAAAATTCTACATTGAATTTTTTGATGAAAAATAATTTATTTAATATTTATATAATAATTAATTTATGTTTTAAATAAATTACACACACAAGAATATATATATATATATACATTGATGACTTTATAAATATAAATATACAACAACCACCGAAATCTTAATATGTATTCTTCATGTAGATATTTACAAATTCAGCAATATCAAAATACACATATTTTTTAAGTCACTCCAATCTGTATTCGAAATTTATACGTTTCAGAATGTTTCATATTATTAAATCTTTTAAATACCTACTGTATTGTACGGAAAAGTATTAAATTTCTTGCAGTTTTTTTAATAAAAATGAAGACGTAGTTTAATAACACGCCACAAAATATAACACAATATTGTTAATGAAGGACGAACTGCAGCTTTTGTGCGTTAAAATGCCAACGGAAATAATGGGTTCGCCTCTGCCGCCGTGTATAACAACGTATTAAATTTTCATTTTAATTTTATGATGTTGCATTGTTTATTTTAATAACATATTTTAATAAAACCGCTACTCTTTCCACGTTACTTTTATAACGAACTTAAATTTAATCATGATTTAAAATTATGTTAATTTGATTTAAAATTTACAATGATACGTTCCGTATAACAACATTATGTTTATGGGTTTTATTTGAGTTTAAACTTAATGAAGCGAAAATAAAATTAGTACTATAAATATTTAATCTGCACATAAAGCATTATACGTTTATTTTTTATTATACATACACACAATGAAAAATGTTTCATAAAGTCATAAAATATCGATTGTTGGTTTTATTAAAACACGGATAAACCATTGTCGATTATATATTGATAAATATATATATATATATATATATATATATATATATATATATAATTTCATTTTTATTTTTACTCACCTTTACTATACTAAAGGTACGATGTAAAATACTGTTATTTGCAACATTTGTTTTTATTGGCTTTAAATCAGATTTTAATTAAATTTTGTTCGGTTATGTGAAAATTGCACTGTCAAATGATATATATATATATATATATATATATATATATATTTAAATATATAATAAAAGAAGTTATTATTCTATATAATGAATTTCAATTAGTATTTTATCTAGAATTTAAAGACTACAAAAAAGTTTTCACTTAATAAATACATAAACAAAAATAGATACATTGAAAAATCAATGAGTTTAAGAAACATAAATTAGAATTTTAGGAAATATTCATAAAATTCTTATATATTTTCCTACAAATAAGTGAAAAAGTAGAAAAGTTTACAATTTGAAAAAGAGTTGAATATTATCAAAACTAGAAATTTTAAAGAAGTGAAATTGTATATCTAAAGGAATGGAAGTGAAAAGTAAAATACTCAATGATCTATGAATTTCTGACAATATTATTATTTTTTAAATGAGCTCAGATGAACAAGAAAAATTACATAAAGCAGGTAAAAAGTAATCTTTTGATTAACGCAGCAAGACAGAAGTGATTTACGATAAATGAGTAGATTAGAGGAAAATTAAATAAAGAAAACAGAGATTTATAGATGAAGTAAACAAGAAAATAAAAATGGGATTATTTAAACTTGAAACAATCTTATATTATGAATTCGAGTATTCTTCTATGTTTGAAAAAAATGATCAATGTATCTTACCTGATTTTATTTACAGTAGTAAAACATTGATCTTAAATTCCAAAATATTTCAATATCTCCAGACAAAACACATTGCAGCATAAAACATGCATATTAAAAAAATAAATGAATAGATTTTAAAAAACAGTTATAGATGTTATAACAAGAGTGAAAAGTTTAAAATGAGAATAGAGCAATCATACACTTATATTATAAAGAAAATATCAATATGAATGACAAAAATTATTGATTGAGTATTTAGAAATATTAAAAAGGATTTAAATGAAATCCATGGAAAGTTGAATAACTGAATGACTAATCTATAAACTAATAACTAAACTGATAAACTAATACCTAATCAATCTATTGGTTGCTAATAGTCGGATGAAAATAACAAGAGTAATCATAATTATATATATATATATATATATATATATATATATATATTAATAGACAGAGACACAATAAGATACAGAGATATACATAAATAGATAAAGAGATAAATTTATTTCCATTAATGTACTTATTATCTAAATTTAAATAGCAATTTGAATGCTCGGATAAATTTAACTAATAACCGAATAATGTTATAAATTCAAAATAGACGATGATCGGAACGTATCAATTTGAATGTAATGCGAGCCGATAAAATTTTAGCTTCTCCCAGCGAGTTTTGAACGAAAGTAGGTTAAAACTATAACTTTAGTATTCAGGACAGAAACTGGTGCTAGCCAGTGGGAATTATTGTCACTTCGTTGTACGAAAACCAAATATTAGTTTTGCGCCAAGTGCATTTATATTATATTTAATTTACTATGACGAGACAACGTGCAAAAAAATCAAAAATCGTATTTTCAGTTAGTGACAGTTTGCAGAATTTGCGTGTATTGTGGTATTCACATTGTTTTTAATATTATAACTAATTCTAATTGAAAAGGTCGAGTTTTGAAATAGTTTTGGATGAAAAGTTAAAATAATACTTTTTTATATTTTGTGAAAATAAAAAATGATTCTTAAAAATTAATACTTTTTTGAATTTTTTTATATATTTATTTCAATTTGAATATTTTTCAATTATTTTCTGAGACTTGAGATTATATTTGAATTTATACAATTAATTTATAATTTAATATAGAAAATATTAAACTATTAACCAAATTTTTAAAAAATCGAAAATAATACAAAGAATTATCCTGTGTTATCTTAATTTTTTATAACACATCTCAAATACCTTTCTATAAATATAAAAAAGAAAATAAAACACAATAAAATTTAAAACGCATACCTTGGAAAGCAACTGGAACAAACAACCGAACGTACAACCCTATTACTAATTCTATCATAAAATTCGGTCACGTCTCATCTCATAACATAAAATTTCACTCGAAACAGAATAACATATTCTCATCGTTACTAAAACATTACATAAAAATCTATCACAATAATCGTAAAGCTGCACACAAAGCTCGAGCTTGACCCTGTAAACCACACTTAATCCCAAACCTTGACCGGCGCAAAATCCATCATTATACACATACATACATACACACATTCACTAGTTCTCTGACGAAACAAGGAAGGTCCTCAGGTATCATTTTCGCACGAATTGTCCGACTGTATTGGCCAGTCCGGCGTTCACATCAACATCCTGCATCTTAAACACGTGAACTCCCGACCTCGGGCAGTTTCTGACTCACTTGCAGATATATATATATATATATATATATATAAAACATATAAAGAAAATATAAAGCACCAGTTACAATAGAAATGCGACTTCAATTTATTATTGGGCGTTTTATGTGCGGCACTAGTATGGCGAAATTTAATTAAATACTTATTTTATGTTCTCTGCAGCATTATTCAAATATATATATATATATATATATAAATGAAAATAATACTGCCAATAATACAATCAATTGCAATAAGAATTTCTCTAATAATTCAATCATATTTGTATTTTGTATAAATTTTCTATTTAATCCATATTTTGTATAAACTAATTTTGAAAAAGAATAATTATTTTTTGCTACGAATATTGTAAACATTTTAAATTAATAGAATGATTTTTTAAAATATCCAAATTTAGAATAATCTAAAAAAATAATTTCAAATTAAAATGATACTTGTTTAAATTCTAATATTTAACATATGAGGTAGCATTTTATGGTACTAGAACAGTATTGTTAAAACTGGTTTTAACTCTAAAGTCATTATTAATGTCAATATATGATTAAACTAACTGACGACGTAATTAAGTCAAAAATTGGCTAAAGTAAGAATATATATGACTTTAAATAAGCCTTAACACTCAGTTATTTATTTGATAAATTCAAAAATTATGTAATAATAAATTTTGTAGATAAAAATATTCTAAAGATGAAATGAGAATGAAAATATAATTGAAAATAGAATTTTGATTAAATTTTAGAATTGTACATATTTACACATACAAACAAGTATATATATATATATATATATATATATATATATATTCACAAACTTCTGAATATCTTATATTCTTATACCACACCTTGCATATTTAAAACTTTTTTTAATATCCAGAAAACTCTTGTCGTTGACCTAATAAATCAAAATATATATTGAAAAAAGTAAAACTTATATCTACGTATAAATAAAAAAATATTAAAAATATATGAATCGAATAAAAATTTATATTACTTTAAATGTGAGATTAAAAATATTGTCAAAGAAAGTTATATTTGCAACATTTGACCTTTGAAATATATTTTTAAATGTTTCTTTTGTATTTTGATTTATTTCAGTATATATTTTCAAATTCCAAAAAGCACTATATGAAATCAAAAAAACGAATATTTTTTTAAAAAAATAAAAATACAATAGAAATATATTCACATGCTGAAAATAAATATCATATGTGACTTTAAGGAGATATTAATAGAATTTTAACATATTGTATATTAAAAATTAAATATAAATATTAAATATATATATATATATATATATATATATATATATATATATTCAATTGTATGAAACAGAACGATTCGGTCGTCGTCGTTGGAAACTGCACGAATCATTTATACTTTTTATTCTATTTATGTCCAACCGTGCTGAATATCGAGGTGTCGGTGTGCTCTTTCTGTTCTAAATTCATGAGCTTTTCCATTGTGAACGAGGCTATAAAAATCTAGAACAATGCCTGTCGTACGAAGGCTTTCCGGCAGCATTCCGGCAGGCCAGTGGCAGTCACCATCACTAAAGCTCGAAAAGTTTTTCGTGTATTTGTGTTTGCGTTACGCGTCGTCTGTCAATACACTCTGTGACATATGTGTCGCAAACCAAAAGCTATCTTACACACTGTTATGAGTATTTCTAATAAAGTAAGTATAATAATATCTATTTTCAAAAATATTCACATAATGTACGAAATCAATTGTCTATATCATTTAAAATATAATTTTGAAAATTAATATATAATTATTATATAGTACTATTGAAATATGTTTATTTGATTAAATAATACAAAAATAAAAAACAAAGTTGACTGTAATATATGTATCCATTTTTTTACCAATTTTTACCAATAGCTATTTATTTTATTCCTGAAAAAAATATTGCTATCTCTAAATGTTTTTCCATATATACATATTCATTTTTAAAAATTCTATTTCGTAGAAAATAAATATTAGTAATATCTAGTATATATTTTTATAATTTCTATAAATTCTGTTTGTAGAATAATTCAACTATAGGAAAATGCACCGATCTATATAAAATATGCATGCATTGGCAAAAAACTTCCTTCTTTATGTATAATTTCATATCATTCAACAATAACCACAATGGATTGGAATTTGTGCATACACATATATTTGAACAGCGCATTGAGAAAGCCAGCAAAGCAGTCGTATCCGTTTGTCGAGAAAAAAATCATCAAAAAAAAATTGCGGATGCTATTGAACGTTTTAATCATGCACGTATAAAGAGAGAAAGGGACGTGTCCGATGTTAAACGAATGAAAAATGAATATGAAAATTAAATATATTCAAAGATAAATATCCCATTGTCATCGGACAACGTTTGTAAATTGCCTGCAAAAACTATACCGGAGCTCTTTCAATGATCACACGCACACCTACCGAACGACGGATCTACAAACATAACTGAAATATGATTATAGCCAGAAATGTATTAACACGTCACTGTTTATTTGTCAACTTTATCGGATTAACATTATCTAGTGTAAAATGTTATACTCGTATGTTGTCAATTTTTATAACTTATGCGAGGGTTCCAACGAGATGATAAATTAATTAAAAAGTTGCTTTTTTACAAATGAAAATATCGATACAATTTACAAATTTTATTTTAATTCTAAATTTATATTTCGTTAAATTCTACAAAACGAAACTTTTAATTTAGTAGTTTAATTTAAATGATTAAATAAAAACACATTTTATTTCGATAGTAATTAATTAACTTCATTTATAATTATCTGTACTCTTTCTCTATAATTTGTTATATGATGATAAAATATATATAACTAGAATTATAATGAAATGAAAATGTAATTAAAGGAATACACATTAAAATTCAAATGAATAATAAATAATATAGTTGTTTGAAATTTTATCTAAAGGAAAACAATTCACTAATTATTCGTTAATTTTTTTACTTAATTTTTAATTATTGTGTAGTATTTATAGCCGAAAACTTTTCTATTAAATTTCATGGAAATATAAGAGCAATGAAACAACAAAACTCATTCAAACTTTGTCAAACATCTGACATAAAGAGAACATAGCTGAAAATGTAAAAGTTGAATATGTCAAAGACAAAAGACATGAACAACCTTTTATTATATATATATATATATATATATATATATATATATATATATACAAATGTGAGCGTATGTTTTTAAAGTAGACAACATGATATAATTTACTATACAACTTCATAAATAAACAAGTATATACATATTCAATACCTGTTTGAAATTGTAATATCTTTTTAGAGAAAATATTACAAACATTACTTTTTACATCATTTGATAAAATTAAAATATTTAATTGAATAAATCATTGTTATTTATAATACAAATAATTTTTGGTTAATGAAATAAATATTTATTTATAATTGCTAATTAACTGTTCAATATTAATAAGTTTAATAATCAAATCTGATTTTATATTTTATTATCATATGTGAATTGGAAGTTATTCAGGTTTTAAAACACAGTAATACCTTTTTAATTCTAAATATTTAACTCCTAACTTTAATTGAATTCTTTTTTTAACTAAAATTTAACAACTGATATTTAGAAATACGAGGGTGGTCCCAGAAGTACCCGACCCAACAAAGAAAACACAAAAATTTTGGAAAAAAATTATTTATTTTTCAACATAATCTCCTTTCAGCTCTATACACTTTTCCCAGCGATGTTCAATAAGTTCGATACCCTTTCTATAATAAGAACTGTCTTGCTCTTCAAAATACCCATTAACTGCCGACATCACTTCTTCATCGTTGGGAAATCTTTGACCACTAAGCCATTTTTTCAAGTTTGGGAACAGAAAATAATCCGAGGGGGCTAAATCTGGCGAATAGGGTGCATGAGGTAGTAATTCAAACTTTAATTCATTAATTTTGGCCATTGCAATAACGGATTTGTGAGCTGGTGCATTGTCTTGATGAAACAACACTTTCTTCTTAGCCAAATGCGGCCGTTTTTGCTTGATTTCTTCGCTCAAACGTTGCAATAAGTTCGCATAATACTCGCCGTTGATAGTTTTTCCTTTTTCAAGATACTCAATGAAAATTATCCCACGCGCATCCCAAAAAACCGACGCCATGACCTTGCCTGCAAATGAAACGGTCTTCGCTTTCTTTGGAGCCGGTTCTCCCTTTTCAGTCCATTGTTTTGATTGTTCTTTTGTCTCGGGTGTGAAGTGATGGATCCATGTTTCATCCATGGTTATTAAACGGCGCAAAAATTCCGCTTTGTCGCTGTGAAACTTCGCTAAACACTCAATTGAAACATCTCTACGACACTGTTTTTGCTCGAGTGTGAGCAAGCGCGGCACCCATCTTGCACACAGCTTTCTTATGTCCAAATTTTCAGATAATATGCGATATACCGCACTTTTTGAAATGCCTACTATGTCTGCTATCTCGCGCACTTTCAGTCGACGATCATCCAGTACTGCTTTGTGGATTTTCTTCGCCATTTCTAGAGTCGTCACCTCATTTGGTCGACCACTGCGATGCTCATCTTAGCAGCTCGTACGGTCTCGTTTAAACTTTGCTACCCAATATTTCACTGTTGTAAACGAAGGAGCAGACTCACCCAGAGTAGAATCCAGTTCAGCTTTCATATTGGTTGGGCTGAGGCCTTTCAAATAAAAGTATTGTATCACGTAACGATGACCAATTTTCTCCACTTTCACAAATTCACTGAAAACGTTCACTATTGATGTCTGCCAAACAAATACTAAACAACGTGGCGTCCTTAAACTTGAAACATATATTTATAGATTGTGTACTTTCTAATACAATGATATTTTTCAAACAACTACCGCCATATCTGGTCAGGCCAGGTACTTATGGGACTACCCTCGTAAATAATTATTTATAACTGTTTTAATGACTTACATCAACTTAATTATTTATCAAATATAGTAGATTAAAATGTTCACTTTAAAAACAGCAGAGCTATAATTAATAATTAGGTTATTTATAAATAAATGATTGTTAGTAATCTAGTTATAAGATCACAATTAATTCAAAACTAAGAACATATTTATATAAACCGTGAATAAACATTCAATTTAATGTGATTTTAGAAAATGATTTAACTTGTGCTAATTAAATATCTATATCGAATACTAAATTAGGTCAACATTTCCATTTGAACATTGATCTAACGTGCCAATTATTATTGAACATTATGTCAATGTTAAATATTAATTGAACATACAATGTTCAATTAACATTGCTATTATGTACACATGATAAGCAAAACATGCAAATAATGCGAATGGGTAAAACAAAGCATAACATATAGTTTCTACAAAAGCGTTAATAATAGATCGATCTCTTCCTTCGTGATAACTTTGTATACTTGTAAGTGTATGTATGTACAGCTGTCAAACTCATATGGAAAAATGAACAACAGAAACTATTTCTCAATCGATAAAAATCTCTCAATTATTCTAAATAATTAATGGAATAGTTGGAGAAAACATCAGTCCCGTTAAAAACAACAGATCTGTTGGTTTGTAATTACACGTCTAGGGGGTGCGGGTTCTTAAAACACCGTCCTTCACAAACTCAACGGCGTGAAAAGCACAATCGTAATCTTTATTTCATTCTTAGATACATGATCGCGTTCGGCGTACCAGATCGACCGTAACGTTTAAAAGAAATATATCATATTTGTGTTACACGTAACAATAACGTTGTTCCTACACATTAAACACGTTTCTTTAATTAAAACGCGCATTGTTCCACGTCGCTATGATGACGTTCAATTTGTTTTAATGCGGTAAAACCCGACACCTTCGCAGGCCATGTTATTAAAAATAATAGCAACGAATTGCAGCTGCTGGTTGGACACAATTATTTGCCTAAGTTTCCCATGTGACGTGTGCGTAGAGACACGAGGCACATGGTGGCTCGAAATAATTCGGTCGTAAGCTTCTTCGGAACAATATTATACATATACCCACGCACTACTTAATATATATATATATATATATATATATTGGCCTCTGTAATGTCCTCTCGACCGTGAACGTTTAACAACAAGTCTCCCTTGTGGATTATTGAGTCACTATTTCTGTCAAGGTATCTTGACCAATTTAATCCATCGGCATTTATCGGCTTGGTAATTAATGATTAATTGTGTATGTAATACGATTCTCAACATTCATTATTCAAGATCTTTATATATATATATATATATATATATATATATATATATATATATATATATAACTATAATTCAATAGTAAAGTTATTTTTGTTAAAAAAATATATTTACAAATCATATAAATCTTCTTAATTTTAATCAAAGCTTAAGTAATTCAATTATAAATTTCACACAAATACAATCTTTATATTAATCCAAATATTTATTAAATATTTTATAAATTCAAACCTTAAGTGAAATATATTATGGGTTAAATAATAAAAAAATTAATTAAAAATATTAATTGATGAATTGATTTTTAAAACTTATATATATATAATATTTTTAAAATTCGTTTATTGTTTTTATCTATTTATATCGATGTAGGAATACATTTTCAATTCATATTACATTGTGTATAAATCAGAGGTTTTTTTGAGGATTTTCTATGTCAAATACAATGAAAAGGGTGTATTTTTTGTTACAAAATAAAACTCGTTCTTGCGTTAAACTAGTAAAATGTCAAAGTAACAAAAAAATATAAAGTGATTCGATTTAAATCAAATACGTTATAATTTATTTCCTATAAACTAAAACTATATTTTTTATTCCATACTACACAAACATTCCAAACAAAATCAAACAACCATCCCCTATACGCACGAAACTATCACTAATATAATAAAATATTTCACAGGGAAAAAGAAGTCGTGAAAATTTCAACGACTGACTCGTCTCGAATATGAGTGCTAATCCACTCTTTGAATATGTCTCATTTAACGACTACGGGTTGTCTCCGGGGATCGAGACGTGGGTTCCGTTGAACGAAGACTGTTATATTTTTGAACGAGGGGTGAGATACAGATCCGTTGAGGGTGCACGCCCGAGCACCCTCGGCATAAACTGTAAAGTAAACATTTAAAATAAACGCACAATTTCCTCGAGTGATATTTCCACATAGCGTATAGCCATGTTTCAAAGCGTTTTGCCTCTCGTCCCATTCACTGCTAATGTACGGAAAATAGAGTTGCAGTCTACTCGTCTTCATTTCTTAATTGTCCTAATATTGCATATATAGGTGTATATTATATACGTATATATATATATATATATATAGATATATATATATATATATATATGGTAATATTCAAGTTTATATATACAGACTGTTGGTTTTTGTAGGTACGGTTCATTTTAAACGCAGTTAATTTTAGGAATAAAGCACGCAATTTCCGTACTTTCTAGCGTCTAGAAGTTAATTAACGGATAAAAATATAAATAATTTCCTATTGCGTGAAACAGTAACAATAATAAAGGTTTATAGGTCAAAAACAAATTTATATATATTTTTAAACATCTTGGGTTTTTAATTTGAATTTTTATCTGCTATAAAATAAAAACATATTTTAAATGTAGCCTTTTTAAAATTACAATCATTTAAAAACAAGTACGTTTCCTTTACTTTTTAATTATTGAAATATTATCATTATAAATATATTTCATTTTAAAATTCTATATAAAAAAGTATATTATATTAAAATCGATATCATCTTTCAAACGTAATATTTATTTTAAATACTTGAAATAGTGTATCATCAGAATAGTAACGTTATATATGTATGTGAATAGATATTGATACAATTTTAATCTTGCAGTTTATATCTGGTAGAAAATCTAAATATTTGCACTGAATAAAAATAAATCGGAATTGAAATATTGAAATACGATTCGAATCTAGTAATAACGTCCGTTTTGTGCAACTCTACATTCAAGCGTTAAGTCCGTTAAACAGACGCCGATGATAACTGTCTCTTTTTCTCATCCTCTGACTGCAGTGTACACCGAGCGCACGATGTTATAATCCGCCCGCCTCGTTAAGACAAACTGCAAAATGAATTGCCAGCAAATGCTTGCTCGCCATCTATCTACACGCACACCTCCGTCGTCCTGTGGCGTGAGTTATCATACACACACACATTAATACATATACATTCATACATACATACACACATACATTGATATTTAAGTATGTGTTTGTGTGTGTATTTATTCTTTTCTTTTCTCTATACTCAAACCCAACATTTCGTCTTGATATTATTGTTACCTATTTCCTGAACCCATGAATCTAAGATATGTATCTCGACTCTTTGTATTCGTGTACCATTCAAAATGAGACAAATAATTCCGCAGTTTTTCTTTTCTCTCGTCCTTTTGAACTTATGACATATATAATACTATGAAATTATATATATATATATATATATAATCTTTATAACGTCCTTTCGTAGAAAACCTGTTTTAAAAGATTACTTTATCAGCTTTTCTTTTCTCATTTTTCAATAACAAGACAGATATTTCGGTGTATTTATATGTTTTTATAACAAGTCAGTTTTTTAAACAAAAAATTGTTGTTATTTATATATACACATCTATACATACGTATATATATATATAGAGAGAGAGAGAGAGAAAGAGAGAAAAAGAAAGAGGATGTTTTTTAAGAGTGATAGAACTTTAAATTGAATCGCTATCAAAAATTCTATATAACCTAAAAACATCTCTATATGTATGTGTGTCAACATATATATTTATATATATATATATATATATATATATATATATATATATATATATATATGAAGAGTGTTTTTTTGGTTAAATATGACTTTCGATAGAGATTCAATTTAAAATTCTATCACTCTTAAAAAAACACCTATATATAACATCAACAGTAATATTACACAAATTATTTAAAGTACTATACTTAGAATTCGAAAAAGTGAAAAGAAATGACGTGAAATTAATAACATTGTTATTTTTTAACTATCTCAGATGAACATAAAAAATAATTAAATAAAGAAAATCAAAAAATTGTTTCATAATAAATCACAATATCGCAAAATAAATTTGTAGATCAGACAAAAATTTAGTTAGAAGAAATAAAATAGAAGAATTTAAAAATTATGTGTTTTTAAGACAAAAAGATTGCCAAAAAATAAATATTTATAAATGAAGTGAACAGTAGGATGTTTGATTAAAAATTTTTTTGATCAAGAAATCCTATATGGTTTTAATTATGTTACTGAAAAATAGATCTTTAATGCTAGAATAATTCAACGACTTTAGGTAATAAAAAGAAACATGATTTTATAATACAGTAATTTGATGATGATAATATGATCATCAAAAAATATATATCAACTTTTAAAAAATAAAATGAACAATAAATAATTATTAAACACAAAAAAAATTATAGTGTTGTAGGTGGATGATTTTTTTGTGTTTGCTTATTTTTTATATTTATAAATTTTTATATTCAATGATTTTAAAATAATAAGTTGTTATTTTAAACTTTAGAAATTATCTTTCTCTCTCTAAATATATATATATATATATATATATATATATATATATAACAGTGCAAAATTAATTTGTAGATCAAATAAAAATCCAATTAAAAAAAATAAAATAGAAGTAATTAAAAATTATGTATTTAGGACAACTCACTAACAAAAAAGAAATATTTAAAAATGAAATGAACAGTAGGATAAAAATTAAGAAGAAACTTTTATCATGAAATCAAATATTTTTCTATGCTTGAATAAAAATGTTTTTGATCAAGAAATCCTACATGGTTTTAATTATGTTACTGAAACATAGATCTTTAATGCTAGAATAATTCAATGACCTTAGATAATAAAAAGGAACATGATTTTATAATACAGCAATCTGATGATAATGATATGATCATCAAAAAATATATATCAACTTTTAAAAAATGAAATGAATAATAAATAATTATTAAACATAAAAGACTTTATAGTGTTGTAGGTGAATTATTTTTTTTTGTTTGCTTATTTTTTATATTTATAAATTTTTATATTTAATGATTTTAAAATAATTAGTTGTTATTTTAAACTTAAGAAATTATCTTTCTCTCTCTCTCTAAATATATATATATATATATATATATATATATATATATATATAACAGTGCAAAATGAATTTGTAGATCAGATAAAAATCCAATTAAAAGAAATAAAATAGAATAAATTAAAAATTATGTATTTAGGACAACTCACTAACAAAAAAGAAATATTTATAAATGAAATGAACAGTAGGATAAAAATTAGGAAGAAACTTTTATCATGAAATCAAATATTTTTCTATGTTTGAATAAAAATGCTTTTGATCAAAGAATTTTGAATGTTTTTACTTAAGCTAGTGAAACATAGATCGTTAATGCTAGAATAATTCAACGATTTAAGATAACAAAAAGAAACATGATTTTATAATACACTACTCTGATGATGACGATATAGCCATCAAAATGAAAATCAACTTTTAAGGAAATAAAATAATAAATAATTATTGAACGTTTAAGTGAATGAATTTTTGTGTTTAATTATTTTTTATATTTATACGTTTTTGTTAAAAATATTTGTATTTAATGATTTTAAAAGTAATTAAGTGTTATTTTAAACTATATATATATATATATATATATATATATATATATATATATATATATTGGATTACTATCAGTTAAAAATCTGCTTCGATAAAAAAATCGATAGAACTCGCTAGCCATTATTATTTAACTATCCGTCTAAACACGCCGTTTTTATCAGAAACCGTTACTGACCCTTATAAAATTATATTGTTTATTTAGTAATATCCGTTAGATGTAAAACGAGCACCGCAACCTTTTCGCCAATTGCCGTACAAGTAAAATTTATCAAGCATAAAATATTCACATAGTAACGTTAAAACATTATCATTACGTTCGTCTCTGCGCATCTCCTTTCCGTGAATGTTCAATTGCTTATATGGAAAAACATCAACATACATACAAAGATATACACATGCATAAGTAATGTTATCACATTTTTCCACACTATTATCCACGCATTTGATTCCATGTATCTAGTTCGCATGCACATTCAATTGTAATCAAAGCGAAACACAACGAACGAAGTGAAAACAATGAAACACGAAGAAGACACAACAACTAGCACTTTGTGTTGTGCGGTGAGATTAAAAGACAGAGTCGCGGTGTAATCGACAAAACGACATTAGACAAGATTAAACCGAGACTTTCACAGAAATGAGTGTGTTTGAAGAGAACTCTTATAGATGTTGGAACATTCAAGTTGGTTTTGTTGATGTATACACTATACGTTGTTACTTTTGTCGGTGTTTTAGCAAACGAACCAATCGATTAAATCGCATGTTAAATACTAGAACATTCGATTTTATGATTGTTATTGACGCATTTGACTCGAATTGCAAACAAGAATTAAAATGTAATCAGATAAAATCAAGTACAACTATTGAACGAGACAGACATGAATATTTAATTAGTTCCGGGTTTAAATTCTATTTTAATTGAAACTTTTAATATGAATACCGTTCAAGATTTCGCCAAACTGCACACTTATTAATTAAATAGAGACTTGTTTAAGAATCTCACTGAACTGTACGTTTCGAATCGATTTTATTTTTATTCAATTCTAATAAACATTATGGAAAAATACATTCAACAAAACATATACGTGATCATTTTAAAAATTTACTACGTTTATATTTAAATGAACATTAGATTTGTTTTCATTAAATTATAATATTAATCATATTTTAATCCTGTCAATAATATTTATTTTGATTTCATTTAATTATTCATAATTTCAATATGAAGCTTATTATTATGATAATTTAATTAATTCTTTTTATTTTATTAAAATGGAATTTATAATTGTCGTATTATTCAATTATATTACAAATATTATTTGTTTAATTTAAAATATTTAATAAATTTTTAATTCATTAGCTAATAATTTTACTGTTATATCATAGATTATTAAAAATGTCATATTTTTAAGATTTATAATTATGTCAAATAATTAATATCATTGAAAAAAATGTAATTGTTTTTTATGAATTTTTTAAATAATTTTAAAACAATATTCATTTATTTAAGGGGTTATGCTTAGTCAACAATTCTAAAAAACTTACTTTTGAATTGTTTTTAAAGAACTATAACACGTTTCTCAACAAATGTTCAGGTATCTGAAAATGTACATATAAAAGAAGTTTAAAAATTTTTTTCAATAAAAAATATTTATAAATTAAACAGATATGGTCATTCTTCCGTAGGCTCTCTGAAAAAAGAATGTTTGCGATGACCACTGCAGCTCAAATTTGGATCATATGAAAAAATTAAGATTTATTTTATACATTAAATTATGTATCCTTTAAACGATCAGTTTTTCGAAATATTGATTTGGAACTAAATGACAGACAATGACTTAAAATTGCAATTTTCGATAAAAAAATCGCTCATTTTTATCTATAATCAGCCTGCAAAATTTGAAATAAATCAATGCAGTCGTTTTTTAAATATTTCAGTTATCGGTTTTTAAAATGCCATTTTCAAAAAAATGTGTTTAAAGTTTCAAAACTAGTTTACATAAGTATTTGTAAAAAAAGGATTATGTCTATACATCCATCAATTTTAGTCAGATTAATTTAAAACTTTTAAAGAATTTTCTCCAGATATTATAATTACAGAAAATCTAAAAATCGAATGTTTCGATCTTCTGATTCAATATGACTCCTTAAATCGAAATATTTCTACATTAATAAATTATTTTTTTATCTTGTTATAAATGTCTTGTTTATTAAATCGAAAATATCTAGAGTATAAAAGTAATTTGATCTAAAACAGATTGCTAGGTTATATTTTTAAATCGTTTAAACTGTGTTGTAAAAATTCAGACTATTAGTGAAATTGATGGATGGATTAAAAATAAAACGTTTGTTTAAAAGAATGCGAATGTAGTGATTAGGAATCTTTCGAAATTCATTGGTGTTGATACGTATTATCCTACACCGTATCGAATCGACAATCGTTACCGTTTCTTTTGACCAAACGACAACGCCGTTAGCACAAAGGAGATGCCAACAAACGGCACCAGGCGGTCGTTGTTGAATGTGCAAACTTTTTCTCGGTAAAAGTTTAGGTGATAATGCCCGCGCGCCTGCTGTGTGTGCATTGATCCGAACGTCTTGTTGCGTACTGCCTCCATCATATGGTGGCATGCGGTTCATTCGTGCGACATTGAGCCGCGCCACGCTCAGCGTGACATGAAAATATACTGGGACGACGATGCATGTTTTTACAAAACAACGTTCTGTTCGTATGAAAGTTTTCTTTTGCACTTTCACGTACGGTAATAAATTATATCGTTGTGTTCAATTACGACGGCCGTACATTTCGGACAAAAACGAATGTATCGAACGTTTTACATAAATGACAAACAGTCTAAATAATTTAAACGTATAACACGTGTACCAATTTCTGTTTCACTCGATCGAGGTATTAAAAAAAATGGAAATTTAATTAAATAAAATTCTTTCAAAATCGATACGTGTGATATCGATTACGCTTTCTATTAAACAAGTATAAAAGAGAAGAGCCGTTACAAAACACATCCATCTCCTGTTTGTCAACCTAACTCAATCGTACGACAGCAATGGAATATGCAAAATTCAGAGACTAATGGCAGCAGGTTGGTAAATGCCACTGTTCTCAAACTTACAAACAAATGATGAGCAACTTCCGACTCAAGGGACTTTCAGTTAATCACATTGACTTTCCAATTAGAAATTAGGTGTATAAAATACGAAAGTTTGTCTTATAAGTATTTCAAAGCAATATTTTTGGAGAACTATTCAACTCATTTTATTTTTAATTAAACACATTGTTCATACATCTGATTTATCTAATTACATTATATTTTTTATAATACTTACATTTTTTTATTTATTGACCAATATTGTTATTTTCTACTTTATTAAAATCGAATTAAATAAAAAAAAATTTACAGAATTAATTTAATAAAATAGCTTAAAAATTAAATGACAATAAAGTTATATTAAAATGTATATTGACTATTTATCGTTTATTCTTTATTATTAATTTATATTGCCATATGTATGGTCTAGAGAATTAAATAAATGATTTAAAAAACATATATAATTTAATATTATATTTGAGTTTCTAAAAAAAATATTTCCTCAAAAAAACTTCATATTTTAATTTTATTTTATATTTTATTCACAAAATATTATTTTAAATTAAATTTCATTTCTTCTAATTTCAGATATAATTTAAACGATTTATGAGATTTAAAATATATCAAATATAAATTCAATCACGGTTCGAAACTATATTTATTAACATCGTAAAGTTGATAAATATAAGCAAATAATATATTTCTATCGAATATATTTTTATATTCAAATTAAAGAAGCCATAAAATGACCTTAGCTAAAAATAATCCAATTACTAAAACTCAATTGACAACAAATTATTTACACAATTTTCCATCCAACCTTACATCAAAGTTAACTTAATAAGCTTTAATATTTTGTATGTAAAATGAAAATTATATTTTACCAATGAAACTTGATTGATATAAAGGAATTGGGACTTATTTAAAATTATATATATATATATATATATATATATATATATATATACGAGTGTATGTTATTTACATTAAATTACAAACATTCCTTTTTTAATTATTTAATAAGAATAACAGCGAACAATCCGAGTATCAAAACTTTACGCTCTCTCTATTCAATACAATTTCGCCTACACGTTTTCATTAATTGACTCTGCAGATCTGAAATTCCATGGAACTTACATTCACTTCATGCATAATTAACGGCAACGGGTCATTGAAAACGTTCACAATTACAATTTCTGATTAAGTTTACAAAAAGCTTCTTGATTTCTCTAACAATACATTGAATTTATAATTGTTTTGTGTTAAAGCTTTAAACGATTCTTTTTATATAAACATATTTGAACAAAACAATGTACATTCAATATCTAACAATGGCATTTTTGAATACGTATGAGTCGTTATCGATACATCTGATCAATATTTAAGAATTCTACCTCATTGTTTTCTTACATATAACATTAGAATGGATCTATTCAACGTAGGAGGTTTCAGCTAGCCGTTTCGCTCGAAACACTTAATTTAAGGGCTCTATTAAATTTTCTTCTCGAACAAACACAATTACACGTAAAAATTGTAATATTCTGTGACAGGCTCTCGACTGCGAGACGATCTCACTTCAACTCAACGTTTATTACTCTGTTACTCTACTAATAATGACATCAAATACGAATGAGACGACTAGTTGTAACACTAGAGAATGGTGACAATGTCTCTGCATGTTGTTTAATACCGACGACATGTTCAACAGTGGCGTACGAAATATGAAAGAGATAGACAATTTGCAACGTGCATTTTTATATCTTAACATAAATTAAGTTATCAGAGCTCGTAAAAATGTGAACATAACAGGAATATGTCTTATTCCACATATATAAATTCAAATATTCGACCATATGTTTGTGTAATGTTGGACTAAATAAAATAAATAACAATTTTATGTCTGTAAATTTTAACCACAATATCAAAAATTCACTTGGAAGTCAACTAATTCTTTCTAAAAATGTTAAAATATTTAGTATGTCCTTATAAAAAATAATCAACCATTTTTCACCCCAAATTAATCAAATATATTATTTTATATAAAATAATTAACTGATTAAATATATATATATATATATATATATATCAGACTAAACAGGCCTAGAAAAAGATCCATGGATAGATGGAACATAAGAGAATTGAAAAGTTTCGGTAGAAGCTTTTATTTAGCAATGGATAGAATAAATATATAAAAAAATATTGTGATGTTTGAGATAAAAGTTTTTAGAATACAATACAATTTCATATCATTGTGTTATATTTTTCAATATATTTAAACATGTTTGCCAATAGAATATTCTAGAAATAAAATGGTTATGTACATTTATAAACGTTTCCGCCAATTTTAATCTAATACTGAAATGAAACAAACAAATATATAATTCAGACGCAAATGTAATTTCTGTAAAAATGCTGTAACGTCAACTATACATACAAATATATATACATATATATGTACGTATGTATGTATGTAGATACAGCCTTTTTTGATGTGTGCATAGCATACGGATGTATTTTTCAAATTAAAAACTTGAAGAGTAGAAAGAACGATGGAAATAGCACATATCGATTACTGAACTAACTTGGTTACACATACACACACATATGTATATATATATATATATACATATATGTGTGTGTGTGTATTTATATATGTATATATTTTCTTTAGATAATTGAAAAATAATATCACTCTCTTTAAAATATTTCGTACTAAACCAAATTTAAAAATTTATTTTTCATTGATTTTCTTTTTGATAATACCGAGTTTTGTTTTTATAACTAATTTCAATTTGACAGAAAATAACTTTTAGAAGAAATACAGTAAATGGTTGATAAAGAAACAACAAATGAGAACTCTTCTGACAAGCAATAAATTATTTTTATTTTATAATTAAATCATTATAAATTCTGTATTTAATAGAAAACAATACTGTTATTTTCAATTTTCTAAATATATCAAAATTATATTCTAGAAAAGTTACACATACCTTTATAACTATCAATTATATGAAAAAATCTTATATTTAAGGAAAATTAAATAACTGTTCAAGTGAAAAATATATTTCAAAAAATATACTTGAAGATTTATTTTAACAATGAAATTATTTTTACAATTATAGTTATTTAGTGTATATATATATATATATATATATATATATATATATATATTCATCTATATGTATGTATTTCGACGACGACGTCGCCGACGACACGACGCTGGCTACAGCTTTAATTCGTCGGTTGGTTGGTTCATTCGTTCGGCTGTAGTCAGTGGTGCGTGAGATATTGCTCGCACACAGTATATACGCCGCGAGCCACCGACAAGAAATCTAGGGAAATAATTTAATTTTACGATGGCCAGGGTTAAATGGAGCGTGAAATCCGTCAGCATTGTTGTAACCAGCGTAACCGCACCACACCGTTGCTCCACGCTACTAGCTAGTAATGATTCTGCCTTTCGTGCCTTTTGTTAGTCTATCATGACACGATGATTATGCTGATAGTGTGATAACAGTTTCTTACACGCTGTATTGTTTCACCGGAACGTACAAAAATACAAAATTAAGATATAAACTTGGATTCAGAGACCCGGTATCGTTTTAATCGCTGAACTGTAAACGAAAATCGTCGAAATATTTCGAACGACAAAACTGATGTCTTGAAATATTTATTAGATATTCATAAAGATTTATTTTGGAACTGTATTGAAACTGAATTCGATTTAAATTGTTATATACAGTTCAATATAAAAATTATATGAATTTATTTTTTATTGTGTGCACATATTTTTTTACAAAAAATATACTTTATATTTTTACATTATTTAGTATATACAAATATCAACAACTTTGAATATAAATATGAAATAGTTTCTAGTTGAACATCTATTCGAAAGTTCTGAGTAAATTCCAGTGGGAAGTTTCGTAAAAAGAATTCACTCTAAGTCAATCTTCGTAACTTGAAAATATTTACTTAATAAATATTTCAATGAAGTTTTCAAAGAAAAATATTTACTAAAATTAATATTAATGAATTTCGTATTTTGTTCACACTTCTAAGAAGTATTATACAAAAACTTCTACTATTGATCGTGAGATGGAAGAAAAATAACTACAAACGTCACGCGTTTTTTATTAATGTTCAATAAAAGAATATATATAGTTACAATTTATTAATATATATAAAAAATATTATAAGAAAAACTACGGAATTCTTAAAGAAAATATTTTTGACACGTTCTAAAATATACAGAAATTTCAAATAAACAACACGTTTATAAATTATTTATTGAAAAATATTATTGATGATATTTCTAAAAATAATTACGATATTCATAATAACATAAAAATACATTTCATTATAAATAAAATATTAATAAATTAATGTAAAAAATAAAATTTAAAAATTGTTTTCTGTAAAAAAAAGTTAATTATTAAATTTTCAAAAATTTTAGTAATATAGGTAAACACTTTTAATAAAAAAAATGTAATTGACGAAAAATTTCAATAAGACTAAAAAGAATTAGTTTATATGAACTACTGTTATCAGTAAAATAAATACAATGTAACACATCGAATATATATATATATATATATATATATATATATATATATATAAATAATAAATTTTCTATACAGATTACTAAAAAATTCAAATATTTATAACATTTCAATTTCTGTTTCTCATAACAAGATCATTTCAATCATCAATTTCTATAATATCAAAAGTGTCAATATTTTTCTATACAATAATATTTCAATAGAGAATTAAAAAAAACTATTATTCTATGAAAAATAAACACACCACAATAGAAATGAAAACAATAAAGGATTACTGCAACAATATATTGTCATACGCAGTTTATAAAAGAATGATATATCTCCATCCCTCCTCTAAAATGATTAATTACTATTTAAATATGTTCAAATTTGTATATGTGATTGATGATATTTTTACAGGTTTTGACTAATTTTCAATTTTATTTTAATTGCGTATTCTTTTTAATATCATTTGATTAACTATAAAACCAAACGGTAATTTAATCTGGTCACTGTTTATATGTTGATTAAACCGATTTAATATTAATTACTATTTGATTAACGGAACAGCTTTTTAAAATTTACATTATTTATACTAAACAATTATAATTTTGAAAATATTTTCATATCATAACGAATTGATAAACTAATTGGATTTGAACTAAATACAGATTATCGTCGATTAAAATCAATTACTGTGAATGATTAACTTTTGTTGAATTTTTTAATAATTTTAAATTTTAATAATAACTTTTTTTGTATATATATATATATATATATTTAATATTGTATAATTTTCTCTTGGAAAAGAACAGTAAAACAATTTACGAATCTGTAAACGTTTGTATCTAAAGCAATGTTCTAATCTATGTTTTTTCTTCTTCAAAGAAATACTTAAGCCTATTTGTTATCTGCTGTGCCTTCCATCTGACTTACTAATAAATTTATGTTATTTGTATAAATCTCTACTTGGATTATTTTAAGAACAAAACAATATATGTGTATATATAATTGTCATAAATAAAATCTTAAAAAGTGTAATTAAATCCTAAGAATTAATTTCTATACATGAATTACAATATAATTGTAAATCGTCGACAATACCTGTCGTAAAAATAAATTTCTCATGTTGTTTCTCTCAGATTCAATTCTTTAACAAGGTGTTGTTAAGAATGAAAAAAAACCTTAAGCATTTATGAGAATGTAAAAAGGACGTACACCTTGACTAGTTCATATGTTTCTGACATCTTAATAACTCTGTTGAATTACAGTCTGTCGTAGTATAATTTTACACTAACGTTTTATTCACACATACTTTATGTGCTTTTCTTGCACTGATTTATATTTAAATAAATGTTGTATACACTTAATAACATTTTATTGTCGATAAAATGTAATGAGATATTTTTTATACGTTTTGTCGTAAATATACGACCGTCGGCTCTCTGTGTGCTCTTTCGATAATTAATTTGTAATGCAGTCAGCGTTTAGACTACATTATATGTTAACAATATTAACGACGTAAATAAAATCACTTCTTTTATTACTTACACACCTACATATATACTAATGTTGCAATAATAAATATGACATTTCGTTTAATCTTAATTTAATTATTTTTTGCAATTGTGTAGTTTAAACTATTACATTATTATTTAAATAAAATTTTAGTAATTCGTGTACATTTCTCAATAAAAATTAACTATTCGTATGAAAATAAATGTTATATTACATATTAAAAGCTCATTTTAACAGAATAGTTTATACATGAATTAAATCAAAATTTTAAACCAGTTTGTTCTTTTTTATATTAAAAATATAAATATATACAATATTTGTTATTTTATTTATCTCATTAACATTATTTCAAGATTATTACAGAATAATATTCGTGTTGTTAATATGTTGAAAAAGCATACAATGATAATTCATCGTTGTACCAGTACACATCTGTATAAATCCCGAAATTTCATACATTTCCGCGACATAATTTATATTGGTGCCATATTAAATTTTCATTAGACAAATTAAATTTCGTACACAGCGCGTTAATGCGTTCACGTAACACTGATGTTTTTCATTGTGTGAAAAAAGTAAACTATGAGCTATTATCGCTCGTTCCCTTTGATCGCGGGGCTAAATCACACACTGTAATCATTCGTCGGTTAAGAGTTCCCCTGTTAAAGCGTCTAAGAGTGTAAATCATAAGGATTTAATAATGCATCCAGAGCTAACGTTATGAGACGACCTGGGTGAGCAGTATATGAATACATGTTCCATAATAAATCAGTCTATATATAGCTTACATAAATGTCACACGCGTACATAATATGACAAACACAAGGAAGGATGAAATTCATATACACATATACAAAATTATGCATACATGCATATATATATATATATATATATATATATATATATATATTTGTTTATGTATGGAAACGGTGTGACCTTAACTTTATATGCCTCATTAGTAATTGTATACTGAATGGTAAGTGTAGTTCATGTATCTACTACATAAGAAGACTATCACAAAATCGTTATTAATTTTATTTGTTATTTACAGAGATGGTTTAATACCAGTCTGTCTTATTGTGAACTAATGAGGTTTCAGCGCTTTGAAATATGTTGAATAATTTTACATTCATTATAAGCTTTTGTTATGCAAAATATTATTAGTATAACAGAATATATATATATATATATATATATATATATATAAGTGTTAATTAGTTCATTATATCTTTATATTAAAGTTCTAAATACTTAATTTGATTTCCAACTTATTAAACAGATAAAAAATTTAATTAAATATGTCTACAATATATAATTACGATTTCCTTCTTTGAATTTTAATTCAAAAAATCCAATTTCCCATACGTAAACATAATATTTAATTAAATTAATTCCAAAAAATCAAACCGTGTACATTCGACGATGATAAATACAGAACACAATTACATCACGTCACGTTCTTTTCGAATCGTTCATTCTCATCTGTCAGTGAATTAAAAAAAATTCTGTTCCACGTCTCGTCGTTTTAAAATACCAATTACATGTATAAAATTACATCTGTCGTCTTGCACATCGTCGAAACATATAATTTCTCACACTAATACGAAATAATAAAAAGCACTCCGTCTTCCAAGTTTTGCAAAATACATTTTGTTCACTGTCATAGCCCGATTTTCGAGTACAATATAACGACATTCGTCTTACGTATATACTCGACAAAGGAACATTTCTCATCTTATCTGCTTGTTTTATACTTAAGCGCCACAGGGACAGGTAAAACACATTTCGTATGATAAATGCTGCTAATTGTGTGTTATTATCTCAAATTTTCACAAACGTTCCCCGCTGTTCTCTTTCTGTACGCATATATACATACACATATACATATACATATACATATATATATATATATATATATATATATATATATATATATATATATATATAGACGGAAATATAAAGAAAGATAATAATTTTAATTGCACGTGAAAATTTGTTCTCAAGTGCGTAACGTACTGGAAGAAAGAAATTTTCAAAGAAATAATTAAACAGTACTTGGAATAACTTAAGCTTACTATACAATATTTAAACGAGCAGACGGTAATTTTTTTTATTACATAATTTATAAATGTTTGCCAAGTATATATTAGCTTCTTTCTACTGATTTTTTTTTAAATCATATCAAAAGATATATATTTTTTTATAAAATTGTACCTTGCTATTTATTCCTGATCATTATTAATTTGTTATATATATAGTTTTAAATTAATAAGCAAAAAAAATATTTTAAAATGTTCGATTATTTCTGAATATATCAAATGAATACAATATTAATAACATAATTGAATTTTAGGACCGTACCGAATCCAAAATTTAAATAAACCTTTATATCAATCTATCCCGAACATCCACCCACCTAATTTATTCATAAGCGCGTCTAAAACCTTTAAATTACAATATATTTACACGGCGCTTAACCACTTAATGTAACCACGTCACTGGTTCGTATAAGATTTTCACAGTAATACCTTGCACAGCGTTTGAATCGAAGTCATTTTGACACGCAACATCCATCAAAAAGGTAATGAGTTAAAAGCTTTTTGCTTGTGGCCATTTTTCTCTTAACCACTTTTATTGGCGACAAGGCGTTATAATAGAACGTACCAGTTGTATGACCTACTTTTGGCCATTCTCCTCTGCTACCATAGTTGCGGTTTTTATCTTAAGAAATAGTTCTTTATATACGTTCAAAGAAATTATGATCTATTTTGTGTGAAATTACACTTTATGATACAGTTTCTTTCCGACGTAGAACTTGTTTGATCTTTATGCCTTTGATTTTTTTTTAATACATAACTCCTGACGAAACTAACACAAACACGTGCACCCATATATATAGTAACTTACACAATTTATTTTCTTTAACAATTAAATAATTATTTTTTATTCTCGAACGAATTTATAAATCAATATAAAATATAACGAATACATTTTCAACGACAAACAATTTCGAATAAGAATAGTAATTAAAACGAATACAATTTTCCTATAAGTTATAAAATACGAGGCAAACTTATACTTTGAATAATAGTCAAAAACAGCAATTAAATTTAAAATATGACACCGTGTCTTGATAACTAAAGCTGACACTGGGACGCCTCGCTATTTGTAACTGCGACATCTTACAAAATACCGCATTTGCATCAAGGTAACTAGAACATTACGTAGATGAAAGATGTACTGGATACAATGACCTCGACAAGAGAAGTTCTGGGGTTATTTTAAATTATATACATTTATATTTACGTTTATAAGCTTACATACACATATGTATATATATATATATATATATATATATATATTCACATGTTAAATAATTCTAAGAATTAATTAAAATCATCATTGAATCCATAAATAACTTCTTGTATAAATTGAAAAATATCAGAATCAATGAAACATCTCAATAAGAAAAAAAATCGTTTTTTTAAATTATTATGAATAAAAAAATATCATTTTTTTAATTGATAATTATATTGTTTTAATTTTAAAAAAATAATGGAATGAAACTTAAAAACTGTAATTAATCACGATTAGATAAAGAGGTTGTTTTTCAAAAATATACATTCTAAATAAAAATTATTTCAAATCATAAATTTTAAAAACGGTAATTAAAAAAGAACAATAAATAATTATTGAATATATTATCTATAAATTTTATGTATTGATAGATAAACTTGGCGAAAAAAAATTAAAATTTATTAAAATATTAACACTTCAATAAGAATATTTATTCTAAAATAAGATCAATTTTATTTTGAGTATTTAATTAATATGTTTTAATTAAAGAATATCATGTAAATACACATTATTATTAATAATAAAATCCAATTAATTTCTTATGCTTTGATATTTCAAACGGTGTAATTAAAGGTATTTATTTGTAAAGAATAATGAAAGATAAAGCTTTTTGAACAATATTAATTAGTATATATATATATATATGTATGTATGTGTGTGTGTATGTATGTTTATTTGGATTTTTGATTATCGAAAAAATATAAAAATGAAATAAGTTTGAATAAGAAACTCGTCGGATATTTTACAACTCGTATATAAATTACACATCGGATAACAGGTTGTAAAAAGAAAACGATACGTTCTCCGTCTTTGTATTCTCTGTATTAACAAATAAAATCGTCATTTCGTCAGACGAGTTGTAGTAGATTACCGTTGTAGAATAATTTTCCCGTCTCGCAACGTAACTCGACCCCAATGCTTTTGTCACAGCCATAAAACCCATTTCTATATTATGGCTCTTTTACGCCGCTGTTACCTCTACATAGGTCTCTTCTTCATGAGTGGCAGAAGAAGTTATTCCCTGAAATAATTCACCGGGCAAATGTGGAAAGTTGGACAGGGAAAAGAACACATTATTTGTACTATATGATAATTTGCTCTTTCACAGTCACTTTCTATGAATTATGAATGTCGGTAACGTTCGCGTATGTCGTCCCCTATTGTGATCCTGTCGACCTCACGCTTCACTCACATCCGCCGCGTGTTCTCTAACCGCCGTGCGCGTTTGATAATGACGTGATAAAAGGAGCTTGTGATGTGATTTTTGCGGTCTTCTTTTCGACGCATTTTCATATTTTTCCGCGTGAATTGTTCCATTGTGCTCGCGAAAAGTATATAATTTACTTAGATCTGATTTTGTAATTCTGTTATTTCACATGAAAATTATCTTTGATGAAACGAACACTAATTTCAAATATACTGAATTGCTTTATCGGATTTTTCGTCGAATGAAAAATGAACACACTGTAATATCCTTCATGGTTTATTCAAACAGATAGTTTATTTAAATATACTTTTCTATTGTTATAATCACAAATTGAACATATTAATTAACGAATGAATATCATTTATAAAGAAATGTTTTTATAACTAAATCTCTAATTCATCTAAAATAAATTTATTGACGTTACCTCATCTGTAATTATTTTTAAAAAAAATTACCTACTATTTCTTTATTATATAACTCATAATATAGATGTAATTTATTAATGTTATTTTTTCAATCATAACATATATAAAACAATTTTCTATTTAGTATAAGAAAATAAAAAAGTAATTATCCATTTAATTCCAAAAATAATCTTACAAAAATTAAACATAAAAATTGAGAAATAATTGTTATAAAAAGAATATAGCCAGTTAATTAAACTTAGATAATAAATCAATCATAAATTACATTTTCAACATATGATTCAACTTCAATTTATTTTGTCACAATCTCTCTCTCTCTCTCTCTCTCTCTATATATATATATATATATATATATATATATATATATACCTACATATATACATGTTTTGTATAATGTGATAATTTATCAAAAAAAGTAAACAAAAGGCTTCCAATAATACAAATGAATCTATTGACATTCACAAGCTCCTAAAATATGACATTCGATTTCCTCTAACTCCAGATAATAATGTAGCATGCATCCAATCTTCATCGTCGATTTGTCCAAAGTATTATAGTGACATTGACGTATGGTACATCCGCGATAGCACACATCTATTCTATGAACTAAATCTATCTGATGAAAAGTTCTCTCCTGTTTCCGATGAACGAAATAATATCTTTCTCCGTTTTGAACAATACAACCAACCAACCAACTTGTCGTACGATGAATGCACTTGTAATGCATAGGTCGTGCTGATCTATATCAGTCGCGCTGGCTGTCTATATTGACAAAAGAACATTCTTATTATTTGAATGTGCTTTTGTGTAAACTTAATTCGGGTCCAGACAGATTTTGCATATTTTCCCTGCATTGTCTAGTTAAATTAAAATCGTATAATCTTCAATACAGCTTTTCATCACGTCGTTTATTTGATAAATTCTTGCATATAACCACGTAATAAAAGATCATTTATTCAACTAAAATTACTAAATTAATTGTTCACATATTTATTAGAATTTAAAAATCTCTAAAATATTTATATTAAATTATACACTGTTATTTTTTATATTTATTACGGTTACTATTTAAATTACGAATTTTTATCATTTTCTGTACGAATATAAATATTTACAAGAGAAAACATTAATTACAACTTTCACTTAACGCAAGAATTAAAATAATAGACCATTTTAAAAAATTATAAACGAATATAAACAATTTTTATTATGGTCACATTCCATTTTTACAAGTATTTGATCTAACAATATTTTTTAATTAACTTGACGTTTCATTCAACCTACTTATTATAAATATGCTGTATTTAATAAAATACGCTTATTCATTAACAGCCGTCACAAATGTCACGGTTTAATTCAATTACAGTTAAACTAGGGAATACATTACATGCCCAAAGATCCTCAACACAATTAACTAAATTGTTTCATAAATAAAAATCAATAGATTCTGTAAATGTACATATATATATATATATATATATATATATATATATATATATATATATATATATATAAATTAGTATTTTATATGAACAGGGACGACTTTTAAATTATAATCTTTTTTCAGTTTTTAACCAAAGGTTTAAAACAACTTTTTTACTTCAAATCAAATATATTTTTTCTAAAAAAAAAAATGTATTTAATTAAACTTTTTAAATAATTTTTTTCTTTAATTTATTTCATATTTTGTATTTTTATAATAAAATTCTAAATTATAATTATTTATTATTAAATCGAATATCTCTTTGATATTTGTATATATTTTTATAATTAATTTGTGAATAATACCAAATCATAATTATATACATACATATATATATATATATATATATATATATATATATATATATATATATATTGATTTGATATTTGTCACTGATTACCTTTTTTCAAAAAAATACAAACAGATCTCTGGACTGATAAATGTAAACGTCATGGAGATTTTTTCCATCTGTTTAATCCGTATCTGCGTTCATATATGGCAAATAAATACACTTTCACAAAATACCGTAGCTGCACAGACACGTTTTTTTTTAAAAAAAAAACGCGATGATAAAATACCTTATCACGACGTCCCCACCGAGTCCCGTAGGATCGTAGAAGAGCGTCGTTCACGACTGCTCCCCAACGGGACAAACACTACACGCTTTTGTTTTTAACCACGCGCGCTTGTAGGTATAGGTCGGGTACTTTACGGCGCCTCGAGAGATCAAATACATACATACATACGTATAAACACACACACACATTATATATATATATATATATATATATATATATATATATATATATATATATATATATATATATAGACTCTCAACGGTCATATATTCATTTCTGCAGCAGTCGTTTTTATTTATTTAATACTCAGTGAAACAGCTTAAAAGCTCTCGAAAATAACCGAAACGTTACACGCTGCAAATAAAATATTTAAATGTGTATGTATGTTTGTTACTACTACACATCTTTACCGATTCAGTAGATACATATTCTATGAATCATTTTTTTCTTTCTTGTTTCGGTTTGTTTGTTTAATGTGAAATTATGATAAGTGTTATTCTCTATTACATCAAGAAAAAACATAAATATAATTGTAGAATTGTTATTTAATACATACTTGGATTTAATTTTTTTAAACAATTATAATAAATTATAATTAACGTGTGTTGGAATAGTGAAATAGTCAAAAGTTGTATAAGGATAATATTTTTTCATAAGGAATGTATTTTGAGTAATTAGTAATAAAAAACATAAAACACTAATTAAAAATACGTTTTTAATCAAAATTCTAATATTTTTGAGATGGATTATCTATACTCAATTTAATATAAAAAAGATTTTTAAACAGCATTGATGATGTGTTTACTGATTAACGTTTTAACTTTAATAAACAACAACTAGCTTGAATAAAAATTTAAAAAAAATAATAAACTTGTATGTAAATGTCCGTATGCATGTTTGTTTGCAAGTACTTTTATATCGAATTATAGCCACTTACAATATGTAAATATTTCGTGAGCAATAATTCCGTGAACGAAAACCGTAAAATTGAAATATTAAAAACGACAAATTCGTATTTCATACGACGCGACGGCTGCGTCGGCAACGTCGGCGTCGTCGTCGTCGTCGTACCACCTCTTCTCTAAAACAATTTTCTTTCTCTCGCGCTCGATTCTCGCAAACTTGAAATAATTCAAAAATAAATCTGTCAAAAATAACGAACGTCATTTAAAATTCTGGCCGCTTAACAAATTCTGCACGTTGGACTCGAGCCATATCATTTTGTTGAGACCACTGTGGTGTATTATTTGCGATAAGTAACTCAATTTATCATCGTGTTTATACAAACATATTCATTTATGTCATATTTCCATGCAAGTTACTCTTTTTTTATTTACGGCCTCTCCTTTGTGACATTCTCGATATTGGATTTAAATGAGATGAAGTTTCTGCATGCAAATGAAACAAATTGAAGTTCGGTTCACTGACTTATATAAACATTTTGTACATACAAACACACACACACACACACACACACACATATATATATATATATATATATATATATATATATATATATATATGTAGGGTCATCCAAATGTGTCGCCTAGATTTGTGTTTTATTAAAAAGGAACTGATACACATATTTCCCTATAAACCACCCTATACACGTTTCTTTTTAATAAAACACAAATTTAGGCGTCATATTTATGGTTCACATTTTTGAAATGGTTCACATTTGGTGAAAATATACTTCTATATTTTCACCTTCATAACAATCTCTGACCTTTCTTATCAAATACATTATTAACTTGATTAATATACATTACAAATAGTACAAGCAGTGCTTTATTTCTACTTCACTTTTTTACTATAAAATTAGATTTGTTAAATTTTTCTTAAGACATAGTTATAAGTATAAAAAATCTCATATTTCAACTAAAAATAAAAGAAAAAATGGATTTATTTTTTTAAAAAAAATGATTAATGTAAGAAAACTTTAAAAGTGGTTTATAAAATAGTTATAGAATAATTCATTTAAATTAGATTCATATTTCTAGTTAAAAAATATAACGATATTTATTTTTATAAATGGAAACCATTTGTATCTTAAAACTTGAAATAAATCAAATATTTTATTTATTTGGAGAATTTTTAATTTTATTACGTTTAATAAATAAATTTTATAAAGTAAATAATCAAATTGGTTGATTATTATTATATTTTAAATTAATCCAAGATTCTTAAATAAATAAGGTATTATACTACATAAATATGATTGAAAAATTAAATTCATCAAAATTACCTATAAAGAGAAAATATATTTTATATATATAACATTAATTTTATTTTAACACAAATGAATTTTAACCCCAACACCTCAATGGTTTAAAGTGTTCAATAATCACTTATTATTTATAATTATATCGGCTGATGAATTTCGATGGCGACGCCATCATCGTCAGAGCTTTTTTGTTTAAATCTTAAAATCAGTCGCCATCGAAATAAATTAGCTGATATAATTATAAATAATAAGTAAACAATAAGTGATTATTAAACACTTTAAACCATTGAGGTATTGAATTTCAAATTCATTTGTGTTAAAGTGAATCAGCCATAGTTCTAAAACAACAAATAATTATTTTTATTATTTATTTTATTAAATAAATTGCTATAATATATATATATATATATATATATATATATATAACATAAATTTATTAATAATAAAAAATATTAATGCCATTCATATCATTCCACGTCTAATATCTCTACGTCATCTAATTAATGCTATTTAATCAATATATCTGTTTGATGTATACTATAAACCGTTAGATATAAAATATACAGATGTACATACTGTAATATATTTCTAGAGGTCGGGTCATCATCTCTGAAACGAATGCATGCCGCAGAGGAAACTTTAATTATAGGATTCATCACAGAATAAATATGAACGCTGGGAATACATATCTATTCTCAGGAGATAATCTTATACTTTAATATACATAGCACATTTATACATATGTATGTGTATGTACACATACATAAATACACACACACACACATATATATATTAATATTTTTAATTTAAATTATAATTAAATTAGTTTTGATGTTATTTGCATATATTATATATTTATGTATATAAATTACTTTTAGAAGTTACTGTTTTAAGTAGTACTTTGTATTTATTTTTATATAAAATTTACTTGAGAAAAATAATTTTGAAATATAATATAAGGTCCAGTTTGTCATCCTCGTTTCTATTTTCTAATTTTAAAAATCTGTCATATTGGATCCATTTATTTATTTCAATTCGAGATTCTATTCTCTCTTCTTTTTAAAATTATAGACCTTTATACATTGCTCTGACTTCAAAGTTTATATGAATATTATTTTTGTAGGGTTTCTTACACTTATATATATATATATATATATATATATATATATATATATATATATCAATATATATATATATATATATATATATATATATATATAAAATTGAATTTAATCAAAATTTAGTAGTAGGAACAATAGTTATTACTGAACTAATGTTAAATATTAAAAAAATCGTTAAATAGACTATGTTTTCACATATTAATTAAAACAGAAATGATTTATAATAATTTGTAAACAATATTTTCTATAAATATAAGGTCATCCAAATGTGACGCCTAGATTTGTGTTTTATTAAGAAGAAACATGAGTATAGGGTGGTGTATAGAAAAACATATATATAGTTTCTTTTTAATAAAACACAAATCTATGTATCACTTTTAGAATAGCCTATATTATATAGAACATTTACACATTTAGATTCAATAATATATATTAATAATTCTGTCACTATTAATAAAACAATATAATCGTTAATTAATTACATGAAAAGTCAATTTATATATATATATATATATATATATATATATATATATATAATTATGTATATATATATAATTTAAATAATATAGATAAATAATTATAAATAAAATGTCTGTCATAAAAATAAATAGATAATTGATTAAACGTCATTAATTGAAGACTCTTAACAATGTGTATTAAAACCACTTGGAATGTAATTACTTGACAATATATAAAAGACGGTATAACAAATATTATGACAGTAGAAGAAACGTTCATCGTAGTGAAAGAAAATTGAATTTGATAATGTATTTTTATTGTACTAGACAAAAGAAAACATTCGAAAGACTGATAAATGGAATTAATTGAAGCTGTTCGCTTTCGCACTTCAAAGCGATTCCAAAACCATCAGCTGGGAGTCCCACGTTAAAAATCCATTAGTTACAGGCTCGTGACTGTAACGCCACAGTCAGGTGAACATTGAACTAAACACATCATCTGTTCGGCCGTGACTAATAACATAGATGAAGGACGGATGAAATAATAAACTTTTTTACTACTGGAGCGTTTAATCAAAATACGCACTGAACTTTTTTCAATTTTATACATTTTTATACCTTTTCACTTATGCAGTCTACACTAGAAAGTTAAATAAGTCGTTTAAAAAATATTGATTCGGACACATACATGTTATACATGTATGACTGTATGTGTGTAAAAGAAGATATTTAAATATTTGATAAAATAATACAAAAAAAAATAAAATATATAATTCATTATTAAACAATATATCTCAATTATAAAAAAATATTAAATAAATATGTAATAAAAAATTATATATATATATATATATATATATATATTGTTATTTTAGCAAAACGAACCAGAAATTAAATATTAACAAAAGTTTCAGTATGGACGAATAAAAAAAATATCTTTATTATTTTTGTTAATTAACAGCGAAAACAATACAAGAAAAATTGTCAAATAATAATACTTAGCTACGAAACCTAACGCCGAACAGTTTAAAAAAGAAAAAAAAACAATTAGAAAGAATAACATCGCAGATATTCCCTAGAGCAGTTATATTCCTCCTTGGCGCAGGAGGCGTGTTCTTGGCACGCACAATTGCCAGACTTAAACGAGTGAAAGACAAATGGACTCGAATAAAAGAAACTTGCTTCATTGATCGCGAGACGATAATTAAATATCTGTGGAAAAATCACTTCCAGATAAACTCTGTAAATGATAACAATTGATTGTGAAAGTATCGAAGCCCTACGTTTCAATTACCTCCTTTAAAGTTTTTAAAATGTCAATTACTGGCCATCAGATATGTTTCTTTTCATTCTTTTCGTATCGTTTATGGTATTTTCTTTTTTATTTCTATTGTACAACGATGGAAACGTTTATTTCAGACGAAGTTTTTAATTGTTTACATTTTTCAAGCACTTGAGTATTTCGTTCTATATTTATTGAAAAAATTAAATAAGAAACAGCGTACATGAATTGTAAATTAATTTTAAATTAAATGTAAATAAATACAAACTTAATTGTTCTTACTTCTTTTTTATTTCAATATTTTTATTCGATGATTAGTTTGATTAATTATAATCACGTTTATTTATTTTCAAATTTCTCTCTCTCTCTCTCTCTCTCTATATATATATATATATATATATATATATATATACAAAAACCTTGTATCAAAACCTCTTATCACTTTTAAAAAATTCATGATTTTAAATTAAATAATCAAATATTCAATTTATGATGACTTCTTTTAGCAGGTATTTTACATCAGCCCCTAATGGATATTTTTGAAAATAAATTTTATTTATGAGAAAAATAAATATTCAAAAACGTATTAGTTAAAATTATATATTCTATAGTATATAAAGCATAATTATAAAATTAACAGATTCATTTTGTAACTGACACGCATTATACACCTCCACAAATATGTATATCAAGAAAGAAATTGAATTGAAGAAGTTAACGATTAAGTGTTATATTTCTTAAATAATTTTTCATAAAAAAAATCGAAAATATAACGAAGAAAAACGGGGGTTATTAACCTGACAAAGAAAAATAATTAAAACCATTACCACTATTTAACATTTTATATATATTTAATATCTTTACTATGTAACTATTTATGAGTTACAATTTTTTATTTTTAATAAATAAACGATATGTATATATCGTTTCAATTTATTTAATGTTTTTAAGTTAATTACATGACAAGTAAAAAAATGTGTAATTTATTTTTTAAAAAATGTTAAACAATTAACTACAAACAAAACAAATTACTGAACAAATTTAAATTGAAGATATTATCTTGATTTTAAAATGTCAAATTATAATTTATTTGAAATTATATTTAATAAATATTCAAAAATGTCATTTATTATAATTTGATGCTATGAATCAAAACATGAAATGTATTTCGTATAATTTTTACATTAAATATTTTTATGCCCATGTTATTTAAAATACTATTTATTGCTTGTTATTTTTTAATGTTTAGTTTTAAAATGAAATCATTCACTAAAACGATAAAAAAGAACAATTTTCATAACAAATGAAACCAAGGTATATATACATATATACGATATTGAAATGTTAGTAAAAGTTTGAGTAATTATATTTTTCAAGAATGTTTTTGATTCAACAACGATATTAATTACATATATGTGAAACCTGATAAAAAGCGTTGCAAAATTTGAAGTAACTTAATATATTGTAATTCATAAAACCTACGAATGTTACAGAAAATGACGACGTTGTTTTTTCATATTTTAATTAAATTTAACAAATGCAGAGGAAAAAATATATTATGAGTTTCGATTATATTGTATGAAATTTGATATTCACGTTGTAAACTAATAAATTGTCGTACATTTTTTTCCAATTTGGGAAGACTTACATAAAATGAAATGAAATTTCACTTGGTGAAATTTAAAGACAGATATTTTGCTATAACGATAATATCGTTCAGAAATATCGGACGTATTTAAAAAATTATTCACTGTTACATTTGATTTATGACATATTATAATATAAATCTCGCAGTATATGATTGATGTAAATATCAGCAGTTGACATAAACGTATAATAAACATACACACAACTATGTAAATGTATGTTCAACAACGTGAATCCTGACAACTTGGTACTTCACCAGCGCTTCCACCACCACCCACTAGTACGTGATACTCGACCACCCGCTCTTCTACTCAACAAACCACACTGTTATAATACTGTTATATGTGTTAAACATACCTACACTCCGTGAATAATGGTTATTTTAAATTAATTTATACATTACGTAACATATGATGATGATGGCAATGATGATTATTCTGTTAACATTGATTAACGTAATAGCCACACGCGTAACGTACAGAGGAAAAAACGAAGAAAAATTATTATACTACATTTTATTTACAATAATCGGGTTAAAAAACAGTTATGTTTAGGTATCACTCGAACATACACAAGATATAATGAATGAATTAATAGCATTTTCCAAAATTTATTTACTTTATGAAATAATCATACTATAGAATCATTTTAAAATTAAACGAAATAATTTGAACAACACAAATTTATGACTAATGGAAATAAATTCATGATAAAAATGTATTTCTTTGTAAGTAGATACGTATATTAGCGCTATAACCTAGAGTAGGATTCAGCCTTTCACAATATTATTCCATTTTTCTCTTTTTCTAGTCTTCTTCCACCATTTACTAATCTGAAACAACTTCAGTCCTTATTTGTTTCCTTGAACATTGGTCAAGTCTTTTATCATTTAATCCATCTATATTTCAAGGCTCATTTGAGGGTTTTGTGACTTCATATATTTTACAAGATAAGACTATTAGCCCCATGCAAAACCATCAACCTGAAAGTTCAGAGTATCTCTCTAGTCTAGTTTATCCTCCTAAATCTGTCCAACTTGAAAAAACCAACTAAGCTTAAGCTTCCGATGGTTTAGCTTATATATATATATATATATATATATATATATATAGATACATAATTCAATAAAAATATAAGTTAATAAAATATTTATTCAATATACAACCATTGCAATGTTTCTGTTTACTGCAATATTTTTATTTAAATGACATTTTTATCGTCATGTACGTTTCATTGAAATCCATCAAAACAAACATTCATATTCTTTATTTAAGACTATGATTTTTGTTCGTATAGTTCACAATTTTCATAAACGCGAAGAAATAAAAAAGCGTACATAATAATTGAAATATTAAATTTTTGAACGACAATGTTTTACGAGTAAACATATGTAGATAGTATCTGAAAAAGAGTACCATCGAAATAAACATTATTTATTATTTCGTCGATTGAAATATATATTTATATCTCCTTTAGCTATATTCAAAAAATAAACAAACTCGATAAAGGACTATGTACACAAAAATCTATCAGATCAAACAATGTTCAATTAAGTAAGTCACATCTACGCCTCTGATAATGTCAGTAATGATGTGAATATGGCTGTACACGAAAATATACACAATAAACAATGTTTGTTTTCATTTGTATGTGTTTGATTTTTCAATCGATGATTATTTATTCATGCCTTATGAGCACATTCACATACGAACTGCTGAATATAAAAGGGGATAATCCAAACGATATTAATTTGCATGTTGTTATTCATTACTATGGAATATAAATTGCCTGTATTAGGTATTTTCAGTTATTGGTAATACCGGACCGAAATATTTCATACACAGCCGGTTATTTACATAATATTGAAAATGATGTGAAATATCGGTTAAGAGGTTTCCAAATAACCGGTCCGTTTGTTTGAGTTGCTAGCTACGAAATAAAATGAGATAAATAATATGTTGAAGATTAATTAATTTAATTATACGTGCCGTTTCTCCCCTACTCGCAATATTGATGACACTGCGAACGTGTTTCATAAATTTTATTTAATTACCGGTGGTCAAATATAATTCCATATTGTGTTTTATGAATTACTCTCTGCGTACTGTATTTTCCTTAATAGCGAACGAAAAACAGAATTCGGCAGCACTACGTCGATATTTATTCTATGGAAATATTTCTGTTTGTGTGAAATATTTCTAAATATTAATAGTATCATTCATAAATAACATTTATTGTTTAATACATTTATTGCTTTATCAAACAAATATCGATCGAAACGTTGCTTTAAATTAGCATCATTTAATTTTCAACACTATATTATCGTTTAATTACAATTTAAAAAATCATCTAACAGAAACTCGTTTAAAATGTTAAAAGAAATAATATTTTTTTATGAAATATTATTAAAATTTAAAAATTCAAATTCAATAGTTATTCAACTATTAACTAAAAATTATACACATATTAAAATTTAAAATTCAAACTTTGAAATAGAAACAAATTTAAATGATAATTTCAAGGAAGATAATTAATCTGGTTTTGTAAATCAATATTTATACTTTTAAAATGAAATATATTTCTACAGTTACAATTAAACTATAATTTTTTTTTTATTTTTAAATCATGTAAATAAATATGCTATTTTCTAATAATTTGTATAAAAAAATTCGAAAACAAATAAACAGTGTGATATTTTTGATGAAAAAATAAATACACCCTTATTTTCACCAATCTCAAAAAATATATTTTTAGTAAGAGAATTTCTTTAAAAAATATATAATTAATTAAAACAAAAATGACAATACATTAAAAACTAATTAAACATTTTAAAAGTTTCAATTTTTTAATTGAAAATACATAATAGTTTTTTATTTTACGTCTGTTGGAAACTTACTTTTTAAAAAATGGAAAAAAACTAATCATTTGTCCAATAAAATAGATGAACTCGTGATTCTTGTACTAAAACTTTTTCTCTACGTTTTCAATAAATTTGTAGTACGTAATAGTTACAATTTTTCAAGTTAACTTACTTTTAAAATACTTCTATAGATAGTTTGAATGAATAACTGAACTTAACGAAAAACTTTACAAACGAGTTTCTAAATCTTTAATATCTTCATGTAAAATCTGTTTAATCATATTGAATAATTACTATTTTAATTAAGATTTAATAAAAAGAAATTGAATTTATTCTCGGTTGGTTAATTAACAAATTGCAATAATTAAGAAACTTACTATTAAAATACATTTTAATTATTTTTACATTTTATTAAATTAACTTATTTTGATAATATTAAACTATTTTAAGTTCGAAAAGTACTTAGTAAAAAAATAAATATTATTCCAATCTAAAACGGTAATAATTTCCAACTAGTACACAATGGATATTGTGGATAGAAAATTATAAATTTTTCATATTGTTACAGTAATGTTATCGTATTTTACTATACACATGACCTATTTAAGCGAGGCTTAATGAAATTTTAATGTTTCTTCAGGATTTACGTGAACGCTTCATGGGAGAAGTACCTTCTATAACAAGCAATTCAATATTTTATAACCCTTTAGCCCTTAGCCGGACGGTTTCTACTAATATTAAATAATATAAATGAATATATGTTTCATTGAATTGATGTACTTTTCGCACAATAATACAATTATATAAAACATTATTTATCCATTACATAAAACGTTGTTTACCTATTATGATAAATTATTCATATTATATAGAAATATTCGAAACGAACACAAAATTACATTTATGTTATTTTTTACTTCAGAAATTAAATTAATATTCCATACAAATGTTCTCATTTTTTTAAATTAAAAAATATAAATATAAATAATACAATACAATTTTTCAAAACGTACACATATTATTTTTTTTAAATTGGAATAATATTCAATATTTTCTTTTAAGAAAAAGATTTTGAAGTAGTATCCATTCTATATGCTTATGAAAAGAAAACTTGAACGATAATATTTAACATAGACGAAAATAAGTGTCAGTAAATAAGTTTTGGTGGAACGAACAAAAAAAATCGCCTTCGATAGAACAAAAAAGAAAGCTCGATTCTACAGACAACCAGCGATGAAAAAGGTTTTCATATAATATTTTCACATATGAAAAAAAATCTCACATAGAGAAGAAGTTTTTGGAAGTTAGTAAAAGAAAGGATTATCTCAACATGTATATAACGAACTTATGTACACAAGTCCTAAGATTAGATAAAATATCTTATATACGTGATAGAATACAAAATATATATTACTCTTTGAATTTAGCATTATATATATATATATATATATATATATATATATATATATATAATAGTTATTTAAACGATTTATATATCTTTGTGATTAAAAAATAAATTCATAAATTATTTTTTTATTTTATTTGAAAATATATATTGAGAAAACAGATATATAAGAAGTCTTAAGAAAAGACCCATGGTTATGTAATACAGAAACATAAGAAATTTCGTAGAAGTAAAATAGAAAAAAAACATAGGAACTCTTAAAGTGGAAATTTTGAAAGAATCCATTATTCACCAATAGATAGAAAGAAGCTGATAATAATGATGAATAGTAAATTTCATGAGAAACACATTGATAAAATATATCTTAAAATAAATTTACTATTAATATAAAATAAAATTCAATATTTGAATTCTATATTAAATAGATATGTATATTTATTTTTAGAATATATACAATTATGCGACAAAATAAAACTTACCTTCTTACTGAAATAATCCATTTTAAATAAATGTAACTTTTATGTGACGATGATATTTAATTATGTTATCATTTACATTCAGTTTACTTTATTTTGTAAACATTTAACGAATTAAATTGACAGGAAAATAGCTTCCATTTCATTTTAAAATCACTTTGAGAATTCGTGCAGAAAATAATTTATTTGTAACTGGTAAACGTTAAGAAAAAAAATATTTTGATTGAATAAATAAATTAAAAATAATTTTATTTTTAATATTTTCATAGATCCAATGTTAATCAACTCGAAACATTTTTGATGGAATGATAACAAAAATTTTTTAATTTTATGTTATAAATTGAATAATGTTCAAAAACGATTAAAGAAGTTTTAAAATAATAATAAAAAGAATTTCGAGAATACTTTTAACAATGAGCACTTTGTATACATTAGTGTTTAGAAGCAAAATGAAAATAATCCAATATTAAGTACAATTTAAATTTTAATATGAGTGTAGATAATATATTTTTTAATTAATAAAAAAAAATATTTTGTATTTTTTTAGAAAAACAGTATCTATATATTGGAAAAACCCTTGTTTACAAAAAATGAAATCAATTTCAAAAACTACCCATTTTTATTAATCTGTTAATAGAAACATAACATAGTTTCTATACACCCTTTTTTTGTCCTAGTAATGCACAATTTTATTATACCTTTATCTATGTCTATATGTTTGTACATGCATAGATGATCATTGGAAAACACAAACTTCCCCTCTCCTTATACATTATTGTATATATATAGAGAGTACCACATACTGCATCACTCATTTATCTCTGTAAATTAATGGTGAACATCGCGGGCGTTAACATTGCTCGTAAATGAAAATTCTATCAGTTCTTTATGTGAAAAATTCATAGTCTTTTAAACAACCAACGACCTTTCAACTTTTTTTTCATTTATACATTATATGCATGTTTTGTTAACAGTAAGTATAACTATATTTTCAGTGACTGATGTATTAAAAGCACATTAAATGATTTTATATCCATTGACGTTATTTAAAAAATCTAATAGTTAATCTACTGGAAAAATTGAAAATAAATCTTAAAATTCTCCAAATTAATATTCTTTTTAACAATAATTATATTTTTTATAAGATATATAATTCTTTTATAACAAAAAAAAATGTAGATTCAGACCATAGATACGCGACACATAGTTGTCGTCATTGTCTGTAGGCGTTGAAAACTGAGATAAATACTGACATAGTATGACGAGGACAGAATATGAATAAAGTGTATTTGAATATTTAAAATGAGACACGTTCGTCAGCATTACGTGATGAAGAGTTTTGTAAAGGTGTGCGTATGTGTGTATACAAACGTATGTATAAGTGTGTTGGTTGGCTTAACTTTGGCTTGGCTTGGATGGCTGACTGTCTGGGTTGGCACACTGGCTTGCGAGAGCGACAGTGCCAGGTGTAATATCAAACTAGAGAAAGTGCTAAGAGATGAGGTTGGATGTACAGTGACAGCTCATCATGTTTTCCTCTGCACTCACAAAAGGAATACACACGTTCTTGTTCTTTACATAGTCGAAGGGTGCACGATGGTTCGAAGATGTAATTTTTACATCTACTTTTATACACACTCGTATGTACACTTTTGTGTGTAGTTAAAGATTATTTACATTTCATCAAATAAATTGAAAGAAATGGTATTATTTTTATTCTATGTGATTTTAAAAGCTTTTTATTAGCATTTGCCATTATACGAGATGAGAAATTTTTATTCTGAGAAATCAAACGATTACAAATCAATGAAAAGAATTTATAAATAAATAAAATTAAGTAAATGTTTAAAATTCACTGATATTAATTTCAATTTATATATAAAAAGAAATGAAAATTGAAAATAATTCATAATTTATTTTTCAAACTCACAATATTCGTCTGAATATTTTTTTAAAAATTAATATTTTAGTAATTACTCTATTTAACTGCCCAAGTGTATAAAAAAATAATCTATATTAATGTTGACAATTCATTCATTTGGCTGATATGTCGTTATGAAAATTAAACACGTAAATAATAATTAGAAAAATGTAAAAATCTCGCCACACAAAACACATTTACATCTTTGTTTCATCACTGAAAAACGTGTACACAATACCGCGTCGGAGATACGTCTCATATAAACTTTCCAATTTTCTGATACAACATTTCACTGAAAGAAAAAAAAACAGAAAAAAGTGTATCGAGACGTGAGGTGATCTTGAAAATAATCTCATTCTTTTAACAATGAGATACATACCTGAAGCCATAAGGATAACAAAATCCTACCGTTACATAAATAACAAAATGTATTCTGATATTTTCACCCCTGACAAAATTATTATATCTCACAGTCACATCTTCACGTAATAACCATCAAGATATTATGTGAGTCTTCAATTATATTTCTGTGACGGAATTTTTCTTTTTTTCGCCACCGCGCGGATATTTCCTTTTTTGTGCTGAAAGTACACTTATTTCATTCAACAAAGCATCTTCTTTGCGATTTTTCTTCTCTTTTCCAGAACGCCGTTACTAAATTACGTTTATTATGTGTACGTGGTTAGGGCACTGATAAAGATGCGTTCTTTTGCGTTTCCTATTTTTACAGTGGCGGGCTTTGTATCAAAATTCATAGGTGCGTGTAATTCTGTTTATTCCAGAAAGTATTATTTAACAAACGGAAATAGAATAAATAAACATACACACACTTTCTCATATATATACACGTTTGTATATATAAAACGAAATTTAAATTTATATTATATATAAGATTACAGAGTTATTTATTCATTTGTAATTAATTTTCATTATTTATTAACAATAAAATATACATAAGATTTATTATCAAGGAAATAATATTCTATCGAAGAATAAATTTAAATAATTGATGACTTATTTAGTACATTTAACAAAAAAATCGTCCATTTAATTTTATTTTTATAATACATATTTATTTAATTATAACAAAAAGGTTTTTTGTTGAAATTTCTTATTTTATTTAAATATTTACTTAATAAAAAAATATTCATGAAATTTAATAATCGTTTTAATTATTTAATAAAGTAAAATGAAAAATTATATTATAATTAAAAACTAAAAAAAAATTATTAATTTTTTAGTATATCAATTTAAAAATTATTAATTATCTTTTTATTAGTTACAATTATTTACTCTGTACCTGTGACTATATTCAATTCTTTTATGTAAAAATATCTTATTCTATCTTCTCTTACTGAATTTTATCTTCAAACATTTCTTTTTATATACACATAAAAATGTTCTTTTCATTTTTCAAAAATATCTCAAACTGGTAGCAATAAACATTTACAAATCGCAGTTATTCACTTCATTAAATTTATTTATCATTTTTCTCTAACATAACATGATTCAATTTCATAATAAATTCAATATGACTGTATTTTGAATCAATTTCATTTACCGACAATTGAAAAATCAGTTGGTATTATGTCGCCTTTAGCGTATAAATATGTTTTTTATTTAATTTTTTCCATTGAATTTTCAATATCATTTACTCAATTTAAACATCTGTTTAATTTCCATGTACCAAAATGTCATTCGCTGAATTGTCTGCATACAATCATCATTAACCAAATTGTTTTTCCACGAGTTATTCAAATCTCCATAAAATCATGTACATAAATACTCAGAGTTGGCTTGAAAATAAAATGGATATTTTTCGAAACAGAGGGATTAAGAAAATTTTCAAAATAAATACGTTATTAATAGAAAAAATACATTTAGTGCATATATATATATATATAAGAGTGTGTGTGTTTTAATTATGCACAACTGTTTATAATTAAGTAGAAAATATTCTATGAAAAGTAAAATTCTAACAGTGTAAGCAACACAATAAAGAAAGTAAAGCAACAAAAGATTATGAAAATAATATAGTAAATCCCTTTTAATTAAATGAAAAAATATGAATCATCAAGCGCCGCCACTGTTGGTCGTATGAAACAGGGAAGAGTACAACAAAAAAAATCACAGTTTTGTAAGCCTAAAACAACGTTGAAACCTGTACCGCTCACCTAACTAATGTGACATTGATGGTAAGATTACGGATTTCAAAAAGGAGAAGAACGTGTGTTTCAAGATGCCGAATCTGACTTCGCATTATGTTAAAAAAAGCGAAGAACAGCTAAATTATAAATAATGTATTTCTTCCGGCAGGCATTTTTTCGACGAAGATATTTCGTGTTGATGAAAAATTGTTTTGTCAAGGGATTTCGCAAAATATGTGCATGAAAGTCTTAGGTTCGTACAAAAAGAACAGAATATACAACATATTACGTAAATAAAATTTGTGTATTTCATATTTTATAAGCTTTATTAAATTACTGCTGTATTAGAAGCTTGATTAAAGTTTTTTTCTACTTCAGTCATCTATTAGTACTCGTTTCTCTTTCAGTTTTTACCAACCAGTTACATCGAAAATATTACTTTCATAAATTTAAGTATTACATACGTGCATATTTGAGATATAAAATATCATCATGAACTATTTTAATTTTGATTAATTTTTTATATAAATATTGTTTACTCACATATATTATATATATAATTATTCTATACAATGTTTTAATTACAATTAAAACAAACTTTATTAATAACAATAATTAAAACATCTTTTAAATTTTAACTCTGAAATATAATAAAAGTTTATAAAGAAGTATCGGCGTAACTATTGAGCGATTTGAACATTTTATTAAGCGAATTACAAAAGTATAAAACTTTAAATGAATTTAACGACGTACTAAATTTATTACAAAAAGAAATTAACTCAAGTGTATACTCCAAATTCAAAACTTATTAACTAGTGAAACAAATCAATTTAAACTAAAATAACGTTATATAAAAATAACGAACTATTTATTTCGTCTTAAAAATAATCACATAATAAATAAATGTCATTTTTTATCATATAATTTTAATACTAAATTGAAATATTATTTATTATATCAAGATTAATTTTAAATTAATATATTTATTATTAAATTCAACTGATAAAAAATATCCAATATTAAAAACAATTTATTATATAATTTTTTTTTATTAAATTGAAACACATCCCAGTTTCCATTAATATTTCCTTTTATAATAAAACATTTTTTTCATTTAAAAGAAAATTCGACTCTGTATGAAAAATGCACTAACATAATCATTTATGATGAAGCATAATTGGTTTTGCTGTATCAATAACATCAGGTATTGAATTATTTGTTTACACAGCTTTTTTTCTCGTTTACGTTTCATTTCTTTTTATACATACACACTTTCAAGAATGTTCTTTGATGATAAAAAGTGTACAAATACATACATTTATTCTTTGTAAATATCATGTATATATATATATATATATATATATATATATATGTGTGTGTGTGTGTGTGTGTGTGTGTGTAATATTTAATTAATTGTGTACTTAAGAAAAAAACTTAATATTGAGTTTTAAATAAATAAAAATATTTTCATTCAATGATATTCATTATTTGTATTTATTATTTCAGAATAATTTCTTTAAAACACTTCTTCCTAGATACGGGGCTTTAAGAATAAAATTTCAAGAAATTATTTATTTTCAACTCTACTAATTGGTTCGTTTTCAAACCTTAAAAGTATTTATCATAGTTCCAAAAAATCTACATTGCATAATTCAAACAGATCAACTTCAGAATACTTCAATAATTTTATATAAAATATATCTAATCGAGAAAATCATTTATATTTTTCCTGTTATTAAAATATTATACATAATTTAGTTATTTGTACTTTCTTAATAATATTATAAAATGAAATAAATTTTATTTCATACACACACACATATATAGAGTCATCTAAATGTGACGTCTAGATTTGTGTTTTATTAAAAAGAGACATGTCTACAGGATGGTGTATAGAAAAATATGTATATAATTTATTTTGTTTCTTTTTAATAAAACACAAATCTAGGCGTCATATTTGGATGACCATGTCAAAATATATATATATATATATATATATATATATATATATATATATATATATATATATATATATATATATATATATATATATATATATATATAAGATGTAAATAAGTAAATAAAATCGATTTTTACTTTCCAATTTGTGAATTCTTTCGAAACAAATTAAAATAAAAGTACTCTCGATATTGAACATTGCATCGTACCTTTGAATAAATTCGTTTGTCGTGTAACAACGATATCATCATTTTTGGTAGAGAACAATGTTCTTGTACTACTTGTCTTCACCTTGGACTCACATTGTGAGTTGACTAGCGTGTCATCATTGACGGATCCAATCGAATGACATACCAATTCAACCACGAATGGCAACGCAACGACATCATCAAAATGTTCTTACATTCAACGGAACACAATCCATGTGTTAATATGGAATCAGGTTTTTTATTTTCACTAGAAAATTCGTATTTTATATTATTTTTAAAAAATAACTTCTTCAATAATTGTCTTTTATTTAATATTTACCTTATATATATATATATATATATATATATATATATATATATATATATATATATATATATATATATATATACTACTACTACTACTACTACTACTACTGACAGCCCACAACAGCCCACTGCTGGGTGAAAGCCTTGTCGAATGTCATAATTAAAATAAGAAGAGTTTTCCGAGCCTCTTCCATTCTTTCCTGTCGCTGGCCAATCTCATTCAGCCTTGGCCTCCACAATACTTCACAATTTCATCTTTCCATCTTTGATGTGGTCTTCATTTGGGTCTCCTTTTATCTCTTGGTCCTCTTTCCGTAACAATCTTCGTCCATCTGTTGTCCTCTCTTCTCGCTCTATATGTCCTGCCCATGTCCATTTCAACGATTTAACTTGCTCTATTATATCAATTATTTTTGTTTGTTCCCTTATCCATTTACTTGTTTTTCGGTCCAGTTTAGTAATTCCTAACATTATTCTTTCCATACTTCTCTGGGCAGTTAACAGTTTCTGTTTCATTCTTATGTTTAGAGTCCAAGTTTCTGCTCCATACGTACAGGCCGGTAGTACACATTGGTTATATGCCTTTCTTTTCAAACTGATTGGTATATTGCTTTTCATTATACTATTTAGTCTCCCAAATGTTGCCCATGTAGCTCTGATTCTCGTTTTGATTTCTGGCCATAAATCATCATCGTATCTTATAGTTTACCCTAGGTATTTTATTTCGTCCACTTGTTCCAGGTACTGATTCTCTAATTGTATGTTACTTCTTTCAGAGAAATTATTAAACATGACCTTGGTTTTTCCCATATTTATTTTTAACCCTACTTTTCGGATTTTTTCTAAGAGGGTTTCGAGTAATGTTTGTAATTCTTCTGGTTTTTCACTTATAAGTAGTATATCGTCCGCAAATCTTAGATGTGACAGATATTCTCCGTTTACTTTGATTACTTTATTTTCAAAATTTGCGTCTCTCATGATCTGTTCTAAAATTGCATTAAATATTTTTAGTGATAAACTGTCTCCTTGTCTAACTCCTTTCTCTATTTTTATTTTGTCTGATAGGTCGTGTATTTTAATTTGCACTGATGAACTTTTATATATTTCCTTCAACAAATCCACGTATCTTTTATATATTGTATATATATATATATATATATATATATATCTTCGCCATTTTATTTTTCATTTAAAATAAACATATTGATTCTTTGGCACATATTTATTAATTTTTACTTGTAATTATTAACGATAATATCTCTACTATTTCACTTTAAATAATTGTTTGACAGATGTATTGTTAGTTTTTTTTTACGAAAATTTCGTTTGGTTGTTTTTATATTAATCCTGTTTTTTACATTAAAATCTCTTGCTATTATTAGAAAATAATTTAAATAATTATATTTCATTTCCTGTATTTTATTAGTAAATTAATTGAAAAAGCTTGAGTTAACAATTAGTGAATTTTCTAATTACTTGTATAATATATTACACTTAAAAAATGTTTTTATCAATGAGTTAAACTAACCTACAATTCTTATATTATTAATATTTGTTTTTTTTAAAAAAAAAATACATTAATAAATAACTTATATGATTTATTCACTTATTATTCTTTTTTATTGCAATTTTTGGAAATGCAGATATTATTATTAAATTCAATTATTTTCCACAGTGCCACATTATTCCTAGTTCTATTCTATCAATTTTATTCCTAATTCTTTTATTCTCCATATTAGACACTTTGATATTTTATTCAATTTTATCACATTTAGTTATATTTTAACACAAATTTTCACCCTTAACATCATAATATATTACAAAGTGTTCAATAATAACTTATTGTTCACTTTGTTGTATATAACGATAATGTATTAATGGCTCTGACAATGATTGAATCACCATCGAAATGTACTACTGTTATAAACCACAAAATGAATAATATGTGATTACTGAACACTTTAAAACATATTGTGGTATTAGGGGTGAAAATTAATTTGTGTTAAAATTAATTCGTCACAATTCTAAAATAAACATTAACATTTAGTTATATTTTAATCTTGGTCTACATAAATAATTAAATTTATTTTGTGGTATTTATATATATATATATATATATATATATATATATATATATATATATAAACTACCATTAAGTCTACAATAAATCTTTTTATTATCAAATATATCTAATATACTTAATAATACAATAATTACTTGTTAATTTATTCTTGTTAAACAATAAAATGTATGAAAATTGGTAAAATTTTCAAAAAATCTGTCACTGTATCATTTGCGGATTAAACTCTTTTTAAACAGAGTAGTCTTCACATCGTTTTATGTAAATTAAGTTCGTCGAACAGAGCAATACAGGGAACGACAACTTATCCAGCAACAGAAGCACAGTGGTGGTCCCTAGGATGTCGTCAGTGAGGCGTATCACTTACACTCAAGCCTCTTGTTGTATAAACTCTATATATTCCTATCATTGGCACATGACGAGTCCACCATTTTATGACTCTAGTCTTTATAGAGTAATTCATTCCATGCATATAAACATAACATTGATCAGTGTCAAAACGAAATATATATATATATATATATATATATATATATATATATATATATATATATATATATATATATATATATATAAATTAAAAGAAAAAATGTTTATAGAACGATTTTTTTATAAAATCTTGTGATATTTAAAATTAATTAATTTTTTGATTTGTTATAAAAAATCCATTAGTTTTTGTTATAAACGGTAAATATTAAGTATAGTTTATTGATTTTTAAAAGTTTATATATATTAAAGCTGATATTTACTACTAACGAAAATATTTTTTTTTAAATTTGAAATCTTAACATTTTAATTGAATTTTTTCTATTATATTTCAATTGATCGCTGTAACAAGTATAAGAATGCTCTATTTTACATATAAACGTTACAAGGAGACAACATGTCTCTCAAACACGTATGCAATTCACCAAACAATGCATTATTGCACAGTAATTCGATCTGTGATCTGGTCGGATCGTTCAAGACCGGTGTAATTTTGAACGCCGTTTATACCAGTCGTTAGTCAATGCAACCGCACGTCTACGTCAGTGTTAACGAAGTATGCAAACTTGTTCGGCGAATATCAGAGCAAAACATGCATAAGGAATTCCCATTTTGTTGACAAAGTTCCATCATTGAAGTAAACAAGCTGCTTGTGTATTGTAATGAAAGCAGTAAGTGTGGCACATAGTAGTTCATGTACTTACTTTGTACGAGGGCATATGTGTCACACAAAGTGCAATATAGATGTGGTTAATAATTTATGGCCTGTCCTCGCAACTTCTAAGTGAATTTTCAGTGTGATCTTGAAATGTTGGAGATTGCGTCGTTGGCATTAAATAAGCAAACAACTTGACGTTCTTATTACAATAAATGTCAAATGGGATCATTCAAAATTGATTGTTTCATTTCAAATAACATTCTGTTAGATCGACATATAGACAAACCATTATATACATAAACATACACACATATATATGTGTGTGTACAATATATAATCCTGTTTTTCATCATTCTACTTTTTTTTATTTTACTCGCAATATACATTTTAGTCTTAAAGTTCATTTAATTACACACACAAATATATATATATATATATATATATATATATATATATATATATACATGTGTATATATATACATATGAACGTATGTTTGAATGTATGAATGAATGAATATAAATGAAAGTACATACGTAAAATTTCATACATTTTTGGAACTTAATAGACTGCTAGTACTCTGTCAAAATTCACCTTTTTTTATTTTCACTAGTATCAACGCGAAATTTATGAAAGTATTTTGGCGTAAATGGGAAAAAATTTGACATTTGTCAGTGTTGTAAAAAATATGACCAATGAACGCCACCAGACAGCTTTTAGACTTATCATTCGTAGATGTTGAACAACGGGTTTTGTTTATTTCACGTCTTGAATGTATCTCATAAAAAAGAGAATTTTCTCATTTCGAATAGTGTTCAGTAGAATATGGTTAATATAAAACATGTTATTTTTTAAAAACATTTTTATTATATACGTATATATATATATATATATATATATATATATATATATATATATATATATGTAAGATAATTCTGTAAACGTGCACATGAAGATATATGTAACGTTGATAAAGATAAATATTTAATATATTTTCTTGTACATTTACACACACAAAAATATGTCTTCAGTTATTTTTAAACTGTTTTATTCAATAAGCTCGGTATAAAGTACATAAGAAAACAAAATATGTATTTTTATATTATTTTCTCTTCAAGAACCAGATTTATTGAAATTTTTTATTCATAATTCCATTATTTACAAATTTTTAAAAGTAATATATAGACTATTTTTAAAACTGAATAACACAAAATAAAAAACACTTATCATAATGCTTTATTATTTATCACATAAAATTTAATGTTTTATTCAAATTTAACGAACTTTTTTTTTGATCTTTTGAGTACTATTTATAGAAATTTTTGAATATAAATATATATACATTATTGAAAATAAAACAAATAAATCGTGAATAGAATAATAGAAAAAAATGATATAGAAGAAAATATTAGCCACATTATTTTTTAATTATAAGCCAATAAATATTATTTGTGATTAATATTGTATAGTATTATTGAACGCTAATATTTGATTAATTTATCTGCATGAATATTTAAATATTTGAGGTTTTTATTTTTTAATTGTCTTATATATGTTTTGCCTAAACAGTTTTAAAGAAAAAATATGAACTGGTTTTTTTGAAAGTGGTATAAGTCCATTTTTTCATATATTGAGATATTTAAGGGTTTGCATTTGAGTTAATTTAAAAATATTGGCCAACTTTAATCAAATCGAGTGATGTTTTTTACACTATACACATTTTAAATTTTATTATGAAATAATAATTACTAACATTATTTTACAAAATAAACGATTTTTTAGCTCCACATGGACTTATACCACTTTCAAAAATAACATATTACAAGAAGTAAAAACAAGAGCAAATTTAAGTCCATATTTTTATAGATATAAGCTTTACTGAAATGGATTTTTATGTAAAAAAGTAATAGTTAAAATGAAGACATTTAAATACACGAATAACTAAGTTTATTAAGAGTTTATTTCAGTTATATTAAAAATATAAAAATGAAAATTACTTCGTTAAGATCTTTAAATAAAAAAAAAAGATATTTTAAACTTAGTTTTCTTTTACACTTAGCATATTGAAATATTTATGGTGAATAGGTGGTATATAAGGTAATAAACTTATCATATCGTTATATTTCTCTCTTGTTATGCTCCTTGAAGTTTTATAAAGCGGTAACATATTAATTTTTTTGAGGTTTTTTGGTCTTCCCTTTTTTCCAAATAAAAAAATTGTTTTAAATGGAGCATTTTCTTCCATACTAATTTTATAAAACATTTTGTGAGGTTCATTCCTTTTGAACCTCATCCAACATATTTTAAGCCAGTTTACAATTTCTCCGTCCGTATTTTTTTTCTGTTTGATATTGCCTCTTCTAGAGATTTGGTTGAGACAAAGTCTTCTCTTTTCATTTCATACAAAATGAAGCTGTTTTTTTCGGCAAGCCTTTATTGCATCATAATAGTCTTGGGCAGTGTATAATTGATCCTTTTTCTTTAATGCTGTTTCCACAACTGCAAAATCTCTGTCGTTTGGAAGAAATGAATGACCCGACAGTAAAAATTTGTGGTCAATAACATTTATGTTATTATCGTCTGATTGAAAAATCCTTAACCACATCAGTGCGAGCTTAATATTGCGATTTTGTCAGGTACACATGTCACTGTATGCTATGATAATATCATAGGAATGGACTTATTCCACTTTCAAAAGAAATATTTGTGCGATAGCATTGTACAGCAAAACTGTTTTTGTTTATTTTATATCAAAATAGAACTCTATTGAAATTGTGATTGTAACTATAAAGAGAAGGTGTCTATAGCTCATTAAAATTACCGTTAACTTAATTTTTTTAAAAAGTGGACTTATACCACTTTCAAAAAAACCAGTTCATATATAACTTAGTCAATAAACTCAAAATTCGCATTAAATAAAAAAATTAGAAAAATTACAAAGTTTATTTTTAATTATTTTTTTGTAACAGAGTAACCCATTTGGTAAGTAAATTATAATAAAAAAAATATTTTTAATGATAATTCTAACGATAATAAATTAAAATTTTAAATCAAAAATTATATTTTATTCCTTTTAAATATTAAAATTTGTTTTGTATAAAAAATATTTTAATGATTTAATTTCGATTTTTTATTAAAAACAATTAAAGTCAATATTAAACAGCAGTGATTAAAACTGAATATTTTTCTATAGTAATCAATCGTCAATTTTATGTTTTTTTATACAGAGTATATAATATATAAAAAAATTCTTTCGTAAAACGAAAATCGAAATGTCTACACCGATTAGAATAGTTAAAAACATTTTAATCCGCATACATACGACAATAAACGTAAAATATATTTGCGCAATAGTGTGGCCGACACAAAATGGCTGGCGTTTTGGAAAATTCGTCACGCATTGTGACAGTTGTGTTTTATGCGGCGCGTGTAACGGTATAGCGAACAACTGTCACTTCCTGTTCGTCCCTAATGAAATAACGCGGCGTTAGAGTGGACACCAGTATCCACTCACAGAGGGCCGCACAAAAGACACAAATACGTTGATAGCTACAGATCATACAGCGAGATAAATATTTTACACCGTTCCGTCAATATTATATTACCCTTTTTTATACGACTGAAGGATAAAACTCAACTCGATTATTCCTTTTTACTGCGGCATGGAAAAAAGTAAACTCGCCACTGCTTTTACATAAATGGGTATTCAGAGGGATTCGAACAGCATTAGTGCTTATACACGTTCACATTTATGAGAGGAAAACCATGAATTGTAATTTGTTAATATTATTTTGAAGAAAGAAATTATTGTTTTCATATAAATTGCTATTAATATGAAAAGAATAATAGAAAGAAAATATAGGTTATTTTACGTTAAATATTGATTTTCCTTTAAAAAAAAAATAACGTCAAATATTTTTTTATAATTAACAAAAAGGAAAATTCTTATAACCATATAATTGCATTTGAACAAAACCATTTTTTGCAAATTTTGATAATTTTTTATGAAATATAATAACGATACTTGATAATCTGATCTTTTTGAATTATTCATAAGTGAACTCTACCGAAACTGGCCAATTCCAAAAATATACTATTCATAAAACAAACGACTTTGCACTCAACCGTCAAACGACCGGTTGTATTTTTCGCGTAAACCATTCACACTGTATTGAACACAAAAACCAATTCGTGTCGAGAATGAATTACATACACGGTTACCGCCCCAACACCGTGCAGTAATCCTTGTTGCCTTCGGTGTTCATTTAACATTCTTGGCAGATACTTCAGAATCAAATTACCAGTGCTAAATTTTCATTAATACTGTTTTCGGTAATGTGATCTTGTTTACGGTTAAACCACTCGGTGCGTTGCTCGTGCACAAACACGACAGTGCCGAGTTGGACGGATAGCAAACCGCATCGACATTATTATGCAACCGGAAAGAGGACTTTGAAATTACCAACCGAAATTACCTTTGACAAACAATAAATGGAATTTCTGTGTAAATATATTGTTGTCACTCTTAACACTGTTTCGAATATGTGTAGTTAGCATTCGTGCAGATTTACATCGGATTTATTATGTTTTATTACACACGTCATTGAGGGTTTTTTTATTACAGAATCGATGTAACAGTTTAGTTCGTTTTAAAGAGGATATAGATATATAAAAATCAACAATTCTCTAGTAACTCTTTTTCTTAAATCTTTGATTTGTTAATACTCAGAATAAAAATCGAAAATATTAATGATTATAAAAATCTTTTTCAATCAATTATTAAAGTAAAATTCGTATGAATATTCATTTATTCAATTAACTTCAAATACAATAAATATTTTTTTTAAAATAATGTTTGAATTTAATGAATTGTAGTAAAATTCAATATCATTCAAATTTGAATGAAAAATTTTTTTTCAATTAAACATTATTCAGAATTTATTTACAGAAAACATATTGCAGAAAACTCAAATATTTTTGTGAATTTTCGACAACTGGTATATTTTATCGTTTTGTTAAAATTGGAAAGGTGCTTCTACTATTAAACTTTTACAGATGGATATGTGGATATTTAATGAATATATATATATATATATATGTATGTGTGTGTGTATGTATGTATGTATATGTGTAACTATGAATGTGTATAAGTCTTTTAGTAGAATGTACTTGTGGTTGGTTTTCATCCTTGGTTCAGAATTTAAAAAGTGGAAGGTTACACAGAGTTGAAGGTAATATGTATAATGGGTTTAGATAAAAACATTGCCTATGAGTAACCTCTGAATTTTAATTAAAGCGACTGTCTGCATATTATTGTATGAATAGAAAACTACAACTGTCAGCGGAAACAGTATACAAACTAAATGAACAAAACAAATATGTGAATCCGGTCGTCCAGAGTACAGTTATTCAACTGGCATACCATCGAGTCAGTCCCCGAGCATTCGCCACTGTTGCCGCCTGGGTAAATGTGAAGAGAGATTTATGTAGACAAGTTGGTGAATAGTTCACTTTTGGTTCGCTGAACGCCACAGGTTGTTACCGAGTGTTAGAGTTACAATACACTCGCAATCACACGTTGAATACATAACGAAAACACATATACAATATCTACTAACGTAAACAGAAACACATTGAGATAAATAATATAAATTTGTGTTTGTACCTCACAGGATGTAAATTACAATGACAGACAGGGAAGATGTATACGAGGATGGTTTATTTTTACGGTGTTATGCTGTTCAACTGCAAGGTGCACTGTTCAGAGTTCAGGAGCTATTTAAATCTTTGACGAAGATATATCTTACGAGTACACGAGTTTTAACATTTTTTATACACTGAATTCTTTTATATTATATTCTTGAGAAAATTTATTTCGAAACCACGAACAATTTTTCATAGAAAACTTAAATGAAAATATAATTATTTTAAAATATTTTCTACGAGAATATTTAAAAAAATAAAAATGAAATATTTAATAAATTTAATGAAAATAAGTAAAGAAAAATCAATAAGAATATTTAAATATTTACAATACAAATAAAATAGCTAATTACTTTATAGATATCTTGTTTTCAAAAAAAAATATTTTATCGTCATTTTCTCCTTTTAAAATTAATTTTTATTTAATCATTCACTATTTATTAATATCATATTTCAATTCAAGAATAAAATATTGTAAATATTAATTATTTTAATAAGAAATAATAAAGGGAAAATTTATATATACATAAAATGAAAATGTTTTGACAAAAAATACATTTTTATAAACATTTCTAAAAAAATAAAAAATCGTTTATTAATTATACATATATATATATATATATATATATATATATATATATATATATATTATAAACAATAAACAGTTTTTATTAACAAATATATTTATAACATATTTTTTCTCGAATAATTAGTTCTTTCATCAAATCCCTAACGAATAAATTATCTTCCTTATCAAAAATTCACAAGATATTTAATTTTATACAAATCTCTATCATCGTATATTCACACAAACGTACAAAGAACACAATAACAAGCACATATCAAAACAAGACAACAAAAGGAAATCCCTTGCGACGTTAGTAATGTCATAGTAAATAATTACGGCACAATATATTTGAAATTCAAATAATACCATCAGCATTGTATCAAAGACGATACATTTCGACTTTCAATCGTGATACATTTGATTGAACATTACAGATCGCGTATATATATATATATATATATATATATATATATATATATATATATATATATATATATATATATAATAAAAATAACGTCTATGAAAAGTGAGCATGTTCTTGTCAGATACAGCATTATTCAAAACTCTGCGAAGCAATCAAAGCTTCGATTTATTTTACAAGCCTGGATCGCCCGTGGCGCGAGTTTTATCACAAAGCAAACATCCATATAAATTCGACATTGAAAACGAAATCAGGCTGTCACATAGAATAACGGACATTCACTTCAAAATAGACGTGTGTTCCTGTATGTATATGAATTGTAGACATACACGCATGCATGTATACATAACTGAGTTCGAGTAGGGAAAAAAACGAGAAATAAAATATATCATCAAACAGTATTTCGAATTATAACTCTTGTAATAATCTGTAAAATATCTGTTCAAGTCTGTTTCACGTATAAATTTGGAAAAAGTTACTTAAATGCAATAATATACGATTTTTTTTAAAAAACTTCTAACTAAAAATGCTTTAAATTATAATAAATATAAATCTACGTACATAACATTGAAACTATACAGTCATACAAATGTGACACCTTGATTTGTGTTTTATTAAAAAGAGATAAAAGAAACTAAACACATGTTTCCCTATACACCACCCTATATACATATTTCTTTTCAATAAAACACATTTGGATGACTTTATATTTATAGAAAATATTGTTTACAAATTATTATAAATTATTTCTGTTTTAATTAATATGTGAAAACATAGTCTATTTAACGATTTTTTCAATATTTAACATTAGTCAGTAATAACTATTATTCCTACTACTAAATTTTGATTAAATTCAATTTAAAGAATATATATAAGAGTAAGAAACCCTACAAAAATAATATTCATATAAACTTTGAAGTCAGAGCAGTGTATAAAGGTCTACAATTTTAAAAAGAAGAGAAAACAGAACCTCGAATTGAAATAAATGAATGGATCCAATATGACAGATTTTTAAAATTGAAAAATAGAAACGAGGATGACAAACTGGAATTACACAAGTTATGTATATATATGAAATGTTAACATATAAAAGTTGATTATAAATGTTAGCTAATAAAATTGTACTATAAAATGTATATAAAATATATAATCGTCTACAATGTATTTTATTTCATCGTACGAAATGAAAAATATTATATGACGTTACTACTTCAATTTATTAAACAAATTAAAAAAGTTGATATATTGTATATGCTATAATAAAAATAGACACTGTTTAATAAAAATTTCAAAATACTGACTGATGCTCTACTCGTCGAAAAAAAATAATCAGAATATAAAATATGAGTTAAGAACGTAAACGTATATATTTCTATTTATACGGGACCGTAGAAACGTATGCAGAGAAGTACTAAAAAATTGCTTGTTCTAAGAAATAAATGGTCTTCAGGAAAACAACACGTGAAAACATATTACACGTGCATGTCTGATCATTTCGATGTTTTTTTTCGCAACCCTATAAAATGAAACAATAGCAAGTTATGTATGAAGAAAATTACCCGAGTCTTTTTTATGGCAGTTAGGTATTTATTTATACTGTTTTTCGACAAATATCTTCTATATCCTACGAATTTCTTGAATTAGAATGCTAGCTGAATATCAAATATATAGTAATAAAGTATCATTCGTATGGTTACACTAGTGTTTATATAAAAAAAATATTTGATGGAAATGTAAAACAGTATATAAATAATGAACATTTATTTTATATAAAAAATGTTTTTCTATCCTCAAATAAAAGATAAAAAATATTTAGAGTATATCAATTTATCTTCTTGAGAAATAAGAACAAAACAAGTCTACATATAGATTTATTTATGTAGAAATTAAATTATTTTTAAAAATACTTACAGTTTTATTTATTCTTTTTTCTCAGTAAAAAATATTGTTTCTTTAAAAGTATGTATAAAATATATAAATGAAATTGTTACCTTTTAAAAAAGAATAATATTAAAAAATCAAATAAATTCGTTGATTTAAAGATTAGATACAGTATTTTCATGTAAGAAAAGAGTATAAAGAAACGCAGTTAATCCGTAAGAGATAATATAAATGAACGAATAAGATAATGGGTATAGCTAAAGAGAGAGTTAAAGATGACCCAGAATGATAATTCTGTTAAGAAAAATCAACGTTAAAATAACTGTATTTAAGATCAGTACATCCAACGTACAATTTATTAAACGACCAACAAGTCAGTGACTTTTATATCCTGAGTGTATTTCGTCAACTTTATAGCGTACGTGCATGAAGAAGATTTATAAAGATCGGCATTTCCAGTTAACAAAAGTCTAAACGCACGGGAGTTTAAATCCAACACAAACAGAGCATTTGAAAACAAAGTTAAATATAAACATGATGTTTCTACGCACATAGACACACAAATTTGTATATATATATATATATATATATATATATATATATATATATATATATGCATATACACATGCACGCATCACACTAAAAGAGTCGCATCAGAGTTAACAAACGGTTCTTTTCGTAAAAAAAGTTTCAAGTGCTATCTTCTTCGGCAACTCGAGAATGAAAAGTATGCAAACATAATAGACATATCTTCCTTGTATCTTGTCGAATCGTGACTAAAAACAGATCTCCTTATACGTCTATACTTTTTCGTTACAACAGTTTCGTGTACGTGATGTTGAGTTTCTTTGAAAATTTTCAATAAATTTATTAAATTGTTTCATATTTCATACAAACATTATATAACTCAAATAAATTTAATTGGAAATTCGACCTAGAAAAACTCAACTACAATAATTCAAATTGAAATGCTTGAATTTTAAAATAAAATAAAATAAACATTATATTAAAAAAAATGAACATTATTTAATTATTTAACATTTTTAAGATCCTTTAAAATGAATGTTTTTTTGTAAAAATATTCATTAATTTATTAATTTTATAATATAATTATCTTAATTAATTTCAATCAATAAAATTTGATTCTAGATTTATTAAACATAAATCATATCAAAAATTATTTTCTTTACAACTATTTTTATTTGCTCCAAATATGTTTTTTATGAAATATGATATATACAAGGAATTGAAAACAGGATCTCATCTATGTTATTGATAGCTATTCGTATTTTATTCTTCGCATCATTTCAGTAAAAAAAAATAGAAGAGAAAGAAATTTATTATTATATTTGGCTTAAAAAAAAACAGTGATGAAACCATATATTTTTCTGTGAAACATTGTATAAGTTGTCGATGGTTTGAAACAGATATAGCAATCTACCCCCGTATTGAGTCTTTGTCGCGTTGAAAGCAATCCTCTCGTACACGATAGGTTCATCACTCAGCTGTCAAACTGACACTTTGTTGCCTCATGGAGGAAACTGAAAAAACATCGCCATATTTGACGGCACTATACTTATATATATATATATATATATATATATATATATATATATATATATATATATATATATATACTACTTGTATATTGTATACTCGTTTCTCACTGACGCCAATGTTCATATTATCTGTAATGTATAGATAAGTTTCTTTTTCATTCGTTCAAATTCAAAAAAAATCAGGACGCGATGTTGTTACCCGACAACGATGTTGATGGGACATAGAGATTATTCGTACATCATCATGATTACGTTCAATGAATTTTTCAATATCTTGATTTTATTAAAAATTAATTATATTTCTTCTCAAGAGTATCATATTATAAATAGAGAAATAAAAACCTATATATGAGGAAAACTAAAATGAATAACAACAGTATTCTCAAAGTACCAAGGAAATTATAAAGGGAATACTAACAATCTCTTTCTACAAAGAAGCTTTACTGTTAGCACTAACAATTCAAACATTAGAAATGTTTAAAATAAAAATACAATTCTATATAAATTGAAAACTGGCAAAGCTGTATATAAATAAAGCATTGTGAAAAATAAATTAAACTGAAGAAATTAGTTATAATTTTAATGAGGGTCATAATATAAATACTGATTGACAATAAATACTGACTTTAAAAATAAAATATCAGTAATATATATTTTTTTAAAAAAAACTAATACTTAAATAGAATTCTAGAATATTTATAAGGAATCAGTTTTAATATTTTTAATTGTAATAATATTCCCAAGATAAAAAGAATTTTAAAAAAGAGTTTCAAATAACGATGCAACGAATTTAATGAAGGATTAAACATAATGAGAATTTAAAACGAAAAGAAATTAAGCTCAATGGAAAAAGTTTATTCGATTTTTTGTCCATCCACAAACGAACGCAAATAAAATAAAACCGATATCTCTAAGTATTTTTATTCGGAAGCTCTTCCTGTTGTCCTATAACTATCTGCTTATAAATATTTATCAAATCGATCAACTAATAAATAGTTGTACTACTCACGAAAAATAAACAACCCTTGAAAAAAGGTCGACGGATGAACTTTCGAAACTTCTTTTTATAAACTTTCAACGATCTAAACGAGAGAAAAAACTTTCTGTTTTCCGCTCTTTCATTGTACTACGAAATATTTGAATCGGCAACTCGAAACCGTGTTAGTACGGACTATTGATTGAGTTTATTTTATCGACTTGAATACATTTCGAACTTATTTATAAAAAGACATATAATCTGTTTTTTTCCTGGTCAAATTACACTAGATTGGTCTTTGAGCGTTATTTTTTTCATTTTATCACTACATGTTTGGTTTAGTTCTGTACACGCAGAAAAGACATAAATATATGAGAGAAGTCGATATTTTTATAACGAAGAAATGAATAAATAAATGTTACTGTACGTGTACGTTTATGAATTTATATAGCACTATTCTTTCAATTCGTAAAACTAACCATAAAGAACTCGAACCTGTCATGTAAATACAAATAAAATAAAATCCGCTACTCTAATCTAAAAGCTTTGGGGTTTTGAGCCGATTGTATATCAATATTCACTATACTCGTAAATTTATACTTGATAAAAAGAAAACAATTTATATATATATATATATATATATATATATATACACAGGTATAATAAAATCAGTTTACTATAAGATAAATACACTAGCATGAAAATGTAAATAAATAGAGTACATTGAAATATACATAACAGTGTAAGGACTTTCCTAACAATGAAATATGCATCCACCTATTTACCCTATAACCGAGATGGTTCCCAAGTAACAGATAAACATTACTACACGACGTATACAACAAAAATATATATTCTTTTACATTTTTAGCATCATGTATGCCAGTACCGTACAATAATTTCAAGCATATTGAAAAATTACTTACCATCTCTTTTAAAGATTTTATAGTTTGAAATTTATAAAATTTAACAAAAATCTCTAAAAGAAATACATATAGTTTTTTATTGTATTTCAAATATTTTATTATACCATTTTATTCAATTTTTAGATCTAAACATTTTTATAAACTGCAAAAAAGTGAAATCGAAAAAATAAACAAAAATATTTACCAAAAAAATGTTTTAAATATAACTTGTGAATTATAATTCATAATTTCTTTGTTTGAAACTACAACACCGTTTTCATAATAACACAAATGTAGGCTGAATGTCAGGTACGAAAACCATGACTCGCATCTCATAAGGAGAATACTTTGGGTATAATTTCTAAACTAAGTAAAACTTTAACTATGGGCAGGTAAGACAAAGATAGTAGATAGAAGAACATTAGTGAAGTAGTTAGCCGTTAGTAGAACTGATTTACACTAAAAGTTCCATTCGCATATATCCTAAATAGATAATAAATGAAACTATTCACATAGTTAAAAGCTCTAGAATTTTTAAAGCTCCTAAATGAATAAACAGAATAATCCACTTACGTACTTTAAACTTACTAATATATTTTTTTTATTATAAAAAAATATATCTCTTAGAGTATAAAAATCTAGTAACGAAAAATAATGTTACATTTATTTTATTTTTTATGATTCTTATTAAGTGCATATTTTCATTTTATATAATCTTAAATCAAAATATAAATAAAAAACAAATAAGCCAAATACACTCCTGAAGTTACCGTACTTTATACGGACACATGTCAGATTGTTGGATTGGATAGCTGGAAAATTGCACTGTATAACATTTGTGCTACACGTATTTTTCATTGTCATACTTTTATATTTATAAATAATCAATATCTTTAAATCATTGATGTGTTGTATTTTAAATATGTGGGGGTTTATACATATATATATATATATATATATATATATATATATTTATAAACACCTACTCTATTTTGTATTATATTTTTTTATTGGTTCACGTATCAAAATTGATACAAAAATATATTAAAAAAATATATCAATTATTAATGTCTATTTGAAGGTTATTTGAATATTATGAAAAAAGTGAATAGTTATAATTAAGTGAAAAAGTTCAAAATTAAATAATAAGGTATCACCATTATTATTTTTTTGGTGAAAACATAATTACGTATTGAATTCCTCAAATATAATTTAAAAAACGTCAAATAAAAAACACCAATTTTAATATTTTACATAACAAAAACAATATAATTTTAATGCAAATTTCACCAAGACTATAAAATATTGGTAGACATTTTTAATAATTTATTCATTCAAAATAAAATAATAACAATAATAAATTCATTAAAAGTCACATACAAACAGATAGAACAAAACAGTCTATTCGTACTGTGATAATTGAAAAGCTTTTATTCAAATCTCGGAACAACAAGAAAAAAGTACCTGGCAATATTTTTATCGCGAATTCAATACAACACTTTTCATACAACTGACAAATGTATACATTTTTTATCCATCCGAAAAATTCAGTAGGACTATGATAATGGATCTAACAGAAAAAAATGTTTTCCAGAAGCGAGTAAATCACTGACGTAAAGTACTGTTTATTTTTTAGAGTAAGTTATGCAGCACCCTAAAAGAAAATAAACAACGTTCACTTCTTTATACACATACATTTATACACACACACACACACACACACACACATATATATATATATATATATATATATATATATATATATATATATATATATGTACAGTCTTTGGGAAATAACTATCAATATAAAATATAGAGACAAGTGTTTCAAACTCTACAAAGATAATGTTTGAATATGTATCCAGACAAATTTGAACTTACATATACATATATACATACATAAACACAGATATATATATATATATATATATATATATATATATATATATATTGTAATGTAGGTATGTATGTATAAAGACGTATGATATTCCTTGCTCTGAACGTAGCGAAACAACGTTGGGGACTTGTGTTTTGTTCCCTCGTGGACTGCGACAGACGCTCCGTTGCCCGGAGTGCCTCCCTCGTCACAGTATAGTGATGTGCCCTAAACATATATACACGTAAAGCACATAGCAACCACCACAAACCAAACCACCAGGAAACGTATTAAACCACCTGACATGTGTCTGTCTGTATGTACAATGTCTTGTTAAAGTCTAATACTAGATTTTTATAGAAACTTATTTGTGTTCAGATAAACGATATTGTTAGATACACTATCGTTGTTAAAATACTTCACAAATAGTCAAAATATATATTAGATATTGTTCTTTTAAATTATTTATCGATATAAAGACACGATAACGATTTATTTTTCTTGTATTCTCTCAAATTCGACATTTTGTATATTATTTAAAAAATAATAATAATTTAAATAATAGATAGAATTCGAGTAGAGATTTTTAATTGATGCAAATCAAATAAACTAAGGAAATATACAAATAATAACTTTAAAAAAAAATTACCAATATTTCTCACATATTTATTTTCTTTCAAAATTCAAAATTAATTCTATATTCCCAAGAAATATACCTTGATGTGTTTTTTAATAAAATAATCTGGCTCTCTACGTTAGAGTCGACTTTAAATGTTTCAATCGATTATTTAAAATGAATTATTCAGTAAATCATTTACTTATTAATAAAACAAAACGTAAATTAAAATTATAAATATGTTTTGACGTGAACGATTATAATAAAAAAATAATATATCTTTCTTGAAAAATTCATTATAAGTACATTTACATAAAATTATAAATATACACTCCATTTCTATTTCATGTTTTCATCGTGCATATTCAAGTATGAATAAGCACAAATGCAAAGTAAGACCGTTTTTTAATCAAATAAAACGTTTCATTATTATTATAATAATAGTAGTAATAACATTCAAAACGTAACATTTCCATTATATTGAGAATTATTACCGTGTTTATTCTACAAATAAAATTTAATTTTTAATAAAGCCCTTCGTCATAATAAAATTAATTAACTAATTAATTTACGACTTGTACCTAAACCGGAATATAATTAAATTTTCGCACTTACGTGTCACGGAGTTTACAAATGAAAATGTTAAAAAATTAATATATTGTTCTTTAACGTATCAAATAATTATTTTAAATTATATATATATATATATATATATATATATATATATATATATATAATGTACGGAATAGTATAAATATTTTAAGGAATATAATTTGTTCCGAAAACAAAACGTGTCATTCCAGAAGTGAACTTTGCAAGACTAATATTTTTCTAACAAATGTTGCTGACGACTAATATTTCTACACGTTATTCTATTCTAGTAAACGTTTCGCGTGTATATATGTGTTTACTTTTTTCTTTGTGTCTTTTTCCACACTGTTATTCTTTCTATAGTAGACAATACGACGTTACGAATAACCATAACTCGTTTTATTAACTGTGGTAAGAGTTATGTACAATAAAATTGTAATATAGATGCCACAATTTAATTCAAAAGTAAATGTGTTTTGTTTGTCCCACAAGCATTTTGCATAATAAAATGAACAATAAAATTTTACATTCCGCAAGAACGATGATATTCCATTTATTCATGAATTGTATTCGGTTTTTGTATATTTTCTTAGTAACAATTTTCAAAGGTTCGTACTGTTCTGAATGCGTTGTAATAACAATAATTACGCGTGTTTATAATTACACCGTTCGGTTGGATTTTTCTCGTGCGGCCTTTATATAAAATTTAAATTCTAATTTGGCATTTCAATATAGTAGGTCATAATAAAAATAATATATTTATTGTTCTATAAATATTATGGTGCTGCCAACACTCGACGCGGATATATTCAAATAACGAAACAGACATTCAACATGTTTTTTTTCAAATATTACATCTTTATTTCTTAAAAACACACTTAATATTAATTTCAGAAAAAGAAAATTCAAACATATTCTTCCATCATTTTTAATTTAAAATCTTACTTGTTTTTACTACAAGATATTTTTCAGTTATTGGAAAATTTAAAAAATTAAATCAAGATGAATAAACCTACAATTCAATAGTTCAAGTATTATTAATGAAAATTATATGAAGATGAAAAAATTCAAAAGAAGGGAGATATAAAAATTACTTTATTGTGTTTTTTTTTTAAAAAAAAATATTTATACAATTTCAAATAATAAAATTTCCACAATAATATGATACATTTTAAAATAATTAGAAGTAAGAAAAAAAATAAAGGATTTATATGCTACTATAATAGAACATTTTATAGGAGAAAATTATTTTGTAATTATTTATATACATTAAATATATGGTCATCCAAATGTGACGCCTAGTTTGTATTTTATTAAAAAGAAACAAAAAAAAAAACTATACACATGTTTCTTTTTAATAAAACAAAAATCTAGGCATCACATTTGGATGGCCCTCTCCTTGTAAATTTACGACAACCTCGTGATAACTGTTTACACAGTGACTTAGCCGCAATACCCACTTCTCAATCTCCAAATCAATCGGCAAATTATTCGACGTGCGGTGTGAAAATAATAATAAACGGTCCAATAAATACACATTACAGACTGGCATGACGTTAAATAGTGAACGGAGTGAACAACCGAAACAGATATATCGATCGGTATCGGTCAATATAAACTTTACGGTATCATTGACCAAAGGTGTCCGATTTCAACGTTCGCACTCTTCGGAGTGAGCGTCGCTATTGGCAGACCAAGATTAATCGAGACACCCCGCAATTTGCACCGATACTCAGATTCCGTCTTCACTGTCCTTCAACCTGATACTTCGAATTACAATAGAAATCGATGCTGGATTGGGATCGTGTTTAGAGCTTACCAGATAAGTTCGTGGCCAATATTGATGGCGAGAAACTAATTTGAAATGCGATACAGATGCAATAATACTTGACTATTGTGTTTCGTAAAATCGCTTTCGAACTGTATGTATTTAATTTTATACAACAGACACATGTGTAATATATATATATATATATATATATATATATATATAACATTCTATAAATTAATGATATTTCCAATATTCAAGAAAATACTTCATGCACAACTAATTTGTAATTTAATACTAAATATTGTATGAAACTAAAGATGTTTCAGTATAAATTGTTAATTAAATATTATATTTTTAGTAATTGATTTGAGAAAATAAAAAAATATAAACTATTGTAATATATTGAATTTTTCAAAATAATAAATAAGTACTCGTATAGTTGTATACGATTACTGTTTTTGAAACATTATCATCCACAAATTCAATAAGTATTTGTGTTTTCAATATGAAAAAGAATAAAATAAAATATGAATATAATATTAACAAATTGTCAGTCGACAATAATTTATCTACAGATATAAAAAATGCCATTATTAGCCATTTATCATCACTATTAATGTAACTTATCTCGTTGCATCGTCTCCTGGTTACACACACAATGTCTAAGAGTTGATATTGTACGGTCAAACACTGATCGAATGCAGTGCAGCGAATTAAGGAAGGATGTAGGACGTTAGCGAGCCGCACTACCGACCTTCTTCCGGTAAGTCAACCAACCGATCCAGCCAAGCTCATTGGATTGGAAACTGTCCCGCACCTTTCACACTACAGTTCGTATGTAATCTACAGCCTTTGGTATCTTCAGTAACGTTGTCACCCACTTCCCCTACACGTTCGCTTTAATGCAATATAAACTATCTGGTAACGGAGGGATTCGTCCGATCTCCAGTTCTCTTTTTCAGATACTCACTTTATACCGTTATAATCAATTTTATCTTACAAATAATGTATTCTGAGCTCGAGTATTTTTTTTGCATTAAACGATTATTAGAATACACACCGATGGGTATAAATAAACTTTACTATTTTAATATTTGTACAGAATTATATAGAATCCTATTTTATACGATAATAAAATAAGACGGAGTTATTGAAATATTTTATGTATTTCGTATTTTCCTTCATCGAAAATAAACTGTATTAAACTTTCAATTTACTTTGAGTAGTTTGAATATTTAATTCATAATCTAAATATATTTTCGACATAAACGTTATTATCAATTCTAAACAAATTTTCACACACACCACAAAGTGCAGCATATTAATTTATAAATATTTTAATCATTCAATCAAATAAAATCAAAAATTAAACAACTTATCATAAAATCGATGTAAAAATTTACCAGGTTGTTATTTAACACTAGAACTACCAAGAGCGTCATTTTGACGATTTTCAAATTTCGTGCTTAAAAATTTCGATATGATTTATGTATTGTTCTAGAATTTTATGACGACTTTTAATGAAATATAAGAACAATTAAATATTCCTATTCAATTTCCACTTAGCTACTTTAACTTCCATAATAAGTATGACCTATACCTATTTATACCAAGACACGTTAAATTGACGACATTAGCAATCTCAAAATTTATAATAATTTATATTCAAGTGAATGTAAATACGTATTGATGTCCATCCTTGCATACACATATATCGCTTTCAGACATTTCCTGGAAAAATTTTAGGTACATTTTTCATATGAAAAATAGGTTGCAATCATTATCAGTTGTACTTCTAACGTGATAAAGTTCTTGGTGCAAAGTGTAATCTGTGAAAAGTCCAATCTGGGAAAAAAATATGAACATATTTTTATTAAAAATTCAAATTTATTTCTTGTAAATCCTAGGCAACAATGAAACGATTTACAGGAAGCAAAAAAAATTATTCGAAGAATTCAAAGAACTCACTGGTATAAATGAAGACAGTTCGGATACTAATTCAAGTAATAATGATTTAGACATATCTTGCGTGGAAAATAAAACTGATTTTTCAGACTCTGAAGAAGCTGAGGATGAAATTGAAGTACGAGATATTGAATAAAGTGAAGAAGATCAATATGAAAGTGAAGATTCGAGGAGTGAAGATGAAATTCCCCAAAATAGCCACAAACGCAGTAAGCGATTGCGAATATGTTCAGATACTGAATCGGATAGCCAAACAGAAACCGAACCAAGACAGCAAAAAGACATTGCTGTCGACGGTACTGAATGGGAAGAATTAGGGAATGGTTGTGTTGGTAGATTGCCATTACATACTATATTCAAGGATACTTCGGGCCCAACTGGTTATGCAAAGCGAAACATTATGCTCGGTAATGTTAGTAGTGTATTTCGGCTTATAAATGATAATAGAATTATAAGCCACATAAAAGCTTGCACTGCGCTACAGGCCAGAAACATTTTACAGAACGACTGGAAAATTACTATGGACGAATTATATGCTTTTATAGCCATTTTGTATGCTCGAGGAGCCTACGAAGCAAGAAACATAAAGTTATCGTATTTGTGGTCCAAAAAATGGGGACCTTCTTTCTTTGCCGAAACTATGAGTAGAAACAGATTTTCGGAAATTATGAGATTCATTCGTTTCGACAAAAAAAGGGAGAGGAGTGTTCGCTTACGATCTGACAAATATGTTTGTGGCAAGTGTTCATCACAGATAACACGTATTTGTAAAATATGTGATTCATAGTTATTCCATACATATCAAATCTGCTATAATATAAATGCAAATAGAAAGTGTTTTTGTTTGTTTTTTTTTTGTATTAATAATTAATGAATTATTATATTAAGTGTTGTTTTTGTTAAATTATATTCTTTTATTTACATAAACTAAGTGAAAAGTTAAAATGAAAGCCATGATCAAAAATACGTCAATTTGACGAGTGCGGTAAAACTAGGTATATATTTAACATCGGTAGTTCTAGTGTTAAAAGCATTTAAGAACGATAATTAATTATATAAATTGAAATAAATACCTTGATAGAAATTCAATTTATTGAAATCTCGAATAATTGACCTGAAAAAATAAAATACATTAATTATTAAAAAATATAACTAAAAAATAAATAATTATAGAATTTTATATTTAAATAAGAGACATTTTTGTAATTATTAACACTAGATTTACGGAGCGAGTCAATTTAACTCATTTAAGATTTTGTTGCTATATACGAGTATGTAGAAAACTTAAATATTATTTTTTAAAAACATATGTTGGTTTTTAATTACATAATGACACATATGCAAACAAATATATAACATATTTGCATATATATCATTATGTAATTAAAAACTAACATATGTTTTTAAAAAATAATATTTAAATTTTCTATATCTATAGCAACAAAATCTTAAATGAATCAAATTGACTCCCTCCGTAAATCTAGTGTTAATAAGTTAAGAAAACAAAATTCTCAACATAAATTCAAATGATGATTTGTAATTTATCATTAAAATAAAAAATGCATATACATTGACTAAAAAGTCAGGAAAATTTAAAAAAAATCAAATAAATGAAATAAAATATTTCACAAAAATTTTGATTTATAAAAATTGACAAAAATAAAATTAGTAATATTTAAAATACTACTTGAAACTATTTCAGTCAATATTATATCGAAACAAATACGTGAAAAATCTGTCTAATTATCTCATTAAATAACATCCACACAACAATTAAAGAATAAAACATATGTATATAAAAAAATATTCGTTAGACGTTTATAATGAAACAAAAACAACGTTTAATTAAAATGGTGTACTAGCTATATATTTCTTATTATAGCTACGCCGAAAATAAATAACAACAATCAGGAAACACCGGTGACATAATCGGGCTTCTTCAATATCTTCGATATGTGTCAACTGTATATCAAGCTTGAGAAACTTCTCCTCAATGTCTTCCAGAAGTCAACGTACACCGAATAGGTTATATATTGGAAAGAAATATCCGACCTGAAAGATATTCTCCGATCGTGTGGTGTGGGACAAAGGAGAAAAGTACGGTGGACAGAAGAGATGGCGATTGATGGTGTGAAGCTATAGGTTGGCGTCAACCACGTATCTTGTGCGTAGGTCGTTTTTACACAGACAAGTTTGACTGTTGTATTTTATTTCAATAGAACATCGACAATACAAAGAATAATAAAATATTTTTTTAAAACTCTTAAACACGTGTACAATATTTAAAAATAGTACACATTTTTATAATATAGTTATTTTTAAAAAAATCATTTATTTTTTGATTTAAAAGAAAAAAAGTCTTTGTATAGAGAAAAAAAATTATAATTAAATTTTCTTTAAAGAAAAAAAAACATTTTTCCATAAATACTTTTGTACTTCTTGTAATATAGGGTCATCCAAATGCGACGCCTAGATTTGTGTTTTATTAAAAAGAAATTATACATGTTTCTATATACACCACCCTATATACATGTTTCTTTTTAATAAAATGTAAATCTAGGCGTCACATTGAATGACTCTATACAAATATATTTATATTATAATATAGAAATATTTTAATGATTTTTACTGAAATAAAGTTCAACAATCCTCATGTTTATATCAATAAATTTCTATTCAACTGAAAACATTTGTAAGATCTACCGTTAGAAAACATTATATTGTATTTCTAGATTGAAGAAATACAGTCGGAATGAGATTTATAACAAAAAAAAAGATCACTTCACAGTGTGCAACTGACTTAATAGTGCGAGTGACGACGACGACTCCCTGGGCGTCGCGGCGCAGATTGATGGGCCAACTCGGACTGGTAATAAGCTCCGACCATGCCGAGCGTCCGGCAAATAGCTTCACTATATTCTCTTGGCCGGCAACCCGTGTCCTTCGTATAGCTCGCAGCAAGCAATCTTGTACCGTTGTCAGCAGACATATTATTTTAAAAAATGTATGACATGATGGTCAGTACGTTTCGTCGTTAACGAACGACGTCGAGAAAAATCTACTCTTTGATCACTTATAGCCGTATGTAAGTAATATATAAACCTACATACTGATATAAGCATAAGCATATATATATATATATATATATATATATATATATATATATATATATATATATATATATTATCAGTAAATTTTTTCTATCCTTTACTAGATAAAGATTTCTTCTAAAACTTTCCATTTCCAACGATTTAATCCCTTTCTCTTCCAGTCCACTTCGACGAATTTTCTTATATCTCTGTTTTATCTATCCATGGGTCTCTTTCTATGCTTTTTTATATTTTTAAATTCCCAATCAATAATTTCTCTCGACTGTCGATGAATATATATATATATATATATATATATATATTGGTATATATATATATATATTGGTCGAAATTGAGCAATTTTGGAACAAACTTCGCTGACACACGTCTCATGTCTAAAACACCCGTTAAAATTGATTGGCACGAACCAAACGAGATGCCAATATCATCAGCAATTTCTCTAATGGTAATTCGACGATTCCCCAACACTATTTTCTTCACTTCTTCAACGTTCTCATCATTTGTTGACGTGCTGGGGCGTCCAGAACGAGGTTCGTCGTTGGTGTCTTCTCGGCCTTCTTGGAAGAGTTTATACCACTTGTAAACATTTTTTGGCTTAAAGTAGACTCATCGTATGCCACTTTCAACATTTCAAGTGTTTTGGAGCACTTGATTCCATTTTTCACACAAAATTTAATGCAAACTCTTTGATCCATGATTTTCGACAGCGGAAAATCGTGGAGCCTGCAAAACACTTCTAACTTTTATGCCTCTCACCAACAAACTAAACATGCTACATAGCTGAAATTTGGAACATATATTCGAGACGAGTGTACCAACATAACCAAATAAAAAAATCGAAGATCGAACGGATGTAGCCCGCTAAATTTCAAAATTCACCTTACTTTTTGATCACACCTCGTATATATATATATATATATATATATATATATATATATATATAAAATTTATAATTTTTATCAAAATATTTTATGATGTGAATCAAAATCGAGCTTAAGTTTTTCATGATTGTTATTGCTCATCAGTATAAAATATTAAGAAGGGAATTGAACATTGATATTGACATGGAGAAGTTTAAAAAAATGTTTTAATTAATATGATTTTAAATATATAATTATTTGAATAGAATTATATTTTTCTTATATTCGTATCCATTTTCTCTTATGTCCGTATTTAATATAATTTATATAAAATAAATTTATTTTCAAAAATTATATATATATATATAGAGAGAGAGAGAGAGAGAGAGAGAGAGAGATTTATATTTTGGAAAAAAACAATCCAGATTAAAAATAATCTATGAATAAATTTATTTGGAATAAAATAACAGCCATGCTGGTACAAAAGCTTTTGTAAAATCGTTATTGGAACGGCATTACACAATATGGAAACAATTATGTATATATATATATATATATATATATATATGTATGTATATGTACATATATATATTCGTACATTTCATGTACTTGTATACAGACATAAAAATGTCAGACGACGTATAGATCCTTTGGGAATCGAACAAAATACATTTTTTTGTCAGGATGAAATTGTTAATTGGACAAATCCTGTCACCGGTATAATCCGTTTATTTAAAACAGCAACAGTTAAATATGATTAGTCGTTTGCAACATAATGATTGATGGATGAAATTTTGTCGACGCCGCGTGACGTCATGGACCTCGTGCGGTCTAGTTAGTAACCGCAACGTTCATGCGTACGCTCCTGTGGGTACTGCAGGAGTACTCAATGTTATATTAACACAACCTCAATTTTGTCGACAATATAAATCATCGATTCGTTTTTAATATTATTAACAACTATTCTAATTAAAAAATATATATTCTGCCGTTTCGATGCGATCGATTTTGTTCAATGGAAATGTGCAGAATGAATGTTATTGGAAATTCAAATAATAATCTGTTACAATGTAATAAAAGATAATTAGTAACTTATTTTGAATATAAATTTATATATATATATATATATATATATTATATCAAACTGATTTAGAGAACGACTTGTAATTTTCATTTATAATTTTTATAATAGATTGAATAAAATAAAATCATTAAATAATACTACTAAAAAAAATGTCATAAAATAATATGAAAATTATTTTTATGCAGAGTTACTCAAATGAGACTGATATATGAAACCTTAAGTTCCAGTTTATATCCTTTATTCTTATTGGGGTCACCTGTATACCAAATATATATTATACATATTTCAATATATTACTTACTATTACGATATCATTAAGTTGTTTCATAACTTGATATTTTCGATTATAGACAGAATTAAGATTGTAATTAATGTAAAAAAAATGTGTAAATGATTTTTTATAAAGTTATCTTTTATAAAAATAAAATAACGTATTCTTGTTTTTTTGTTAACAGTACCACTAAAAAAAGTTATAGAAACTAGAGGAATTTATTTCGTTATTTTAGTCAGTAAATTCATTATAATAAAAATAATTAGAAAAATATATGAAACATGAAGAAAATAATCACCAGATTATGATATTTGTGTGATACAGATAGAATAAATATAATTGTATTATAATATGATATAAATTTCAACTACAAAAAATATCAGTATACACAAATATATTTGTATCAAATAAGAAAATAAATATTCACTAAGTAACTGAATATTTTCTAATTAAACTTTTTCCTTATCGAAAATATACAATAGTGTATAATATTTCTCTGTTACGATTTTAATTAAAATGCATACTTCAAAGTTATTATTTTCCATACAGAGTACATAGATAATATTTTATAACATGTAATATAATTGCTAATTTTTTCGACAATTTCATACCATTTGTCATCGCTACTGAACAATAGCATATTTCCCATGATGCGTCTCGATACAATCCCTTACCAAATATCAAAAATATGAAAAAAACGTCAACAACAAAGTGGATGTGAATCAGATGACTACAACGAAAATATTTTACAATTCATATCAGTCATGCTGTTCTTTGTGTTTGGCTTTTTTGAAAAAGTACCTTGTTTGTTTACCATTTAATTTTTCATGAACGATAAAAATAATTGATTGAAGAATACGATTATATATATATATATATATATATATAAAGTGAAATTATATTAATAAAACTTTAATCTAATACAGATTACAATATAAATATATATCATTTACACCATAATGAATTTGATGTACCAAAAAGCTAGTTTAAATCGGTTCATATTATTCAAAGTAATTTTTTATACATTTCGAATTATATCTCTATTTGTATATGCCGTAAGGCCTACAAAATGTCATCCCCTTATATATCTATACATAGACCTTTCTGTTATCTACGCGTACAAAAAACTCTAGCTTAATTATAAATCATTTGTTTATGAACTACGTTTGTAGTAAAAGAGACCGCATACTAATCCTCTTAGTTACATTACATTGAAATTATTTTAATATTAGGATCATTGTATAATAGAATACGTGCACGTATAAAGTACAAAAGTATTTTCAAAAATGAATTTTAACAGATTTAAATCGAAAATATTTGTAACTGCTTATATAGTTTTTCATTTTTCTGTTTTATTTTTAGAATACAAATAATTTAATAAAATATCTATTAAATATATAAACTATTAATAAAAGTAAACGTTTTTTTTTTAATCTTAAAAAGATTAAAATCAAAACTTTTAATTAATCAAATTGTTAAAAATTCTATTACAATGTTTTTCCAGGATTTTTATTTTTATTATAATGCTTTTATTAACAGAAAATACCGAAAAATAGTAAAAAAAAACTAATTAAATATGTCAGTAGTAACAACAATAACATTAGTAAATGTGAAGCAAATATTTGAGTATCTCATTAAACAAAAACCATTTTACAACGTATCTTATCAACTAAATATTCTAGTGTTTCTTGTTATTACTAAACCACGAAACCAAATAACCACAAAACCAAACGTAGCTTATTAGTTCGTTGCACATCCCACAGCACTCAGAATCTATCAACTGTTATTTGTATCAAATTCGATCAATCTCACCAGATCTGTTACATATATATATATATATATATATATATATATATATATATATATATATATATATGAGTGTGTGTGGGTGTGTATTTGTATTCTTTTGAGAAATACTGTTAAGTGAATTTATATCTTATGTTTCCGATTTTCTCTGAATTACTTTATTCTGTTTCCTTCATAAAATATGTATAAATGATGTTTATACATTTTTGAACTCATTCATATTTCCTTGAAATCAAAGGACATATTTTATCTGAATAATTTTCGAACGTATTCATCAGTAAATACACACAAATAAACAAATTCATAGAAACAGAAAAAGGGAAATGAAATAAAAATTCAAATATTGAGAGAAAACTGTGAAACGCTGATATAGTCACATGTTATAATATAATCTTGAATTTACTTACGGTTCGATCAAATATATTTCAATAAATATATTAATTTTATTAGATGTTTGTATAAAAAACATATTATTTTAATAAATTGAAACAACGGTGAAAAAATAATAAACGTATAAATTAATGAAGAGAAAAAAATCGTCGATTGAAAAATAATTTCTCAGTTTTTACTATATTTAACGAATGTTTATCAAAGAATATCTCTTTAAACTGAATTTATCAAGCGTTCAATGTTCGATAAACCACATTTAATTATAAACTGATTCTTATTCAACCAACTGTTCAAAACTATTGGTACGGCGAACTACCGCATCATCGTTTAATGCAGCATTCAAGTTTAGTGCATCATATGGTGTACACACACACACAAACTATAATCTCAAAACCAAATATGTATATATATATATATATATATATATATATACATAAATGAATAAATATATGTAATGTCTGTTGGTGGTGGTGACGGTACACAACAGCAAATTCAAAATCATTCGTTATGCGCTTCGCACCATGCCGCGCTGTGTGATAATGCAATGACACAATGTTCAGGAGTGCGGAAGACGATGTTACCGTGTGACTGTGTAACGGTGTTGTGATGGCCGGCTGCCTCTACTCTCATTCAATCCCGGTTGGTGTCGGTTGATCCAACCATTCTCTGCCTCCGTTCGTTGTACTTGAGCCCGGGTGACGCCGGCTCCTATTTCAATGCGGTCAATCTGCAGTAAAATGTTGCTCCAGCCGGAACTATGTAGTGAAACTGACGCACGACGGTCCTCCTATTGTCTACTGTACATAGCGGGTATATGCTAAAGCAGAACGGACACTCATTTTAGTTGTGACTTTAAGGTTAATTCTAACTACATGCCGTGACGTGCTGAGGAGTAATTTACGACGGACGACTTTTTTTATATTGAATTCTCTTGTAGCGAGAAAATTGGATTAGTTTATTTTTGTGGAACAACATTTCCTGGAGATGATTTTCATGCTCGAATAATTATCAGAGATAAACAAGAGACGATTTAACATAAGAATAGAACCGTTTGGATTCATATACAACATTTACAATTTCTATATCGAAATAATCTTTTCAAGAGTAGGAGGCAACAACCTTCGCTTAAAAACACAAATTCTACAGTATGCTAGAATTCACTTACAATAACATCGTTTGGAAATTATATAAAACAATCAGAGAATATAACATTTTACTTTTTCAATTTTTGTTGAAACTTTACATTTCAGAAACGACTTTTTTCTGAATAAAGTGTATAATAATTTACGGACTTCGCCAAAGTTAAACTGATAGCAAAAATCAACGAGTACAAAAAAGTTCAGTTTAAATAAAAGTAACTTTTAAGTAATGAAAAGTTCTAATAAAAAAGAACAGTTATTGTTAGTTGGATGCAGGGAACAATAGTAACCATAAAGTAAAAGTTTCAAAGTTGTTCTTTTTACGCTCTGTTTGATATCCATTTATTTGTAACATTACAAATGTTTAACTGGAAATCATTTAGTATTTTCTTTTCTTTTTTTTTCTGAGTTGAGGAAATTTAAATTTTCTATTTTACAAATATAATATATAGATATATATATATATATATATATATAATGATATAGAAACAATGAAAATGTACTATAAATTTTAACTATGATTTTTCAACAAAAGTCACAAGTACCATCCAAAAGACTACATTAATTACAGAGATTATTTATTGTATGTAACTAATATCCACTCAGCCGTACCGTTACTATTTAAGTTTATTCTAATTGTAGAGATTTTGAGCTTGTATTCGAAATATTGTAGCTATATTATTCCATTCTACTTTTATTTAATCACACTTGTGAGGATTATCTGTAGTTAAATAATCATTATCACAGTACTGTATTGTATTTATTCATCTAGTATTAAATTCAGTAAAGATACATTCACTATTATTACAAATATATATATATATATATATATATATATATATATATATATATATATATATATATATTATGCAACCAACTATTAGACGAAAGTCTCAATGAATAAATATTAATTTGTATTTCACTTATCATGCTTACTCGACGAGTTGGTAAGGTTTTTTAATTCAGTTTTTACTCAATTAGGCAAGTAGTCTTCACTAAGACTAAAAAGTCCTACCTTCTCTATATCTCCAGCAGAAATTGAATGCACTTCCCTCGCATGACAAACGATAATGTCAACATTACACCACTAGTTAGTTATATATAGAATGCTCCATTAGGAGTGCACACTTATCATCGTCAAAAAAACATCATCGCTTACTAAAAAAAATGTGTTTTATTTAAAAATTAAATTGTACGCTTCTAATTGGACACCCTATATATATATATTCCAATTATTTTTGTGTAAAACACATATTTTTATAACATTATATACCACTTTAAAATCAAATATTTAACAATAATATTATAATTAAAAATCTACATTAATTTTTTTCATTAAAATATAAATTAATATAAATTTTAACATTTAAATCAAATATTGATATGTATGTATGAACAATATTATTATGTAAATATACAATATTTTTAATTATTTCTATGAATAAAATATGCCAAATAAAATAAATAAATACATCATATAATACATATTTATATAAATATATATATATATATATATATATATATATATATATATATATGTGTATTCGATTATCTCGTGTATATATATATATATATATATATATATATAACAAATAGTTGTAAAGAGAAAAAGACAACATAACCAACATAAACCATTAATTAAACTAATAATTGCCATATACGTAATATCTAATTAAACTAACTAATTCAATTTTAATATTGTCAGTTTAATTTACAGAAATCTGATGAAATATATTATTGACGAATGAGCTATAATAAAATCAATGTTATTATATGTTACTAAATATCAACATTTAAATGTTGTGATGATAATATTATTTAAAATGTGATCAACGTTTATATAACCTGACTTATCAAATAATAATGTATTTAAAATTTTATATCAATCATAATTTATTAACAAAAATAATTTGTTATCATAACAAATAAACAAAAATAATATATTTTACACAATATAAATCAATTAATAATTAAAAAATTTTGTAACGATAATAGAGAAACAATTACTTGAAGTAATTTTAAAAAAATAATTCCGTTTGAATCTAAAAAGTTTTTTCGATTTTATGTTCGTATATATTTTATTATTAAACTGACATATATATATATATATATATATATATATATATATATATATATAAATGATTCTAGAAATAAAGACATTCAATAACACACAAAATATCTTTAATTGCCAACACTCCATAATAACTCAGTGACACAACCGTGCAAATAGAGCTACTTAAACCAAAAAACAGACATTAAAAAAATTGTTAAGCTTATCTTAACTTCATTTAACAGTAAAATTGTCACCGTCATAACAATCCCAAGAACTTCAGTCACATTTCGTGCATCAACTTTCTTGAATATTATCTACACTAAACTGCTGAACATAAAAACTGTATTGTTCGCGTATAAAAGTATAATTGCGAAGGATTCTACACTTTAAACAAAAAATAATTGTTACAATTTACATAAATTATAAAATGAGTAAATATGATGAAAATATACATTTATATATTTGTTCTAACACATAACAATTCGAAGAGAAATGTATAATTAAATTAATGTTATGGTATGTACACAATAGAATTGTTATTTGACCAGCAAAGTCGGAACCACATAAACATTTTTTTTATAAATATAATTATATATATATAATAATTATTAATAACACTGATTTTTACTTCAATTTAAAATTATCGTTTTAATAAAAAAAATCAATATTAAAATATCACAAGATATAAAAAATTTCATATAACATTTAAAATAAATTTAATACTGAAATGAATTCAAAAACAGTTTACAATTTTATATAGAAAAGTTATTATATTATATTATATTTGAATATATTCCTATACAAAGCTATATTGTTTTACATTTTAATATCATTTATCAATTAAGCAAAAGCTCTTTTCAAACATCAATGAAAATATAATCGATTATTTATATGACATCATAAAATATTTATATTTATTCGTACTTTTAATAAAAAAAATAATCTCTCAATTATTCAAATTTTCCATTAAGTCCATTCATGTTCGTTATTAATATATTAAAATAAATATAATACATAATCTTAATACAAACATTATTCATATCAGTACTTTTATTAAAAGAAATATTGTAAATATTAATGTATATTTCGATTAAATGAAATATATATATTTTTTAAAGGCATTAATTATATTAATACATTGACATAAAATTCAGCAATATTTCTACATTTAAATATGATCCTTCGTACATTAAAATAATAAATTGCTGTAATTCAATCTAATTGGAAAAAAATGATAAAACGAATGTATCTGCTAATAGCACCAGAGCCTTAATATGAATAAACGATATTTAATTCCTTATCTAATGAACGTTATCGAATATTAATGTTTAAAAATATACATCTATAAATATAAAAAATTATGGTTTAATTCCAATATTCGATCATTTACACTGATATATATTTAGAAAAAATCTCATGATTAAAATAAATTCATGATAGTCAAATAAACAAATATATTTTCAAAGCAGAGTTACTAAAAAATACTACATTAGATCCATGAAAACATTTATTGCAAGCGAACGCATACAAAGATTCTGCTGAGTTTCAACATCATCAATAATCAGGGGGTAGTTCGACTCTCTATTTGTCAGTTGTCATTAATAACATAAAGAAAAAGAAATATAAAAAAACGGCAAGACTTTCAACAGTATCTTGTATAAAATGACATGTTTCCTCGATTTACAGAAAATGAAAAAGTCAGATAAAGAGTAAAGTTGAACTTATTTATCCATAAATTCTTATGTTCGAAATGTTCAAAGGTACTTATTCAATTCCTTTTTTTGCAATCGTGTAATTGAAACTATTAAATTCGGATAGAAAATTTAATTAAAGAAAGTTGTGCAATTATTAAAAAATTAATTTTCATCCCTCACAGATATTGATCTGTTATCTAAACCCCGTGCTTTCTTTATTGCTGACATTATTTTATACAGTTTCTCGAACAAAGAAAAGTTCAACAAAACAATTTATCAAAAAGGAACGTCTAATGGTCCATAAAAAACCGACAAAGAGGCAAAACGGCTTGATTTTTTTTAATACCGCCGGAAACTAAAAGCGAGTACTAAACAACAATGTTCGCATTTTATTCGCTTACAGTTTATAAGTAAACTCTAAACATATATATATATATATATATATATATATATATATATATATATACATATATGTATGTATGTATAGTTTACAATGTAGTAAAGATGATGTTGTCTAACCTATTACACGACATAAGCCGGTTAATTTATAGCTATTAAAGTTAAACTTTAGCCATTATATCACCCCCTTAAATAAAAATTCCTTCCCTCGTAGCGTGGTAAATTCTATTTTACGATCTACGAGGGGTCGTAAAACGCAAAGAAATAATTGAGTCAACATGCGAGTTCATGAAATAATAATGTAGATTTTTTTCGAAAAATTAGATTACGTTCTGTCGAAATTTTTAAATTTGCACATTCTGGTCAGAGGATGAAAATTCGACGTGCTGAACTTTCGTGCTTGAATATAAATATATCATGAGTGAAAGAACACACGCGGATTGTTTTATTAAATGTGAATATAAGGTATATATTTTATAAAAATTAAAATGCCATTTTTAATAAATTATATATATATTATTAAAAATAAAAAAACTTACTAAACGTTTTTTATTAACCAAAAATTAATAATCATGTGAGGTTAAAAATATTCAATCGATTCTTCGTTATTAAAAAAATACAAAAACCTATAAATCTCAATATTACCATCATAAAAAAAAAACATTAATAAATAAAGTAAACAGTAAGTAATTACTGACCATGATTTTGGTCTAGTTATTCCATTAATAAAATTGATTTATCACATTTATAACAATATTAAATGAACAATTTAAAAATATATAAAAATGTTTCAATTTAACAAAATATTAATCATATAATAAAATTAAAAATATATCAAAAATACAAACTTGTAAATAAAATTCTTTGTTGTTTGAACAGTAACTGCATCATAGTACTCTGCATAACGAATACTCGCACATACAATTACAATAACGAAAAAAAAAGTATGTATCATAGATCATCAATGTTGATCTCATGAAAAAGAATGATATATGTAAACGTAATAAATTCGACTATTCTTTGCTTTCAAATTCACTCGCATCGAACACGCACGAATTGACAAGCATGAATGAGCGATTATTGCAAGAACACGTCTACACTGCACGCTACATTTCCGCCCATACACAAATAATGCATTATGACAACCGATTTGCAACGTAATGACTGTAATGTGTTTACAGGTCCTCGTTGAGCCGTGCGTAATATAATGTACATGTGTGTCCATCGGTTACTAACCAACGATCCAGGAGCGTGGACAAACATACTTGTCAAGAACAGTGCACTAATTACAGATTTGTGTATGCATCTAGAAGAATTCGATTCGAAACGCTATATTGCAACTTAATGATTATTGGTAGTATATCGGCTTTTATATTTTTGCACGAATATCTCCGTATAAATACCACAAGATTTTATAAACATTATTCAATAATCACTTTTTTCTACAATTTATATATAATTTCTTATTATCTTTATTAACAAAATAATCAATGTTTATATATATATATATATATATATATATATATATATATATATATATAATATAGAAATCATTTCAGATAACAAAAATATACAAGAAATAAAATCATGACACAATATTAAATACGATTTGAATAAAAATTATCATTCGCACAATAACTGAACCATTTTTCGAAACGGTTTCAATCTCTTGGGTTCAGCCATACTACAATTTCGTAACTCGTAAAATGTCATAATGTACCACTACGCACGCAGAATATCTTATTTGCATTAAATATTAAGACCTTATCCTATTTCGAACTACAAACAATATTCTTCCCAAACAATACAATAACTTATTTATGAAAAAATGGCTATAATTTCGTTCAATTGCATCATACTTCCACATTCGTACTTACAAACAACCTTTAGATATGTGTATGTGTGTACATTTTCTGTTTGTTCTGGAAATTATAAAGATGATGATCGTTTATGATCGATGTTTTTAGATTTGAATTTTTTAAAATGAATTTAGTAAAAATGATTTAAATCAATATATGTATTTGTTGCTCTTACTATTTTCCTTTTCTCTTTTTTATCGCAAAGAAAGTAAAGAAACGATCTTAAATAAATATCACAATTTATATCAATATAGATTTAAACAAAAGGAAAAATGAAATTATTTACAAGGAAGCATAGAAATACGAGGGTGGTCCCATAAGTACCCGACCTGACCTAGAGATGGCGATAGTTGTTTGAAAAATATCGCTGTATTAGAAAGTACACAATCTATAAAGCATATGTTTCAAGTTTGAGAATGCCATGTTGTTTAGTATTTGTTTGGCAGCCATCAATAGTAAACGTTTTCAGTGAATTTGTGAAAATGGAGAAAATTGGTCATCGTTACGTGATACAATACTTTTATATGAAAAGCCTCAGCCCAACCAATATAAAAGCTGAACTGGATTCTACTCTGGGTGAGTCTGCTCCTTCGTTTACAACAGTGAAATATTGGGTAGCAGAGTTTAAACGAGGCCGTACGAGCTGCCAAGACGAGCATCGCAGTGGTCGACCAAATGAGGTGACGACTCCAGAAATGGTGAAGAAAATCCACAAAGCGGTACTGGATGATCGTCGATTGAAAGTGCGCGAGCTAGCAGACATAATAGGCATTTCAAAAAGTGCGGTACATCGCATATTATTTGAAAATTTGGACATGAGAAAGCTGTGTGCAAGATGGGTGCCGCGTTTGCTCACACTCGAGCAAAAACAGTGTCGTGAAGATGTTTCAATTGAGTGTTTAGCGAAGTTTCACAGCAACAAAGCAGAATTTTTGCGCCGTTTCAAAACCATAGATGAAACATGGGTCCATCACTTCACACCTGAGACAAAAGAACAATCAAAACAATGGACTGAAAAGGGAGAACCGGCTCCAAAGAAGGCGAAGACCGTTTCATCTGCAGGCAAGGTCATGGCGTCGGTTTTTTGGGATGCGCGTGGGATAATTTTCATTGATTATCTTGAAAAAGGAAAAACTATCAACGGCAAGTATTATACGAACTTATTGCAACGTTTGAGCGAAGAAATCAAGCAAAAATGGCCGCATTTGGCTAAGAAGAAAGTGTTGTTTCATCAAGACAATGCACCAGCTCACAAATCCGTTATTGCAATGGCCAAAATTAATGAATTAAAGTTTGAATTACTACCTCATGCACCCTATTCGCCAGATTTAGCCCCCTGGAATTATTTTCTGTTCCCAAACTTGAAAAAATGGCTCAATGGTCAATGATTTCCCAACGATGAAGAAGTGATGTCGGCAGTTAATGGGTATTTTGAGGAGCAAGACAGTTCTTATTATAAAAAGGGTATCGAACTTATTGAACATCGCTGGGAAAAGTGTATAGAGCTGAAAGGAGATTATGTTGAAAAATAAATATATTTTTTTCCAAAATTTTTGTGTTTTGTTTGTTGGGTCTGGTACTTCTGGGATCACCCTCGTAGATGTTAGGTATAAAATTTAGATACAGAAAAAGAAATAAGTCAATTAAAAGAAAATTATGGACGTTACAGCAAAAGTGATACATTTAAAACAGGAAAGAGCGGATTATATAACAAGAAGAGAAGACTATCAATGGTAAGTATTGATGAAAACTCGAAGATATAAAAGGATCATAAAGAGATCTATAAATAGATGAGAAAAAGATATAAGAAAATTTGAAGAGAAAGACATTAATCAGTTAAAGTTTAAGTCCTTTATCCAGCTGTGAATATATAAAGGGTAATGATATACATATAGAGAGAGAGGGAGAAAAAGAGAGAGAGCAAGTATCGAATAATATATAATTTAATGATATATAAAAAAATATTTAAAGTATTCCTCATTGAAACATCATCTTTAAACAATAAAAATATAGTCATCATAAAAATATAATTACTGTTAATTAAAAGAAAGCTAATTAATAAAAAGTTTATAGAAAAAAAATGTACTAATGGAAAATAATAATAATTATTTTTTTAGTTATCGTACCAAAACTTTCAAATGTATATCAAAAGTTTGCCCTTAATTCTTGAATAATATTTGAAATTAAACTATAGGTTTATCCTAGATTTGTGTTTTATTAAAAAGAAACTATACACATGTTTCTCTACACACCACCTTATACACATGTTTCTTTTTAATAAAACACAAATCTAGGCGTAATATTTGGATGACTATATAATAAGATCTAAACTATAACAACTCATTATTTTTTTTTAATTATTACTTTTGTTAGAATTGAAATAATCGAAATAATTTAAATTAAGAACAATTTATAAATTTTTTATAATCGTTTAAATATCACAAATCAATTATTTTTGTATCTTTGAGGAAATAATCGAGGAAAATCTATTAGCTTAGAAACAAATTTCCATTGCGTACGAATCCATTTATAAAAAATTCATATATACTATATGAACATTTGTCATGGTCTCTTTGACACGGACACTTTTGTATCAACATTAATGACACGGAAATAATTCCACACACGGTCTTGACTTGAGCCCAACGTGTTTAACCTCTCGCCCATTAAACTGTTCGTCCTACCCCGGCCGATTCTCATCTAAAACAGTCGGTGACAATGTCGGTACTGCGCGCGTACACAGGGATTAAACCCCACCGACCGACAATGCGCCGATGGTACTATGCTCTGCGTCCGCGACAAACGACATCGGGCAAAGTGCACTACGTTGTTACACGTTTTACATACGAGATACATAAAATTTCACCACTACGCCACTATTTTTATAAATACCTTCATCAACTATATTTTTTGCGTTGAGAATGTCTGTACATATAAATTATACTGCTCTATAGTTTCGTTATCTGTATCCGTTTTGTTTTTTTTAAGGAAAACTTATGCTCTGTATGGAATTTATTTAATTTGACTTTTCACTAAAACAGTTTTTTCTTTTTCTATTAAAATTAACTGAATATTTTGATATAATATACGGTCATCCAAATGTGACGCCTAGATTTGTCTTTTATTAAAAATGAACATGTGTATAGTTTATTTTAAACACAAATCTAGATGTCACATTTGAATGACACTATACTTTTAAAATTAGAATCATCCCTCCATTGATCAATAATAATACATGATTATTTCAGTTTCATCTCTAATATTTGGAATTAATTCCTCAACTAAAAATTAAAATCTTTAATTTGTAGAATTGAATTCAAAATTAAAAATTTATTAAAATTGCTAGGAAATATAAACGACTTTAATTTTTAACAAAATTTATTTGAAACTAATTCACGAAATTAAGTGTAAACATTCGAACTAATTCTATAAAACAAAACGAATAACATATTTCACAATGTATAAGTAAAATCCTTGACCCTTTAATTTAACTCGATCCTCTAGTTAAATTAAACGGTAACGGTTATGAGTTTGGGTAAATATCAATGAAATTATAAATGACATTAGTACAATTCTGAGTGTCGCATATGCCATACACCCTTCAATTAATTGTCGTATGGTAATGATAATATGTGTGTATATATATATATATATATATATATATATATATATATATATATATATGTATATGTATATGTATATGAATACATGCACTTGAAATTATCAAACCTTATATCAAATATTAGTCAACATCTTCACTATAATATTAAATTCCTTCTCCATAATTAGAACATTATTTCTGACATTTGTTAATGAATGTTCCTTTAAAATACTTTTCGTTTCTATTATTTAAATAGTGTGTTAATTATATACTAGCAATAACAATTCGTTTAATTCGAGCACATTATATAGCATGTTATATCGTAAAACACGGGTCATTTTATTTGAAATATTATATTTACCTTCTTTGAAATAAACAAAAAGAGATTAATGTTAATTTTACACAATTAACATTTTAAAGTATTCATTTTGTAAATTAAAAATAAATAAAATTAAGTTGAAAGTAATAAACACTTTAAAAATGGAATATACGCAATGTTTTAAAAAATATTTGAATAGGGGTTGTTTTATTCCTATATGATTTGAGAGATTATTCGGCTTAACTTGTAATAACATAAAGCGAACTGTTTACAAATTAATGATTTTTCGAGAAGTAATTACCTCCTAAAACACTATAATTCAATAATTATTAATTAATCATCTTATTTCTTTTTATGATTTAATTTTCTCTAGACATTCTCATAAAAAAATAAGCAATGAGGGATTATTAAGTAATTTTATGATGCTAGTGTATAAATATTTTATAAAATAATCAATACAGAAACGTTTTCAATAGTTTTAAAGTAAATAAAAAAAGTATTGTATAAATATTGGAAACAAATAAATCACTAATCAAAACCAACAGTTAATAGTTTCATCTATCTTATATCGAATCGATTCCTACGACAAAAAATTACTTATGAACTAAACGTGCCGTTTCACTTACTTCTTTATTAATACGTAACGCTCATATAAACACCATCGACCAATATTGAACATCCATTCAAACTTACTTATATTTCATAGCATGTACACCAATATCACTCGCATCTCTTATTTCATCTTTCAATGAAATCGCGTCATCGATCTCTTATATAGAACTAATATCGTTGTTCTATTCTCGCGTACACACACGTACGCAAAGAACAAAAAAAATCATCAACAATATATGAAGCATGCTCGTTTCCCACACGATACGTTTTCAAAATGACGCACAGCTGTCATTAGTAAATACAGTCATGAATATACCATAAAGACGAGCGTGTGGTAAGGCCACTTACCCAGGATAGAAACGTTCATCGTCCTGTTCCAGGCTGGTCATCGAAACGGTCAGCAGATGCGAATGACGGCGTCGAGTTACGCCCTGGACGTGTGCAGCGTCTGCAACCGCTCAGAAATGAGTGGCTTGCAGATGATACACTCACTTCGGTAAAGGAATAGATGTACGTATCTAATTTGAAATTTTCAATGTGATTAAAAGTAATAAACATTTCGAAATACTTTTTTTCAATTATATATTTAAATAATTAAAAATACTATTTGCTAGTAATTGAAAATTATGAGAAAATTGTCAAATATATTTAATAATAAAAACAAAAATAATGAATTAACACACAAAAATATAAATTAATACACTTGTCCATTAAAAAAATATATATAATATTATTCATATAATACAAAACACATACCATAATATACTATATATATATATATATATATATATATATATATATATATGTAAAGCAAAAGAGTGTCTTCGTGTGATAAAAAAACTCAAACAGCTCCAAAAACAGTAGAGCGTACAGATATACCGTTAAATCAGCCATGTATAAAAATACATAACTGACATGGAGATAAATATGTCAATCAAATATAAAAACAACTTTAACGGCATTGTAGCTGAACAAATAAGGTCTACAGACTTAGAAAGTGTCACGAGTTCGTACACCCATTTCATATAATACATTGATATGGGAATATCTTATTGGATAAAATTGCTAATAATGAAAATTTAAATCTACTAAGCTACATACATTCATGTTTATATACATTGAAGTACAGTTTTAAAAATATTTTTATCTGTTTAATTTTTTTTTTATTATTCGTGGTCTTTAAAACGATATTAAATTCATTTCAAAAAATAATTCAAATAATTGTTTATTTTCTAATTATAATATTTAAAATGTTATATAGTTATAATCTTGAATAATCAATTTTAAATGTTGTGTGAATAAATACAGATATTCTTTATAAATAATATTCGAAAAGATATGAAATCAAAAATTAAACACTCCTCCATGAATCAGTAATATCATCAATCTGTCAATTAGTCGAAATTCGTTCGATATCCAGTGATTGAAAAATTTCAAAAAAAAGGTACAACACCTTAGAGATTTTCTTGGAACGAACGGACTATTTTCAAGCAACATCGGAGTGGTTATTGCTTATCGGCATTTATGTTACACAGCTTGGATGTATACGGGCAGCAGCTATCTTAAAGATTTGTTACACCGGCCGATACAAAATCATAGCATTGGGTGTGTAAGTGTTCACAAATCGATATATGAATGGGATGAGATTGAAAGAGATGCAACTTCGAGGTACTAGGGACGGGCAGTGTTCCACCAACGTTCGTTGATCGAATAGAGGATATTGCTGATAATGTTTATGTCACAAACGTGTAGGCAATTTTGTATTCTGCACGGAAATTGTCGATGCAACACATATAAACTTCCTTTTGAAAATAATATTGTTTTCTGTATTCACAACAAAGGATATTACTTGTATTTATAATCGTGACAAACGATCGAGCTTTTATATTTGAATCAGTAGCATTTTTTCAGATATTAAAATTTTTAATTATTTTTTTTAACAATGATTTATTAATATTTAAAATTAAGTCCAAAGATGATTGATTTTTTTACTTATATATATATATACATGTTTTTATTTTTAAATTATACAAATATTTTCTTATTTATTTAAAATCTAAAAAAATTAATAACTACCAGAATAATAAAAAAATCATCAAAACTTGGTTTATTCGTATACGTGTAATATTTTTTTCAACGTACATTTTTCTTGGATACAATTTAAATTCATTTAATTTATTGCATACCCAGGTCAGTAAATTTGGCTTTCATACGAAAAATGTCAGATATTCGCTGAAGTCGACGGGAGATTTAAAGTGACCACTAGGGTGGTTTTAAATAACAATGTCATAAATTGAGTGCAACGTTCCTGATTGCATCTAATATCCATATATGCGTAAATATACATACATACATATATATATATATATATATATATATATATATATAAATAATATTTCAAAATTTATTTTATTATTCTGTTTACATTGCGTGCAAGTTATAATTATATTATTATTATTTCAATGTGTATATTTTAAGAGTCCGGCAACGTTTACTGCATGTTTTCATAGTTTTTATTGCAAGTAAACTGATTTATAAATGTTATTCAATGTTTCATACAGCAAATATATTATTTTAGCAATTTATTTTATTTTTTGATCTCAGAAAATATGCTTTCGTGTTCTAAGAAATCTCTCAAATAATTTATTACACTGTATCGTAATTTCTGTTTGTTACTTTATCGTAACATTTTTTTAATTAATATTTCTTTAAACGATTTGAATTTTGAATTTTTAATATACTCTGATTATGATAAAATGACTTATAATCAAGTTAAAATATTTTTATACGCATATATCGTGTAATTGAAATTTGAATAATAACCATAAATCATGTGTTAATCTAATATTTCCAAATTGTTGATTTAGTGGCGAATTTATCGAATGTTTGAATAGGAGAGGGTGAATAGAAATTTAGAATCGTAGAATGATTAATAGGTTGTGCTGGTAATCGATATTTGAGTTGTTTAAATTCATTCTTATATCACGTTTTAAAATGATATCTTGAATTAAAAAATATATATTAAAATTTAACTATTTTCATTGATTACAAAAATAATTAACGGTAAGGAAAGTAATTTATATCGAAAAATAAACTTGTTAAATAAGATAGATTTTGTTTAATTATACTTTTTATTTTCAATTAAAAAATAGTCATATTTTCAAAATAGCAGTAAATAAAAAATTGATCTAAGATTAATTTTCTTTATAAGTGTTTGAAAAATGTTTCAGATGAAATGTATATATTTGCTTTATATTTATCAACATTTGTAGAGGTATAGCGACTTGTTTATTTACTTGATAGTTTGAAGACACGAACTACGTTTTATTTAAAATAAAATTATACGAAAAGAAATGCACACATGGATTTTTAACATATCATGTACACCGTATTCAACTGACCGCAAAAAGTCTTTTCTTGTATCTGGCGAGCGTGCAATGATACGACATGAGATGAGCACCGCGGCGACTCTGATGTAATTTCGTGTAGCGTCCGTCTACAGAGTCGATGCCGGGCGAACGAGATCCTCTTGAATTCCCTGACGGGCACGTTTTTAAATTGAACCTTCCTGCAGTCGGGAAATGTGCGGTGGTGTAAAGAAAGATCGTTCTCTTTCTGACACCGTCGTCGTCTCGGCTAGCTGGCAATGCACGTGCTACATTACACACATACAGATCCTTTATACCTATTGACCTGGGTACCTAGTTAAAGGTATTCGCTGTTGCTGTAACAGATCTCACACACAACCGTCCTCTAGATATCTATCTTTTTTTGTCTTTAATACAATGTTTGAATTACAATGAACGTTGCGAAGTGATCATTTTCAAGATTGTTATAGGCAGGAGCAGTCGGGTGCAACAAAGATGAGCGTATTTATTTAAAATGTTAGCTATATACCCATGTATATATATATATATATATATATATATATATATATATATATATATATATATCTGTGTGTGAATGTTTCTGTGCATGTATATGTGTCCATTTCATTTCATCGATTTTAGAATTACGAATAGCGATGATGATCTTAAGATGTTACGAATATATATCTTGAGATGGTAAGTACGAAATAACGAACGATTTCATTTATTCTCATTTAATGAATTTTTTCTATACAATATCCGACGCCGTAACGCGAGTAATTATTTCTTATTATATTTATTATAGTCGAATATATAATAAATACCAAAAATAATTACGTGTTCGATTTTATTATAAAGAGCAATTAGAACGTTGTTATGTTGTCGTTTCATTTGTATTCATTTCTCCTTAATTAATGCTTTTATATTTCAAATTATTCAATGACCTATTCATCAAATCATCGACATTGAATGAATAGAAACGAATGCAAGTAGATGACGTAAATACGGTTTAAAAATAAACATGTATAAGTATTTTAAAGCATAAAAGCATTTTTATTGAGTTTGGAAGTGAATTAATCATACTTAATCTTTCGAATCAATAATTACTTTTTTTTATTACTAATTTTAATATACACAAATTATTTTAATAAATATAAAAACTTCAACACTACAAGTTGAATTTAAAATAATTAACTAATTATTGTAGAATTTTATTCGCATTTAAATTAGATTATTGTTTTAAATATTTTCATTGATTTGTAAACGATTTTATATTTATAACCGATTATTTTATTTTCAGTTCTTTTGAAAATATTTAAATGTTTTTTTACTCAATTTCATTTAGTACATTTGAAAGAAAACACTAGTAATTTATCACAAAATTCAACATAGAAATATTTTGAAATATCTTTATTTATTTAAAGAATTTAAGCGATACCTAATGTATTTCTATTAATCATTACTATTGCTTTTTTAAATAAATTATCGACTAATATTCAAAAAGTACATGTTTTATTCTGGCTTTGTTAATAAATCAAAAAAAGAAAAAACAACGTTTCAATTAATCGCCTCATTTCTTATTATTATTAGTAGTCATATTAGACACTATGTACATTTGTTATTTATTGATTTAGTGTTCGAGTATTCTTTAAAATTTATTTATTCTACACTTTTATATAAAACATTATTGCATTACATATATATACTCAATAAACGATTTTTTATTTTATTTTATTTCTGTTAAATTTAAAAAAAAATCTCGTCTCGTTAGATTCTTTCCTGTTTCCCAATATTTGAAATTCAATCATACACAAATCACGTGATAATTTCATGCAAAGTATATATATATATATATAATTAAATCAATTTAAGAATAAAATATTAATAAAATAATTTTCGAGAAATATTAAATATATTCATTATATACTATAAACATTAATTTAATAATTAATATCTAAAAAAATTGTTATTGTATTTACTATTGTTTTATATAGAATTATATTTTGCTATGTTTGTATGTTAAAAAGTTGTTATTTTGATAACCATTTCAAATAACAAACTCAATATATATTCTCTAAAATTTCAGTCAACAAATGTAATTATTTACAAATTTCAAAATAAGGTATGTGTGAATGTTTATGATATTTAAATATTAAAACACATCTCAACAATAATAAATGTCATTATAAGTTATAAATTACATATCATCATTTTCAAGAAACTGAGTTTCCTCAATCCAAACATATAAACATTTCATCATCAAACAAAAAATAAAACCTATGTACTATTCCTTCAATTACTCATAAACTTTTCGATACTTCCATATTTCTGAGAAGCAGAACTAATAAAACACATCTTTATGAAAGATTATATATATATATATATATATATATATATATATAAGATGAAAAGTTTTGTTTTCAAATATGCTAAAAGGATTATATTTCTGTTTTCAGTATCTCATTTCAACCACACTAGTATTTTCAAAGTTGTTTCGAGAAAACAAATATTTATCAACAAAGGTAATAAGTTTTCAAAAAATTTCCAAACAACTTCAAAACATTTATATTTTTTCTGTTTCAATTTCGATATTCAAATTATTGTTAGTTTAATATATAATTTATCAATAATAATATAACTGTTTTAATTAATATATAAATTTTGAATTTAAAATAAATAGAAATAGTAAAATGATTTTATAAAAATGAATCCAGATTTTTATTTTATTATAAAATCTAATTTTTTAATTTCAAATACTGTACCAGGGAATATTCGTTTTTCAATTATATGTACTGAATTGTGAATCCATCCAAGCTTTTACTTTTTAATATATATTCATATACATATATATTATAGTTTATTTATAAATGAGTTCACATTATGTATACATGCAAGAGTATAAATAGAAAAAAAATTCGAGAAACGAGTATATTTATTATAATTTTATAGACGAGCTATTCGAAACGTGAACCAATATTAAACCTGTATATAAAACATAAATTTAAAACGAAGAAGAGAAAAGAATAAGAATAAAGAACAGAAAAACCTAAATAGCATTCTCATTTTAATATTTACGAAACCGTGTTCCATCTTCCGTTTTTCATTTGATATCCAATATAGGCTGTACACAAGACCCGTCCGAGATGGACATTTGAAAATATGGCGAAAGAGCGTCTGCAAGACGACGAGAAAAGATCGAATACACTTTTTGTAATAGCTTGTCATCCTGTATGGACGTGTTATTTTCCATGAACTCTCTGCATCCCGAACGACATACTATGTGCTCAGCCATCCATTTCATTTGCATTTTAACCGAGTAGCTGTCGATCTTGTAGGTCCAATGCATTGCAATGTTGTTGTTGTGTACACCGGAAACCGTTTGAAAAAGAAATGACTCGGAAATGCACTCTTGATGTATACGTATGCGAATATATACATTACTTGGTACGATCGTATAGCGTCACCGTTCGTTTGCTGAATTTATGATGCCATATCGAATAATGTGGATACGAACGACAACAAAAAAATATCAATACGTGCATCCAACTATTAGAAGTATTTTTTCTTTACTTATTTTCAAATTCTATTAATGATAATTTATGAAAATAAAATAAAAAACATTTTACTAATTTATGCTCGTTTATAAAAAATATCGTTTTAAAACACAAATCGTTTAACAGCTATACAAGAAAACAATAGAAATTATTACTATATTATTATCCTTCATGAACATTTCTAATTTTAAACTATTAAAGTACATATTTCCCGTGATAATATTTTCATTTCAAAATAAGTATCTTATCACACGATCATCTACAATTTTACACACGGCTTTATAGTGATTTCGATGCAACAGTGAAATAGTTTCACATAAAAAACTCGTGTAACTATTTCCTTGAACCAAAACGCAATAACTATATACACGCTATCAACACAAAGAACAGAAATGCGTCCGTTACGTGTTCCTTTCCACGAACGATAAGGAAAGAGGCGAACAGAAAGACAGTTTGGAAAAATAAGCAACGAACGTAATAAAAAGATGTAATGGCGTAATAGCAAAACTGTAATAGCTTGTAATCGTTTCAGACAATTTGAACATATCGGGAAACATGCCGTATTAAGAAGACATGAGAGTTTAACGTGTCGAACAGCATGTATTTAATGGCGCCCGTTTATGCTCATGTTTACGAACATGTTGTTATTTGCTCGATTAATACCGTTACATAGATAATAAACAAATATTATTTGATTATATGAACTGGTTATAAGGAACGAATAACATTTCAATTCATATAGAGGTGCATTTATACATATATATATATATATATATATATATATATATATATATATATATATATGACTACCACAACTACAACTAGTTTAATTCACCAAAAATTCTTATCCATTAATGACTTTTCTTGCATTCTCACGTCAACTTATTTTTCTCTATCTCCATGTTGTTTATTCCATCATCAATTCAATTTTTGTAAATAACCATACAACAAAAATATGCGTTTTAAATGACGTTAATGATATCTTGAAAATCATTTACTTTTATTATTTTTCTGTGAAAATTGTCAATAAATTGATCATGAACTTAGCTACTCTGTGATTTCAGTCGATGATAATCGAATATTCGTAATGATATGAAAACAAACCAATTGTCTTTTTATCAATGGCCTCGATATATACTTAAATTTCTTCCACAACTCGTTTATACTTGATAAATCCAATTTATTTTCCAATTATTAAAATTAAAATCTTTGAAACGATTATTTTAGTTATTTAAAAAATATTTATTTAGAAATAATGATCATATTAGTTTGAGTTTTATTTGTGATAAATTCAATAAGAATAATTTCTGATCAATTTTATAAAGATTTTTTATTCAAAATTTACTCCCTTAGGCAGGTTGCTTTCACTAAGGCTAAAGAGTCCCATCTGCCCTATATCTCCGACCGGGGATTGAATGCACTTCTCCCCCATGACAAGCAGTGATGCTAACACTACACCACCGATCGATTATATATATATATATATATATATATATATATATATATATATATATATATATATATATATGCAAACTATTGTAAAGTGTTTTGTGACTGAAATAAGAATCCAACAGATAGCAACGTCCTTAAACTCGATACACAACATACTTAAATAATTCTGAATCTTTTCTCTAGAGATATTAACTTTTTACAACCGTCCTATTGGGATATCGCCCCGACAACATCAATTACTATCAATATTCTCCTTCGCACAAAAAATCAATAAATACACTTATCTGAATTTTTACAACATATTCTATATAAAGAATCCTTTTTTTGTAATTTGATTGAATTTATTATATCGTCACTTCAAATTATTTACTCTTGTTTCATATGTCGACTCGATTAAAGTCAAATAATTTAATTAAAAATTATCTTTCTTTTATATTAAATAAATTGATAATTAAAATAATTATTTATAAAAAATGTAAGTAAACAATTTTAGACGTTTAAGGTTTTTTTTATCTCACTTACACGAAATTATAAATTAAAAAAATATTTATCATAAGATACATTTATGTTATTATGAAAAAATATTTTTTCTTTTTCATTACCAATTATTTTTAAATATTAAAATCAGGTTAACTGAATTTAATACACTTAATCAAAAAATCCAAATATTGTATATTTTTAATTCGTAAATTCAAACGACTTTATATAGACATTCTAAACTAAATCGAACATTCTTTCATTTGAAATTCGTGTTAAAGGAAAAAACAGTGAACCGTTATCGATCATAAAAATATTTCGTGCAATATACCAAAGTTGAACTTGTCACTTTTTAACGAGTTTTAATTACATATAATTTTACACATGGCAATTATTAGTTATTATTAATATCTGACCTACAATTCCAGATTGATATCAAAATTTTATCAAAAAAATGTACTTATAGTTTTAACGCGTGTATAATATACGAAAAGTAGCTGTAATTTCATGAGGAGAAAATAATATAATTTTTAATAAACCAAACTTAAATTATAATTAAACGTTATAAATAGAAGTAATAAAATAATAATGTATCAAATTAATACATAAAAAATATTATGTGTTAACAAAAAATTGTTAATTATTTAGCAAATCTTAATCAAATAAAATAAATTACAAAAAAAATTAAATACATTTTTTCTAAAATTATAGAATTTTTTTTAACTACTATTTAAGTACTATTTATTATTAATTAAATTTTAATTCCATATTCTGTCAAGTATATTAAAATGTTTAATTATTTAAATTAAAGAGATATAAAACTTATTTATCTATCTACCTATATATATATATATTATAAACTTGCTCTCTCCCTAATTCAAATTATAATTTATTACTAGCATAACATGTATGATTACTTTTAGAAATTATACCTAAACGATTACCAATCTTATACAAACAATAATGAAATAAAAATGTCATATACACAAAAATGCATTTATTCAGACATACACATAATTCTGATCGTTGAAAATATTTACAGATAAAAGATAAAACATTTAATAATATAAGTAATACATTGAATGTTTTTTTCAATTTATCAAATAACACTTATCTTATTTAGAAAATCGTCATTAGTAAATAATTTTTTTTTAAAAAAAGTAATAGATATTTTAAATAAACATTGTTAATGCTAAAACATTGACTTATTCACTTTTAACATAGGAATTATTACTTTAATTTTAAATTATTCTAATAAAATTTTCAACAATCATTTATTATTTAGTTATTATTCTTTATGGACATTTTGATGGCAATTCATTCATCTTCAGATATATAAAATCTTTTTATATACATAGTAGCACTTCACACTAATCATTTTGTAGTTCAAAATCAAGAAAATAAACAAGTATATTTACCTTTTTGTGCCTGGCTCAGATTTAATTATTGTTATTAATTTCTCTATTACAGACATTTATATAAATTAATTATTTAGATGTAATTGACTTATAACAGTTTTAATGAATAAAATATTGTTAGTTTAATTTTTAGTTGTATTTTAATATTTCTTCATTTGATAATTATTGTTAAAATATGAATATTTATCATTCAACTGTAAATTAATCTTCGAGTAATATTTTTTTTATTTCAATATTATTGTACCTTAATGAACTAACCAATTTTGTTCTTATATAAAAACATAGATATTTTAAAAACTACTACTACATTGAATTCATCTCTAAAAATATACATAAATAAACATATACTAGTTTTGGAATTCTTATTATTATTTATTTCGTTTACAAAATGTTTCAAAAATATCTCTCGAAGAATCAAATATATATATTTATGTTTGTGGTTAAATATCATATATTTATATGGACGTGAAATAAAATAAAATTTTATAACAAATGATTGATTTATTATAAAAATGCATTTATTTACTTCGAAACGAAAATAGTTTTTATGAAATAAGATTTATATTTCATATTGTATTTTGTTCGTTTCATAAATCACGTACGTATGTATTTTATTTTAAATAAACATACATAACTAGTGGACGATATTGTGGATACATCGTAACATGTTGAGGTTATAAAAAAATATGTATTGAACTTACATAATAACCAAAATATATACTTGATATTTCAAGAATAACTAGTAAAAATGTATTTATTTGAAACATATAAAATATAAAACAAGTGTAGTATTTATATATAAAATCAATATATGTTCCAATCTTATGAAACAATATTTCAGAATTCAACTTATCAAAAATATAAGAAAATTGTCAATAACCTTGTCAACGAACCGATCATTTAAAATTAGCTACTATGTGATCCTTATCGATGATAATCGAGTATTTGTAATGATATGAGAATTCTATCACATGGAAACAAACCGATTGTCTTTTTATCAATGTCTACGATATATACTTGAATTTCTTTCACGACTCGTATATACTACATAAATCCAATATATTTTCCAATTATTCAGCTTAAAATCTTAGAAACCGTTATTTCAATTGTATAAAAATTTCAGCTAGGAAAAATGATCGACACATATTTGTTATCAATATATTTTTTTCAGTTAAATCGTCACAATAGGCACTTGTGATAAAACTGAAAAAACTACATGTGTTATTTATTTTGAGTTATATAGATTTTTCAATGAAAAAATAAAAAAAAATTCAATATACAAGTATATATATATATATATATATATATATATATGTCAAAATATATTTTTAAACAAAATAATGCATTAAATTAAATTGTGATGGGTAAGGATTTGATGGTAATTTATGGAAATAATAATGCACTTGAACATAAATCACAAATCAAAAAAATCGTTTTAATATCGATTTAAAAAATACAACAATAGTTCTAAATTAAACATCGATATAATACATACTTAAATATACAATGATAATAATCATATCAATACAATTCTATAGAAACTCAAAAAAAGACTAATAATTAAAACAAATTATCATTTTATAAAAGAAATATTTATGCTCTTCAAAAATTACAAATCATATACAATATTGATATAAAAATTTAAATATTCTTTGGCATTTTTGACGATTTTTTATAAAGTAATAGGAGTGTATTGATACAATTCAAATTTAATAACAATATCTTTATCACAGTATTTCACTGAAATAAAATTTTAAAAAAAATATTTATAATATATTGGTATATTGAGATAGAATTAAAAAGAATAATAACTATATTAATGGTCATTATTTCCTCCGTTATGAAAATTATTTTCTAGATTGATTATAATGAATAATTTTATATTATGGTCATTATTTCCTCCGTAATGAAGATTTCATATAAAACAAAGCAAGACTTTCGAAAGAAGAAATCATATAATATTATTTATATATAATATAATTGAGAGTACAAGTTTTATTTATTTGTGTTTCGTTTATCTGGACTTGGTTGCACAATTCTTATTAATAAAAATATAATTAGATAATTGATAAAATTTTTCAAATATCAACTCAAGTGCTTCATAGAAATTCATATCAGATTTAAATTCATAAAATAACATTACTAATTAGAATATTTCCAGAAAATCATATTAAACTTTGTCATATACATCACCAAAGATCTGTTCGAAAAATATTTGATAATAATAAAGAAAATATTTATATGTATATGATTTTGATCACGTATAATCTTCAAGAAACATAATAGTTATTTTTTTCGTAATTAATATTTTTAATTTAAATAAAAGCAAATTATATATATTTTATTCTTGAAATGTAATTTCTCTTTTTATGCTAATAAAACACAAAAAATTGCATTTAAGTAAAAAACTGTACTATTACAATAAATAATTAATATTTTTAAATGCATTTATTGATTATTTGATGTAATAAAAAATACATTATATCAAAATAATCAAACTTGTAAATATAATGATTTCTTTTCCATTAAATATAAAATCTAAAATATATTTCGAAAGCTGTTAATGTTTTCATGAAATTTTATTTATGTAAATATTAAAATTTAAAAAATTATCATAATAAATTAAAATAATAAATTAATCTACTCTGTATTTTTAGTAACTTGGTGTTTTATTTTCCATCTTCATTTAGTATCACACAAAAAATAAGGAGTTTTTTATATAAAATTCGACTTAATCCAATATATTATTAGATAGCTTACATACGCCGAATTCTACTAAATCATTTTAAAGTTTAAATATGAAGAACTTCATGTTTACTTTACTTCTTTAAAACATTAAATTTACTTAATATTTACCTCATTTCATATGAAACATATATAAACATTATTTTTAATATATATATATATATATATATATATATATATATATATATCATTAATAAAAATTAACAAATAAATATCTTTTATATTTATATATAAAGAGTATCAGATTTTATATTATACGAATCATTATTAATCGATAAACTATTTTTAAAAGTTGTTATATCCTCAGCTGGACCCCATTGTGGTGTCGGTTTAAACAATTCCCAACCAGACTAATTAAAATAAAAAAAAAATTATTATAAGATACAAAATAATCTATAAGAAACTTTACTTAAATAGGATGGCCCAAATGAAACTGAAGTATTTAGATATACATTTACTTTTCTCTATCATTTACTATCTTCCAATTTCATTTGAGTCACGTTATATTTAAACATACTAACAATCCTATTATTGTATATTCATTGAATTTTTGTTAAGAATTCTTAAAAAAAATATTACTTACTGGTTTTCCGATAATTAGACGATAAATTGCGAACAGTGGAAGTGGTATTAATGTTGAAAGACTAATCATCCATCCAAGTGCGTCAGCTCCTGCAGGAAAATGTGTACCTTCGAATTTTGCAGGTCGGTACGTGTACATTGAAAATGCAAACACAACCTGAAATTATTTCTTATCAGTACTATGATACTTTATCAATCATTCAATTAACTTAAAATAATTAATTAATTATAAAAACTAGATTTTAATAAAGTCATTAAAAAGATATCAATATCAATGAATCAATTTCTAATTAATTATTTCTTAATTTCTGAATTATTCGCTATAATTAAAAATAATTGTATATAGATAGATAGATATTATGCTTATAATATTTAAAACTACACTTACAAAAAGTGATACCGGTGCCAAAATCATCCACATAACCCACCAATAACATTTAGCCCATGCATAAAGCTCGATCTTCATAGACGAAATATTTTTAAAGAATCGTTTATACCCATAAACCCAAGAAACGAGTCCAACTTCCGCTATGCCAATCAACAGAATAGCCCACGACGCTGTATTCCAATCCATGAGTGTAAAAAGGAAAACTCCACCGTGGCAACACATCGGTATTGCAGCTATATAACAGGCTATGCACGTACATAATGTCACCTTCGATTGATGCTTACGTAAATGTGGCCATCGGTCCAGAATTGCCGTGTTTATTGCTTCGATTCCAGCTAATTGACTGCCGAGACCGAGCACAAGTAACATGAAAAAGAACAAGAACGCCCACAGTTGCGGTAGGGGCATATGTAGTACAGCTTCTGGATACGCAACGAAAGCCAAACCAGGCCCGTCGTCAGCTACTTCATCGACAGGTACGCCCATCTCGTGCGCCAAGAATCCGAGTATAGAGAATATTGCGAATCCGGCGAACACGGACGTGAAGGCATTCGCAGCAGATACGATTAGAGCATCGCGGTGGCAGTTGTTGGTAAAAGAGCTGTAAGAAGACAGCGTTACTAACGAACCGCACCCGATACCGAACGCATAAAAAATCTGAGATGCTGCGTCAGCCCATACGGCCGATCGAGATAATATTTCCCATTGGGGTTGTATGTAGAAGCGTACCCCTTCGCCGGCGCCCTCTAAAGTACATCCTCTGATCAATAATATAAACAGTACAACATAAGGAAACAACGCTGTGAAATAAACAGCTTTTCCTGCCGACTGAACTCCTTTGACGACACAGATATAAGCTAAAGTCCATCCTAACAAAAGACATAAAAGTAGCTGATATCTGGGATAACCCCAATCAGACCACGTAGATCCTTGAATTCCTAATACATAATCATTATAGTACTCCTGAGATGATAATACCCTTTTAGTAACATTTTCAATAGGAATTTCAACGGTACCATTAAGACATCCTAACGTTGCTTCAAGTAAATTATGTTTCTCGCAGAAATCTTTCAATGAATTACACGTTTTGTTCCAATATACCGGTAGTGAATCATTACAATTTGCTTGTTCAATAGCACTATAACAATCTGAAAAGTTTTATTTCGGTTTTATATCATTTTCTTTGTCGAAACAACTATTTCATTTTCAGTTCACACTCACTTTCTGTATTAAAGTAATTTTGGCATGATCCCCATTTTAATTCACTGCTAAACGATGCAAAGATATAAAATATTGTCCATGAAATAATCACCATATAATAGATTGTAACTAGGGTGATCACTACAAGTGTACAATAACCTAAACCATGAAAAATCGGTGCCATACGTTCAAAAGCCTGAATTGGTCCTAAACCAGAATATTGTCCAACTAGGAGTTCCAAAAAAAATATCGGTAGACCAATTATGAACAGCATAAGTATATAAGGAACAAGAAAAGCACCTGGAATATTAAATTACAGATATGAATAACATTTTATTCGTGTAAAATTTATTCAATTCTGATTTAAAACTTTATTATATATAATTTCATAACGTTTGATTCAAATGGAATAATGTCTTAAAAAACAATTATAAATAGCTTAATTAAAAAATAAAAGTGAGATTATTCATTATACAATACATTCAAAAAGTGAATAAAGTATAATTTATATAAAATTTTAATTTATTAAAGTATTTTTAATATCAAACAAGATTTAAAATAATTTTATTCCGAGAACCTTGAATACATTTTATAAAATTAATTTATATTATAACTGATACTAGAAAGATTTCAACTTTTTAATAAATTATATATATATATATAATATGTATATATTTATGTATAAATATAGTGAACATTTTTTAATCTGTTTAAATAAATAGAGCGAACTACAGGACGAAATGTATTCTCGTCAAAAACCAAACAAAACATTCACGCACAGATGTATTCCTTGTACAATCTAACGATAAAAGGGTTGAAGTTACCACAGTTTGGCGCCGTTTCAACTCCTCCTCATTCGCGTAATAATGGAAGCAGCTATTTATAATTTATTCATAACTTCCTCTTATGACAACGAACGAATACCGTGAAGATAAAGATATCTTGTATGAAATAAAACATTATACATATTTTCGGTCTTTATGTAAATTAATTTTTAAATAGATTAATGTCTGCTTCTGAGAGAACAAATAAACTGCTCAACCCTTTTCTGATCTCAGAAATTCTATTTGAAACGTTATGAATTATTTTCACTGTCAGATTTCAAATAAAATCGTGTAGATGTTAAATACACAAACGTGTTCTAGACTTATACAATATATCATTTGAATAAATATATTTTTTTAATTTATACATGTATACAATTATATATATATATAATATTTCGATGGATTTTTTTTAATATTCACCTTGTTCGAAAATAATCTTATCAAAATGAAAATAACTGATGTTATTAAATAATATTTATTTGGATGTATACAAGTTTATTTTTTAAGTACCATTTTAAGGTTTTTGACATAGATTATCTCAAACAATAGACAGAAATATTTTTAAAGAATACTTTTAAATTTCAACAAACAGGAATTCAAAATTCTATAAATCTATCACATGTGTATATTAATTTTAATCAATAGTTTCATTTCATTAATACTGTTACTTTCATATTTATCAGTTTGATAAGATAATTTTTATTTTATCAACTAATGAAAAGATTAATGTTATCAATGACATTCAAAGACCACCTTTTATTGTTTTATTGTCTTATACAATATAATAAGATCTAAAAATCGTTATTGTGAAATTTTAATAGATTAATAAATTTACTATAATTTATCAATGTATTGATTGTACATACATACTTACATATATATATATATATATGTGTGTGTGTGTGTGTGTGTGTGTGTGTAAATATATTCGACCATTATCTAAATAATATTTTCTGAATTTCTTTTAGAAAAATCATAAAAGAACGTATAAAATTATACATTCGTGCCAAAGCTCTCTGTAAAGGGGTTACGCTTTTAATTGTTACATCATGTGGCGGTTTTCACACGAACGAACGAACAAACCGAACAGCAAGCTGGCCATTACGTACAATCAGTACTCAGCATCAGGTAATTATCGTTGGCATGCAGACCTACAAACTGCCAGAATTGTATCGAAAATCTACTAACAGACGTAACGCAATACAACGAACATACACATACACTCGTATAAACATACATACATATTCACACACGCACACATACCCATGCATCGTCACTAAAAAAAAGCTCCCATCACTTTTTCATTGTTCACGAAGTCAAGTTCTGAGTGATTATTGTGTTGGTTATAAATTGCGAGTAATTTCGTTCTTTGTCGTTTTGATGTTGCAGAGCATCAGATCGAAATTAGCGTAAATGATTTAATAATTATTCAGAGAGTAAAATTATACCATACATGTTGAATAGCTACAGGCTTCAAGAACTGTTTTCGGATTATATATTAATTTTTAATTTATAAGATTAAATTAGTATTCTTGGAAACTATTACCGAAAAACGACATATTTTTTTATATTTTGAAAGTATAAACGAGCAGCCTTATATTTCATTTAATCCTCATAATCAGAAAATACATATAAAACTGGTAATGAAAGGAGAAATGTTTAGTCCTTGATTATACGAAAAAAGAAAGAATTAAACACTTCCAGTATTCTATACCTGTTTCATTAATGAAATTTATAATATTAGATAATAGTATACAATTAATCATTTATTTGCATTTTCACAACAGGAACACATAGTACACTTTCTACAATGACAACTCCCCATAGTATTCCTTCATTTCCGTGCATACGTAAAATATCTAAGTAATTAAATGTCATAAATCCTTATAAAGTAATAATAATATAATAATGTTCACCTCCACCATTACGATAGCACAAGTATGGGAACCGCCAAACATTTCCTAATCCGACTGCGTATCCTATACACGATAATACGAACTCCACTGGTTTGTCCCAGCTGCCTCTACTCGGTACAGAACCACCGACCGAGACTTCGGAACATTTCTCCGCCACCTAAGAAGAAAACATTGTATATTAATTTTCTTAATTTACCAGTACTGGGAAAAATACATAAACGTGGTTCGAATTTTACACGTAACAAAAACGTCTTACGAACATTTTATTCATAGATTAATACAATTTTTCCTAAACCAACATTTTTGTGATAATATCGAAAATTAATAACCGAATCGTTTTTTTTTATTTTTTAATAAAATCATTTTGCCATATATTTTTATAAGCACAATTTATTTTAAAACACTTGTGTGAACAATTATATATATATATGTATTTATGTATATATATATATATATATATATATATATATATTATATTCATTTCTTAATAAAAAAACTCCTATACATATTTTTATTCTAAAATTACTTTACTAACCAAATTATACGTAAAGCAATATAATATATATTATATATACACATATACTATTTTTTTAATTTTTGATATTAAATACATTTAATGTAAATTCTTTGAAAAAAAATCAATTGAATATTAAAAAACATCATGAATTTAATAAAAATTAAATAGAATGCCAAATACCTCAAGTAGAATACAAAAACAAAGTATGAAAGTAGTTTAAAGTAAACATTTATGAACATGTAATTTTTTTAATAATATTATTTTTGGAAAAAATACTATATATATATATATATATATATATATATATATATATATATTTATTTATTTTGTATTAAAAAAACTCTCACATATATTTTTATTCTAAAATTACTTTACCGACCAAATTATATTTAAAACGATGTATATATTAATTTTTTTAATGTTTGATATTAAATATATTCAATGTAAATTCTTTGAAAAAATATTCAATTGAATATTAAAAAACATCATGAGTTTAATAAAAAGTAAATATAATTCCAAATACCTCATGCAGAATACAAAAACATAGCGTGAAAATATTTTAAAGTAAACATTTATGAACATGTAAATTTTTTAGTAATATTAATTTTTGGGAAAAACACTATATATATATATATATATATATATATATATATATATATAAGTGGTACATTTAAAGATGTAAAAACTGAATAATTCATAACGTTATTTCGAGCAAAATTTTATTCTCTTTTTTCCCGTTCGTCGTGTTGGTCGAAATCCCGTTTAGTGAAATAATAAATTTTAGTTCCGTCTTAATTTGCAATCGAAATACGTTTTCTTTTTAAACGGGCAGACATTTCGAAGTACGGAATACAAATGATACCACGCCAAGTTGTTCGTGAGCTTCGAGCATCTCTCTGTCATGATTTATGAACGGTTACGGCCTACATGTCTACCGTAAAAATTTTTAAATTGAATAATTTTATCAGGCATAATAACATTCAACCGAAAATGTTTTTATTATAAGTTCGTGCCGTTTAAATTATATTTGTATTAATATGTTGTTCGGCCGATGGAACACCTTTTTACACGACGGGTACTTCATTTTCGAAACGTTCTCTCTATTCTTCCGGAAAAGAAAATGTTACAAATTGTCTTCGCTAATTCGTTTATTGAAAAAAGTGCGAGTAACTCGTTTATAATTTTTGTCAAGTGAAACTAGGAGTTTTTTAACATTTACAATTTATACATAAACATAATATTTTTTTCAATATGCCATTATTTAATTAATTTAAATTTAGAAATATTTATAACCTAGCATATATTTAAAATATCAAATATTAAATCATTCAAACTAATTTAAATTCAATTATTTCATTTATCATAAATAATTACTATAGATTTCATTTTATCTTAAAAAAATCTTTCTATCTATCTCATTAAATCTTATTTCATTGTATTATTTTTTCAAATAAATAAATTCTCGGAAATTAATTGCCACATAAACTGTATATATCACTTTTTAATAATAAACAGATTTTTAATTATTGTATTTAAGTACAAATAACGTTAAATAATCATTGGATGAAATGAAAAATTCATAAGATTTGTCATTGTATAAACTATATTTTAGATACAAAAATATTTTTATTCCTTATCTTTAAGTATATGGAATATGTAAACATTGAACTTTACATTTACAGTTTTTTCCTATTGATAAAAATATAATTCTTATATGAAACAATTTCAAAATCTTCACTATACCATATACACTTATATAAAAATTGAGTAATAAAAACGAGACGATAGAAATAAAAATAATAAAATATTATATAATGATTCAAATAAAATTAAAAGAATAATGAAAACACAAGTGTATTTTCTTTATAAAATATTGAATAATATATATAATGAAAAACACATCAACAATTATTTTCTATGAACATGAGTACAAATGAGAATTTTATCAAAGTGACTTTACAAAATTATTAGAAAAAGGTGTGAACATTTCTACAAATATGATACTATATATCAATAAATACTTCATATAAACAAACTTAATTATATTTTTTATTCCTAAAATGAATCAGAATACTCATTGAAGCTAAAAGTATTTCTATAAATCGTTGAAATCGAAAAAAATTAACAATATAAGTTAACATAATGTCCAAGTCATTTTTCTTCGAAAAAAATTAGTATATCAAATTCACAAATTTTTATATTTAATATTTAATAATTATTAATTAGATACTTTTATAATTTCTCAGTATGAAAATGATAATTATTTTACAGAAAAATATATGAGTAACTCTTTTCAAAATTTATACACTGAAATTTAGTATTTTAAAAAAATATTTTATATTGTTTAATAATTTTCTGAAAAAGGTAATAAAAATAAATAATTTTTATTAAGTAATCCGAACTATTTTATTACATTTAACCGTAAATATAAAATTTCCAAGCAAGTATAATAAATGCCTATTAATTAAAAAATTCAAAGTACAATAGTTATACATATAAATTGAATTCTCTTATCAGTCATCCTGGATATTCAAATAAGTACATTAATAAGAACAATATTTAGAATAACGATGAATTTGTTATTTATTAATATTTTTTCATCTCATGTTGTTATTAGTGTAAAAAATGAGTACACGTGTATTATAATTCACAAGACAATATAAAATGAGATATTGTAAGTTTTTAATTAATGATTACGGTATACGTGTAGATAATTATGTACGTGATACTATGTAAATATTTTTTTTCTAATCATAAACACATCTCTTTTTCATATTCATTAAATATATTACATTATTTATTTTCGTATAGTTAGAAATGTATTAAAAATTAATTCATTTACTCTAATAAGAGACTTTAAATAAATTATTTGTAATTTCACTTCATAATTAACAATTACATTATTAATTATATATATATATATATATATATATATATATAAGAAAAATGTAAAAATACTAAACAATTATTAGTTGCATAAGGAAACATTTAACATAGTCTTAATAATAATTATTATTAATGGATGTTATAAAAAAATCAAAGATTGAAATAAACGAATTAATAAATTTTCAACTTTGTTAATAAAAAAATCATTCATATATTTACTTTATTTATTTAATTGTTATGTATTTAAAAATTTATTGAATAATGAAAATTGATAACAAAGAAAACTATAAAAAACATACATGATGATGATATATCCAAAAATTAAAATAGTATTAATACAAACATTTTTAAACTTATATCATTGTAAGTAATGAATACAAACGAAGCACAAATAGAACTCATACGTGCAAAAATATATTTAATGATACAATTATTAATACCTTTACTTGTTTATCATTAGACATTGTCCTTTTTCACAACAATTCACAATTGAATACAAGCAATATACTGATTAATGTGAAAAGTTTAATTTTCCTTAAATACGTTAAAAAACGTCATAGGTTTGGATAAGATTACAGTTATTAGTGTCAATAGAACATTTAGGACAATTAAGTATAAGGATGCATATATATATATATATATATATATATATATATATAGATAGATAGATAGATAGATAGATAGATAAGAGATTTTTCTTAGTAATTATAAATTCAGTAATAATCTTAACTGATTATTATCCAAGATGAATCTGAATCAAAACGAAATCATTTTGTAAGATGCAAAGGTCGCGTTTTATTGTTATTTATATACATTTTTTCATATATAATTATCAATATAAAGTACTGTGATTACAAAAAAACACCTTAAATATTTTATAAAAAAATGTCATTGTTTTAGAGAAAGAATGTAATTTGTTTTGTGAATGTTATTCTCATAATAGTCACAAATTATAAAAAATTAAAAAATATATTATCTATCTTTAAAAACCATTACAAATTTATAAAAAAGACTATTGTATACTAAATTAACTCCCAAAATGATTATATATGTATATTATGACTAATAGTGCTATTAGCAAACAATTTACTAATAATAACTATAATCTTAATTTATCTACACTAAATTAAACGTGCTTATGTGTCTGCAACGTGCAAGTGTTTGTCCTTTAAAATCATAGGCGTACATTTTAATTATATTCTTG